>CM050419.1:9507757-10037757 GCA_027564155.1 Gymnocypris eckloni scoliostomus
TTCTCTTATTGCTTCAGACATGGAATTGAGAACCGCTGCTCTAGATCAATAATTATCAAAATAATGCCCTTGGTTATCAATAACGGGTCATTTAAAAAGGGTTTGGCCACATGGACTCAAAAGTCTATAATTGCAATAAAATGTTCATAATATTCACTTATACACTATATCTTCATATCATATGATAGATCTTCTTATTCTGAACAACTTAAACAAATTTAGGAGAGATTGGGCAAAAATAACACTATAATAGTTATAAAGGTTAAAAACTGTATGATAGTGTTGCACAGTGTTGTATGATAAATTGCAATTTATGACCAATAGATAGCAGTTTAATAAGACCTCTAATGGGCTTATTAAACTATAACACATTACTGTTCATAGGGTTACTTATTGATTCAGGCTTAAACTTTATAAAATCGCTGTCATAATATTGAGATATCTCATTGAGTCAAAGTTTACCATTTTGTTCATACAGACATCAGTTTTTACAATTTTGCCAGATTATGGTTACAGTGAAACCCGAAATGACATCTAAACTGTTAAAAAGAGAAGACTTGCAATAAGTTTTGTGTCACCTATCACTTATTTCAAATATCTATATTGTGTGTGTGTGTGTGTGTGTGTGTGTGTGTGTGTGTGTGTGTGTGTGTGTGTGTGTGTGTGTGAGAGAGCTTATTGTCCATTTTTGATGTGTTTCACTGTCAGCTGTATATCAAGGTTGGCCTAGACCCTAAAATCGTTTTCCACCTTAAAATGCTTGAACCCCGATAATTGCTGCTTGCAGCTAAATCTTCTATTGTTTTTGCCATTTTGAAGTTTAACACATATGAATGCTTAACCTGGTATATACATTGATCAAATGTGAGAGTAAAGACATCCATAATGTTACAAAATATGTATATTTTTATTTAAACATTGTTCTTCTGGATCTGAATCTACTATTCGTCAAATAATCTTGAAAAAAGGGTTAGAATTATTTTAAGTTGTCCTTGTTACAGTGTAATTATACATTGAATTAATTAACTACATGTACTTACTATAGAGTTAGGATTAGCGTTTGCCTTAGGGTTACTGGTAATTATGCATAATTAATTGTTATTATAATAGTAAGTATATGTAATATGTGTAACAAAGGACAAATAAATACATAAAAAAATATAGCAGCACAACTGTTTTCCACATGAATCATAATTAAAAATATAATATAATACAGTTACTTTAAATTGTAATAATATTTCACCAAATTACGTTTTTAAGGTGGTTTTAATGACAGATAATAAATGCAGCAGAAAATATAAATCAAGCATATTAATAAATGTGAGCAAATAAATTATATAATCTTTTTTTTTGTGTGTGAGTTTGTTTAAATATGATTCACGATTTGGTTGTGTAACTAATGACATTTCATGGCATACATTTAATTAACAGCTGAATTGTAATTTTTAATTATTCTAACACATGGCTGCAAAGAGAAAAATGGGGAACAAAACTTACTACATGTAGTAAAAGAATTCAGAATAGAAGACCTAAAATCAGAAGATAGTATTTACAGAATTCAAGTCGTGCAGGTGACAAAAATATTCTGTTTCCTCCAAATGTGTCTATAATTTTATACAGATATTTCCATTTCACCTTTGTGCTGTTCTATAACTTTGTTTGGAAGCTGGAGAACAGAATCCACAGAGTTTCGAGGATCAGACATTATCTCTGGAGCCGGAGCTCATCCAACCCAATATTTAATAGTGCAATATCAAACATGAGGTTTAATAACTTTATAAATATTTCTTCTCAGTCACTTTTTTTTTTTTGCAGTGGCACATATTTGATCTCCTTCTCTTTTTGAATTAATTATTAACATCTCTGGAGTTCCCCTTCCAACAGTGCTTAAATCTTTATTTAATTTATATGCTGTCTTTTTCTCGGTTTGTTTCAAACATATAAAGGATTAAATAATTCTCACTTGTCACATAATTTAAGATGAGTGTGCTTGTGGAGTCGTTTGTTTCATTACTGCTCTTAAGAGTGACTGCCAAGCCGCTGACAAAAGTGTAAAATCCATTACAACGTGTGAAAGCGACGAATCCGCCCATATCCATTTGCTTTCTTTATGTGTGTGTATCGGCATTCGGCACCGTCATGGTGGATTCTCATGATCGCACACCATGCAGAGTGCAGCCGAGCACCCATACACATATACTGTTAATCATATGGAAAGATGGAAAGGCTTTACCTCATTACACACCGTGTTAATCTAGAGCATAAAGATAGCTTTAAACCTCTTCACAGTTTCCTGAAACATACATCTCGACGTCTCGAGCCGCCCACTCAGAGCATTTGGCGAAGATGCACAGAGCAGAACATTTAATAACACGATCTTTATACTTTATCTGTATGATCTTTAAAATTATTCAGAGGAGATCGTAAATTATTATTATTTTCCACCGCACGCATAAAAATACCCTCAGGCATAGGTTAGACATTTAGAGAAAATGATTAGCCTACTCGTAGCTCTATATGGCTATGATCAGAATATATAGTAGGCCTATCATGCTGCTGTTATGTATGCAGTGTACAGTGTGAACACTGTGCAAATTGTTTTTTTATTTACATCCAGATAAAATATTTTAACATAATATCTCTCATAATGCAATGCTGTCAGCTTGACCTTCCATCTTCAGTGTGACATAGAAACTAAACCGGAAGTAATTACAGTCGTGCTTTTTAACATGACTTGATGGGTCTCATTCACTAATAATTGCATAGATCATTCACATTTATATGCATGGGAATTACTGGAGATATATACAATGTCAGCACAAAAGAGGCTTTACAAGTGTTGTGTTTTGGAATGCACTAATGAACATAGGAGTCTCCATAATCTCCCCTCATCTGAGCCGAGGACACTGTGGTTAAATTTCATTTTCGAAGGAAATATCCTGGAAAAAATCTATAACGTACCCTAAATGTTTAGGAATCAATACCAACGCTTTGTGCGTGAACGTCAGCTCAGAGAAAGTAAGTATCATGCGTTTGTTTTCCAAATTGCCTTTCTGAAAGAGCTTCTTGGTACTCTGTAAGGCTAATTGCTAAAGCTATCATAGTCTCTGCCTGTTTTTACTAATAATGCCTTCAAATGCTACCAGAATGATTTTAAATAGGAAAGTGGTAGTTAAAAGTTGCAAATGAGAGTCGATCGCATGAGTTTGTTGAGCTCATAATCACGAGTGGGACTTATAAAGTTTGTGATAGCATGTCATGCAGCATGAGACCAGCTATGTTGTTATTTTTATCCTGCCATGCTCCCCATCTGTGCATTTCATAAACGTTACTTTATTATGCACAGTATAATCAGATGACTGACTTTGAAACAAAGTACTTGTACTAATTGTGGAATGTTTATTTGCAAAGGCTAGCACTGCTGCTAATGCCAGAGCTTGAGCTCTTGAAGCTCCGCCTCTTCTCCAGGAGCTCATTTGCTAACACACTCCAAATAAGTGTGTTTGGGCTCATTTGCAATATTAACAAGCTATACAAATTTATCTGTGGGATATTCACAAATATTTCACATATCACCTCTCAAAAAGAATAAAACAAAGGTATTTCAACAAAATGCACATTTTGGCCATTTGCTATCCACATAAAGCTCCCTATTTAAATCATAAACAGTGTGACAAAATATTGTAAAAACACTTAAAGTGCCATAATATATTTAAATTGGTAATATTAAAAGACAGAATTCAGTATTCATCATATTAATTTTGCATAGTTTACACAGGAAAGCAGACAAGGCCGGAATATGAATGCAATCCGCTTGATGCTTCAGTGTTTTCCTGATAATGGTTTTCTATGGGAAGCCATTTAACGTGAAACTTTGCACATTGTGTCTTCATCTTCTTGCCTGTACAAAATATACATCAATAAGGTGTCCACTGAGTCTCGCCTTTTAATATCTGCGTTTTACTACGTTATTATTAATGCAATCTGCGTAAAAATAACTGGCGGTCAGTGGAGCAAAGCTTCGCTTCTTATAAGGGTGTTATGTCACGTGAAAACTATCAATAGGTCTTTTAACGTTGTTTGAATGTTAACACATTTGGATTTTCTAAATGAGTGACTGCATCTCTGTTAAGTTCAAAACCACGTCCATAAAAGGGCTTTCTTTTTTGTGTAGTTGACTTCAGCACATTCCAAATACTGCATGAGACTTATTATTTGAATTGCTTTGATAGTAGTTCATTTTTTGTTACACCATATTGCAGAAAAACTCAAAATATATAGCAAAAATTTGGCATCAAACTATTTGCTTAAAAAAAAGCAAAAAAAAGCTATTTGCTGCAAAGTCTTAAAAAAAGAAATAGTATATATATATATATGTATATATATGTATATGCATATGTATATATATATATTATGTATATGTAAGAATATATATTGTGCAGTATTTAACATATAGGGTTGACTAACAGCTTGGGCTAACTATCTTTTGGCAACCTGGTCTCATGACAAAAACGTACCTGGGTGCACTTTTTTACTTATTGGTACATATTTTGTGTCTCAAGAAAAAGTGCCACCAGGTAAATTTTTGCCATAAGACTAGGTGGTCTTTTGGTATTAAAATAGTATTGTCAGGATTTACTAAAGACGCACAGTGAATAATTAGCACTGAAAAGATGTGGACAAAGTTATTTTTGTGCCTGACCTTATTGAATATTTGCGCTTGACAAATGAATGGTACTGGGGTGAGTATTTAACGCCCAAAAAAGCATGTCCTAAAGCAGGCGGTAATTTGCGCTGGTCATTATGGAAATAATCTGGCTGCATCGGTGTTCTTTAATGTGCGCATTTTGGGCCCCTACGTTCTTCAAAATATTTTCAAGTATCTTACGTAGATTTTAGTGAACTATTTAAACATGAAATGTTTAAAAAAGGGGTTTTCACAGCAATGCCATTGAAAAATAACAAAACAAACAAAAAACTTTTTGTTGGTTCATTAAAGAACCTTTCAGTGAACAGTTCTTAAAAGAATATTTTTTTTCTTAGTGTGAGGAATCTAAAGAACAGTACTTCCACTGTGAGGAGTCTTTTGTGCAATGGGATGTCCATAGACATTTAAGGTTATTTATGGAACTACGGATGCCAATAGAAAACCATTCTTTTTAAGAGTGTAGTATTTTAGCTGGGTTAGCGCAAATGTCAAACACTGACAACATCTTAAATCTAACTTCACAGATGCTCTGTCAAATACGTAATGTCAAAGTCAGATCGACATTCATCAGAAATGACGAATATGCTAAGATAGCCCATCCACCACATGGACAAATCGATCTGTGGCAGAGAGACTGTGAGCACACTGTCCGTCATTCACACGAGCGGTTCCTCGAACCCTGGGAAAAACTACAGCGCAGTCAATATGTCAAAATCAGCATGCAGTTGCCCCGTGTCGTCCCTGGCATCTTAGAATCAAACAGAGGCTCATTGTCACCTTCTCAGAATGCAGACAACAATCAATAGTTGATCCTTGGGCATCTCATCGACTGTGGCTGTTGTGCAGATTTCTCAGGAGATCTCTGTGGTGATGATGGTGCTTCAACTGAAGGAGCCCTGAAGGAAGAGAAAGACCTCCAGCTCTGTCAGCAGATTGTCTTCTTGTGGGCGAAGTGTTTGACCCATGCCCGTATGCTTCGAGGATCTGGTATCCATTGCATCTGGTGAGCTTTTCACACTTCCACACACAGGTTCAATATGTCAATAAGCACCCCGGGGGTGTGAGAGCCCAGGATGAAACGGTGAGAATTAGTCCAGAAAGAGATATCGTATCAGCTCTCACATTCCTCTAATCCCCACGGCACTCCGATTGTTCCAACTGCGCCTACGTAAAGACTCAAAACGACACATTATATAATCCAAATCGGCACCAGTAACAGGTCTATTTAATTCCCTTTTGATGTGACATATGGATGTGTGTATTTTGTTAAAAAAATAATGCTTCAGTTATTTATTTATTTATTTTTATTTAACATATTTACTGAAAAAAACTAACAGTTGAAAACCACTTTTTTCATTTAAGTTTTAAAAAGCTTCATAATAATGCAGGTATTTAGAGCAGAATGTATTTGTTTGTTTATTATTTACAAAATTCACGAAATAAACAAATAAGTAAAATGAAAGAAAAACAAAAAGACAGCTTTAGCATGCCATTTCTATTTAGAAGGAGAGAGAGTCCCAGTCAGTAAGGAAAACAAACTTAATATGTTACTTTCATAAATGATGCAAATAAATAAATAAATACATATTTTTAAAATATTAAATGTTCACCTTTTTCTACCATTCTAAAGTTTGGGGTCAGTAACTTTTTTGGGGAGAGTCTCTTATGCTCACATTTATTTGTTTAAAAATTCTTCAGAAATCATTTTAATATGCTGATTTGGTGCTCAAGAAACATTTCTTCTTATTATCAATGGACATATTTTGCTGCTTAATATTACAGTAGAAACCGTTATTTGACTAGAATAGAACATTCTTTTTAAAATAGAACATAGTATCTATACTAAAAATATATATTTTATAAGATTACAAATGTCTTTACTGCCACTTTTGCTAAATTAAATGCATCCTTGCTGAATAATATAATTTTTTTAAAACACCCACAGGGCTATCAGCTCCAACAGAATTTGTTCCTTTTATAATAGTAACAGGACAAATGGGTCCCTTTTGGCGACATTTGAGGTGTGTTAACAGCAATTTGCAGCAACATTGTGATAAGAAGTCATTCATTTTCATTGCGAGTGGGCGATCTGAGGCATCATGAGTGACAGAGACTGCTGACAAAAAGCTGACGATGGAAGAAAATCCAGCTGCTGCAACTTACAGTATATGACTTGGTATGAACAGCCCTTTAAAATAACTTATTTTGTGTCAACTCATCATGTTATGTCTTCATATGTATTTCAATGGAGACAATCAGCAGAGAAAATACTGCATCATTCAAATATAAAAGTGAAAACAACCAATGAAAAGTTTAGAAAAAAGGGTCTAGTAGAATTGCCTGAAATTGCCAGGCAGTTTACTCTATTCCCATTTGATTTCAAACACACACAATTTTTGTGTGCATTTTTACTATCCGTCACACGCTCCATCAGAGCTTTCTCCGTTATGTAGGCACCCTAAAAATAAATGTTTGGAAGGGTCCTGCAAAATAAAAAATCAACAAAATCAATGGGCTCTATTGAGCAGTTCTTGGCCCACTGATCCAAAAGAAACGGTGGAATGTAAAAAGAGAGATACAAAGAGACACTTTAATCAACAAACCCTCATTTACTCTGTTTTGGTCAATGGGAGCAGAAAGGCTGTCAAAGACTATTGGGCTGAATAAGCCAAAAATACATTTAAACGGATACAAATTTGGAGCAATATCAGAAGAAGGTCTACATTTACTGAAGCTGGCTCCTTGCTAGATGACTGAATCAGTGTCATGATGACTGATCTACAAAATAATGGCAGCTTTGATACAGCAATTTGTTCCATCAAGTTTTTGTTTAGCTTAGCTTGTGAACCTTTGAAAATATGTGGCTTTTTTAAAGAGAGGACAGGAAATAATAGGCAAAAGATGAAAAAGCAGTTTTCATTGCATAAATAAATTACATTTTAAAATATAGAAAACAATTCTTTAAACTTGTAGAAATATTTGACAGTATTACAGTTTTAACTGCATTCTTGATCAAATACATGCAGCATTGGTGAGCATAAACATACTTCTTTCAAAAGCATTCAAAATCTATCTGACCCTATAGCTCCACAGCTCCACAGTCCACATTACATGAAGTGTTTGGGACAAGGCCATTAAGAAAAACAGTACATATTAAGAATTACATGAATGCATAGTCACATACTGAGTACAATCAATACAGGTCAGTTTGATCATGGTGTAGGGTGACCTTTATAGCAGGCTTATCTGCCGAAGGTGTTACCCTCCAAAAGTTTTTGGCAGGTCCTTGAGGAATGATGCTTTCTGACGGTTTCTCCATGCTCTCAGCCTAAGGGTCTTTTCTCTTTATTTGGTCACTTTAGCCCAGGGCTTGGTTTGGTGATGCACTGCTGATAGAGTCTCAACACCGAACAACATTTCCTTAGGTTTTGAAGGAATAGTTCCTGAAAAATGACAAATCTGTTATTTACTCAACCTCATGTCAGTTTATGCCTTATTTATATTTTACTTTTTGTTGGAAACAGGAACATTTTTTTTTGTTTATTTATTTTGTAGGGCTGTGTTTTCCTTAATTGAATGTATCCTAAATACATTTTTAATGATATTTACTTTAAATAAATACATTTCATTTCTTTACACATCACATATTCTCATATTAATCTCAAACATACTCCTCACTGACACTGTCTCTCTGATACTACTTGTAATGCTTAGACACATTTTGTTTAGATCATTTTCAACATAATTCACATTAGCATAATGTATTTCCATGTTTAAGGTCTGTAAGATTTTCAAATTCTCTTTTGCTCACAGATACTGTGTCTGTTTGATCAGAAATGTTATTTGAAGTCATACTGTGAAATATTTTTAGAATTGAAAACAGCTGTTTTCTATTTGAATATGTTTTAAAATGTAATTTATTGATATAATAACAGCACTGAATTTTCAGCAGACATTTTTATTAAAGCCATTGCTAGCCAATACAGTCTTCGGTGTCACATGATCCTTCAGAAATCACAGTCTAATATGTTTGTTTGCTGCTCAATGAATATACATTTTTATTAAGATTTTAACACTTGACAAGCATAATATTTTAGGAGAACACAGACATTTTGTATTTTATTTACATTTTTTTACTGTTACTTTGATCAGTTTAATGTGTCCTTGCTAAATACAAGTATTAATTTAAATAAATAAACACATAAATAAATAAGTCTTACAGACTTCACATTTTAAACAGCTTTATATAGTGTATGTATAAATGTATAAAAAAGTAGCAAAAACAAAATTAATGATGATGTGATTATTTATTTAATAAAATGAATGTAATACAAATTATTACAAATATATAATGTGTTAGTTTTAATAAAAAAATCAACCCCTGAGAGTTGGGGAAGGAAAGTTTTTTAGGAAATGCTCTATTAGGTTGACTTCAAATTGTGTGATTTCAAAAGACTTAAAATATCATGCACAAGTTACTTTTATGTGCCGCTGTAAAGAAAAAAGGTGTATGAGGATCTTTTGTGTTGTACAGAAAATAATAACAGCATACAGGTTTGAAACAACAAAGATGAGTAAATAATGACTGAAGGTTGAGTGTTTCTTTTGAGCAAAAATTTCTAAACAAAAATTGAGCATTGACAGATTACCAGATACGACAACTAACTCACTCAGTCCCATTATCCCATTAACACCTGTTTAATACATTCATGCGTATGCACACACACACACACACACACACACACACACACACACACACACACACACACACACACACACACACACACACACACAAACACACACACACACACACACACACACACACACACACACACACACACACACACACACACACACACACACACACACAGTAAATATTTTGAACACGCAGCAAACCCTCCTTCCTAAATCAGAAAGCGAGAGGTACAAGCATGCAGGGCACATATTTGCTTGTTTGAGAGGCGGCACAGGCTACAGCAGCAGAATCTATAAAAAGGCAATTATTCCTTTCACGCTTGATGCCTGACTGCGTTCAAGTCCGGCTTATTGCCCTGGACGCTGTTCTCTGCACTCTTCTGCAAGCTCAACACACAACACTTCCTGAACAAAATACATATTTACCCTCTGAGGGCTGAAAGCAGGCTTATTCACGCAGGGACTCATCCCCTCTCAGCTTCCTGCCATGGACTTTGATATCTTCTCTCCGTCTGTTGGATGGGCTATGGTGTCCAAATGAAGCCAAAGTGGAATCTCATTATTTCACCTTAAAGGGAGAGGTTATTAGCCAGGGGAGACAGACGGGGAGCACTAGGAGTGCGGCAGTTTTAATGGAGCTCAAGCAGATGGCAGAGCTGCGCTGTCGAAACCGTTTCCTGCATGCTTAGAGAGGACAATCAATGTGAGAAATCCCACTCTCGCTAAGAGACATCAATGTTTGTCTGTCTTGATATTTTGATCAACAAACAATACATGCTGATTAGCATGAAGCATCGCCCTCAATTCTCAGCGTCGCCTATTCAAATATTTGTAAATCAAGCCGAGATCGGAGGATGATCGATGGGAGGAGACAAACGGTGGACAGAATTATCCTCGCTGATTGTAATCGCATTTAACAGTCTTATATCCCTTTTTCCACTGATACGCTGCCAGTCCTGGAGCTGGAAACTCTCCGTGTTCCTCCACCACAGAAAGGGTCCTTAAAACCCGCTGGCTTTGAACCAGCAGTGGTCATGGGGTGGGACAGAAGTCCTAAACTACAGCAGACTGCCCAAAACAACCAGATCCCTCCATTTATAATCAACACACTTTCAGCTTCATATATACTGTATATCACTTTTTACTATTTAATACTATTCAGCAAGGACACATCAAATTGATTGAAACTGACAGTACATACATTTATAATGTTATAACATATTTCTATTTCAAATAAATGCTGTTCTTTTGAACTTTTAGTTTATCAAAGAATCCTGAAAAATACATCCATTACTGGATAATAAAAAAAGGTTTCCATTATTACATTTTATTAAAATGCCTAACTTACACAATACCGTTCAAACCTTGAACAGTTGTGTATAATTAAAAGCATAGCAATCAATTATATATATATATATATGTATGTAAAAAATTATTTAAGAGGTCCTTCATCACCAATGCAATTAGAATGATTAGTTCAGCAACTTTTTAACTAAGCAGTGTGTAAGGCTTGAACTGTAGCTTTTTATTTGTTTATGTTATGTGTGTAACGTGACTAGTTACTGTGATTTTCTCTTACTATGTATGTTGTTATTAATCTTGTTGTGTTGATGAGCCAAATAAAATTTTCCACTCAGGTGGAATATATATATATATATATATAGTATAGTATAGTATAGTATAGTATAACTTTATTGTCCACCTGAGTGGAAACTTTTATATATATATATATACACACACACACACCGTATATTTAGGAGTGTGTGATATTTATAATCTACGATGATATCGCAATTGTTCTTATAACAATATGCAAGCTGAGTATTTCAATCACTTTGCAAAAAAATAAATAAAATAAAAACTAAATAGCAAAAACAAGTTTTGAGATTCCAAAAGCTGTTAAATTGCCCAATAATTTATATAATGAAAGTAAAAATTCCTTTAAGTTTTTTTTTTTTTTATGTACGATATGATAAATCACACAAACAAGAGTGCCATTTTCAGGGTGAATCAGTGCGAGAGCGTGATTCACCAACGAAAATAGATCCAAACAAAGCAATGGAAGAACATTTGTGTCTCAGAGCAACACTGCAATGTTTAGTTCCTAAATTATTCTGTTTTTGAACGAAATGTTTGTTTCAATGTTTCAATGATCCATTCATAAAGACGTGTTCTGTTTCTGAATGAATCAATCATTTTCAACAAATTTTTAAAATAAATAATTATGTGAGTCGCTCATTAAGACAGTTACTGTGTCCAAAACACAATATATATATAAAAAAATTATATATAAAAAATTTTTTAAATGGTTTGTAGCTGAATAGGATGTCCCAATTCATAGTATTCAGAAAACTGTAACTGGTTGTAATGCCAAACCAGCAGAGGGAGCCCTCGCCCGAGTATTGACTGTGCTCCACTCCCTCTTCTCTAGTCATTTCCTGTTTGTAGCATACATAGGAATGCTAGCCTTTGGATCTGTGCGAAGTATTGCCAGTATTCCTGCCTTAACACGCATTTCTCTAGTATCCTGTTTGCAGAGGTGGAAAGAGTACAAAAATATTCTACTCAAGTAAAAGTACCATTACATTACTGAAATTTTACTTAAGTACCAGTCTAAAAATATACTCAAGTAAAAGTAAAAAGTAGCTCATTTAAAATGTACTCTGAGTAAAAATTACTTAGTTACATTTTAACAATGAGAGGGAGGAAAAAATGGGATAGACCAAAGATGTCAAACTCAGTACCTGGAGGGCCACAGCCCTACACAGTGTAGATATTACCCTAATTAAACACATCTGATACAGCTAAACTAATCATTTAGGCTTATTTGAAAACTACATGGTGTGTGTGTTGGAGCAGGGTTGGAACTAAACTCTTTAGGGCTGCGGCCCTCCAGGAACTGAGTTTGACACACCTGGGATATGGGCCTATAAATCTCAAACTAGGTGTTTTTAATTAAAGGAATCAGTTATTTAGAATAATAACACATTTAGGCTGTTACCAGGCAAATTAAATCAGTATCAACAAAATTCATCTTTGCAATGCAGAGGAAACGCAGAAGCTTCATCTGAAGTGGCGTAGATGTATTACACACTGACATGAATGCATGTAGCCTGCTGTTACAAATGTAGAAATAATGTTTTGATAAATAAGACATAACATGTGACCCTGAACCACAAAACCATAAGGGTCCAGTTTCCTAAATTGCGATTTATACATCATCTGAAAGCTGAATAAATAATATTTCCATTGATGTATGGTTTGTTATGATCGGACAATATTTAAAAATCTGGAATCTGAGGGTGCAAAAAATCCAAATATTGAGAAAATCTCCTTTAAAGTTGTTCAAATTAAGCTCTTAGTTTTGATATATTTACAGTAGGAAATTTACAAAATATATTAATGGAACATGATCTTTACTTAATATGCTAATGATTTTTGGCATAAAAGAAAAATGTATAATTTGACCCATACAATGTATTGTTGGCTATTGCTACAAATATACCCCAGCGACTTAAGACTGGTTTTGTGCTCCAGGCCAGGGTCACAAATGTTAAATAGTCATTTGAAATACAAAAATAAAAAGATACTTTAAATGTTAAATTAGAACCACCAGTAGGTGTCAGCAAGTCACACATAAAAGAGTCATTGCGATTGAACAGAATCATTTAAACGGTTAATTCAAAGAATGAAACACGTCATTGCTCAGAGTCAGAGATGCAAAACTGTGCTATGGTGGCTGTGTTTGGTATTATTTTGTTGGAAATAGAGCAAAAACAGGCAATATGGTGTCTAAAACGTAAGTCTCTTAATTAACTTCTTGTTTTTTTAACTGTGTAAAAAGCAAAACTACAGGCCTATGTAATCATGGTGTTTTTTTTGAGAAAAACGGCATTCTTCATGTGATGTTGACTTACTATATTAAATTATATAAATATATACATTTTCTGCTTCTATATCTTCAATTTTGTGATCATTCTAAACGCATTTTAACACTGAATCACGCAGTGAAAGAAAGCAGTCCAGATGCACGCGGATTAGTCTAATCTAACGCTACTAGAATTCACGGCACACTGTTTAGAGTGATTTGTTTGTTTTTTGGCAAAATACTGATAATGTCAAATCGCACATCGTTAAAACAACAATTACTATATTATCTCAGATGATATCGCACACCCTGCACCACTGTCTTTTTGGCTCATTTGTGCAAAACCTTTTGCTAAACAGTCAAAGCTTCATTTTAACCACCAATGCAACGATGCAAGTATTTACGTTACCTCTACATGCTTGCGAAGGGCGATGTCGAGATATTATAAGCTGCTAGTTCGGTCTCCCGAGGCAAACACAGCTAACACTGCATAATAGAGCATGAATATATGGCCAGGGATTCACTTCATTCCTTCGAGTTCAACTTCAGTAGAATACGACGGGGTCTGGTTTTCAGCTGGGTCTGCACCTTTAACGCCTGTCATGTCCGTCTGCATCTTTCTTGTGAATTTTAGCGCCAGTTTCTTCTTCTGCCCATTATTTGCTGCAGTTGTTTCCACGGAGCGATTTTTTTTTACTCAGTAACGAATGTGTTTTAAAATGTAACGAAGTACAATACTTCACACAAAATATACTTAAGTAAAAGTTAAATTACAGATTAAAAAAAATACTTAAAAAAGTACAAGTACACAAAAAGCTACTCAATTACAGTAACGCGAGTAAATGCAATTCGCTTACTTTCCACCTCTGCCTGTTTGTAAATTCTTGTATGATTCTGCCTGTTGACCTGACTACGTTCTATCTGGATTTTCCCCTCTGCTTTGACTGCCTAACTCGATGTTTGTGTTTGGACTTTCTGCTTGCCTACTCATCCTTGTCTATTTGATCAACGTCAACAGATTGGACTGTTATTCTGGTTTTGACCCTTTGCCTGAATTCATGTTTCTGTCTGCTGAATGTTCCTTTAACAAACTTCTGCTAATGGATGCTGACTCAGCCTCAGCGGCCTCATTACACTGGGTGACCTACTACTTCTGTTTAGATTCTGAAATGCGCATTCGATTGACACTTTACTGTTCCATGAGGCCAAGGGAGAGGATTTATGAACGGCAGTGAAGTAATGCAACTGACCCTGGCAGGTCACATGACCATTTCAACATTGTGGATGTAGTGCTTCTTAATTTCGTTCATAAGCTACTACCCATATTCATACTATAGGTCAAGGTCAAGGTTCTTTTATTCGTCACATACTCAATTATACAGGATATAATCAGTAGTGAAATGTAAAGTTGTATAACAATATACTATAGCCTATAGTACATATTTTTAACAGTCTGGAAGTAAGTTCAAATTCAAAAGTAGTACCGCATATTAATTTATGCATGACAGACTTAAACAAACCAAGGTACCATCACAAAAACACAGTCACTGAATTAATTAACCGGATGTTAAAGGGATAGTTCACCCAAAATGAAAATGATGTCATTAATTACTCACCCTCATGTTGTTCCAGACCCGTAAGACTTTTGTTCATCGTTGGAGCACAAATTAAGATGTTTTTAATGAAATCCGAGAGCTCTCTGACCCTGCATAGACAGCAGTGCAACTGGAATGTTTCCAGGCCCATGCAATTAGTAAAGATATTAAAACAGTGACATCAGTGGTCTAACCGTAATTTTATGAAGCAATGAGAATACTTTTTGTGTGCAAAGAAAACAAAAAATATTGACTTTATTCAACAATTCTTTAAACAGTTCTCAAAACTTGCGAGACACACGTACACAAACCCAAGCAGCATGTTTGGTTGTGATAGGTTATGTAGTAACAGCGTCAACATTAAGTCAGTAGGTGCGTTTACATGGAGCATTGTAATCGGTTTAAAAGCTCAATCCGAATGAAAATGCTCCATATAAACACCTCAATCAGAATAAAAATGCCCAAACAGAATTAAATTGTAATCGGTTTGAGAGGGGTGGGATAAACCTTTCTATAAACCGGAAAAAATAAATAGAATGCCATGTAAACGCGTTAAATCGATTACTTTGCATCTACGTCATCACATGAGATTTCGGACACCTCCTCCTCACCTGGCATCCGTATCAGATCTCGTATCAGCCCATTCATCATTCCCTTGCAGAAGATATACACAGACTTTTTAACTGTGCTCTTGTGAACATTGAATTTATTTTCCACAACATGGTATTCCGCACAGCTTCCTAGTTTGTATAGAACAACCGCGACATGCATATTTAGTGGAATTGGATTTCTGACGGTCTCTTCTTCCGGGGCCATAAATCTCTCTACCAGTCCACACAAACGTGTATGACCGGCGATTCATGCGAAAGTTTAGTTTCATTCCAGGTCCCTAAATTCAAGCAATACAACCCGCTCCCAGCAGTTGTTACTACGGACCTTCATTCACATGCTCCTGCTTCTGCTCGGAGGAGGGAGGGGTAGAAATTAGATGCTCCTTAGAGATGCACAGCCACCAAAAAGGTCAGCTTCCTGTGTCCATCTTTTCATACCTCCCAGCAGTGGTATGCCTTCAAATTTATGCTGTTGCTTGATTAAGAGCAACACTTTACATAAAAATAGCGTGCATAAGAAAATATGTTGACAGGTCAAAGTCGGCAAACAGGACATAGGCTAATGACCGCATGTCACAACGTCATTCCGATTGAAAGCACCGGCACATGTAAACACCATATCGGAATAGATAACGTCTCATGTAAACAGTCCACCAAATCCACCTGATTTTAATCGGAATTAAAAAAAAGTGTACATGTAAACATGCCTAGTGTAAAAGTATACCGGTTCTGAATTGAGTTCTGCAGATTCTCCAGCCGAGTACTAGTCATTTCAGTGGAAAAGTGGAAGGACACAGACCTGGGTTTTTGACAACAAAATGGATCGGATTGAGTGAAGCCACAATCTGGTCATGACCAAATAATGTGTGTGTGAGTGTATGACAGAGGGCAGCAGCATTCTGGCCATCAGCGGCCTCCTCCTGCTCCTGTGGCGAGGCTACTGAGGGTAAAATTAGATGGCAAACGCCACCCACGAACAGAGAGAGTGGGAGACCGGCCTGCCATATGCGGGTCACCGGGCTGCACCTCACTCACACACAAACGCCTCCTGTGCTGTCATCTGCCTCAGTTGGTGAGTTTGTTCCTTTCTCTCTCTCTCTCTCTGTGTGTGTGTGTGTGTGTGTGTGTGAACGCTGAGACACCAGAATAAGCTGTATTGCCCTGAGACCGGATTCCATTTGAGGCACGGGTGCGACATGGAGGGTGTTTGACGGACGGACCTTTAAGTGAGAATATTGAGGAAGTGAAGCCCCACTGGAACAGCAGGCGAAATGAAAACCCTCGAGCGCCCGCCGTCACATTTATCCATTCAGAGCAGCAGGGTAGAGAGGGGATGATGGCTCTAAAGTTTCTAACTCTATAGTTGGCTAACTCCATCATGTTTGATTTAGCCTGACTGTGCTAGCGCTACAATTTAAGAATTCAGTAGTTATTGAGTGACCTTTTGACCCACACATATGACAGATCAATAAGTTGCAAAAACATTGCCAATTGCTTATAGTTTGCAGCTGCCCCAGTTAATGATTTTTTATTTGTATCTGTAGGTTTGTAGTTCATCCTTCCGTTTTTTTAGGAAGATTTTCTTTAAAAAAAAAAAATTATATTAAGTATAAGTTATATTGAGTAATTACTTCAGTTATATTAAGTAGTTTCTGAAAGAGGTCTCTTGTTCTCATCAAGGCTGCATTTATTTAATTAAAAATATAGTAAGAACAGTAACATTTTGAAATAGTATCACAGTTTAAAATAATTTGATTATATTTTAAAATATAACTAATTCCTGCAATGGCAAAACTGAATTTTTAACAGCCAAAACTAAACTCTAAATAAAAATACAAACTTGTATTGATATTCTCAAGATTTGTTGCCCCAAAAAAAAAAAAAATACTCTAAATAAAATTATACACTTACATTAATATTATCAAGATTTGTTGCCAAATATAGTTTTTTATTATTTAATGAATATTAAGGAAGCAGAAAAGAGCAGCATTTTTATTTGAAACCTTTTTTTGATAAATGTAAAAATCTTTACTCTCAATTTTGAACCATTTAATGCATCCTTGCTGAATACAATTATTAATTTAGTTAATAATTTAATAAATAAATATTTATTATTGACTGCAACATTTTGAACTGTAGTATATGAAGGGTAGACTATATTCTATTTATATATATATATATATATATATATATATATATATATATAATATATGTCAATATTGCAATGTATTTAACATTTTAAGATGGCCAAAATGATATTTTAAATACATTTCAGCTAGAATAGTTGTTTTTGGCCCTCACACATTGTGGAAATCAACAGTGGTAGAAATATTATCACTTTATGGTTTCCAAAAATGCTGTTAGGGCTTGTTTGCTAACATGTCTTGTTGTTTATAGGAGATTAAAAGCCAGCATTTGATGCAAAATGAAGTCAGAGATGCATATTTGTGTAGCTGTTCATCCGCCTCAAGGACTGGGAATAACAGAGAGAATCAAAGACAGAGAGAAAGGCTAAGAAGAGAGCCGTAAGCATGTGCTGGGGCCTTGCTGACTCCGCAATCAATACGCTTGGATCAGGCGGCGGCCAAGAAAAATCCATGCCATTTAGCATTGTATTGTCTGGGATTCAAGTACTATGTTTGGGCTGTGATTTAATAAATTAATCTGAGCGCTTTGGACCTTTTAATTGGTGCGCTGCCGATTACACTGCAGGCCGCGACGCTGGAGAGCTCGTTTCAGCGCAACAGTGATTAAAAGAGCCCGGCTGTTCAGAATGACCCAGTGCAAAAAAAGGCCCAGCGCCTCCATCCAACATGGAGAGATTCCAGCATGCAATAAAAGATGCAGAGAGCCAAGGAGCAAACGCGGAGGCCGGAGTCAGCATAGGCCTCAGCTCATGTTTAGCCTGTGCACTGACAGGGGTGGAAACTTGACCATCAATTATTTAGCTGTGGTTCAGACTTGAATCTTAAGAGAGGGAAAAGAGGTGAACTCATGTAAAAATGATAATTTCTCTAGCCGAAATGGCTGCTCATTACATATCCAATATTAATTTGGAGTGTCTTGCTGGTGCATCTTGAAGACAAGCAACTACCACCACAGTCCAGTGCCTGTGAAGGCTTTTATTGTGTGCCAGAGCTCCAGGGTCAGCCCTTGAAGTGCAAAACAGGATCAGTGTTGAGTCAAGGCTGCGTGTGGTTTGGGATTTGTAGAAATAACAATGAAATGGAGTTCGGGAAGGCTAAGAACTTACTAACAAACCAAACGCTTTTGCTTTCCATAAAAAAAAGAAAAAAGATAAAACTGGTCAATAAAAAATAGATATGATGAATAAAGAACATAATTGGCATTGCAAAACACTGTCTATGGATGAACCTGGTTTGCGGTAAAAATCTTGAAGAGAATCACAAGTAGCAGACGATAACAACACTTTAAAGAGCCAATCAGGTCCCAGCGTAGGATCAACTACATCCAGCTATTGCTTAAATGAAAGGCTTCCTTGGACCAAATTGGTTTATTTGTGCAACCTGCCAGAAAAACCCAATGAAATCACATCGGGGGTATTCACAGATACAGAGCCAATTGTATTATGGGAAACACATCTAAACAGTTGTACAATAATTCACTTCAATTTTACTTCTATTGCACTTTTCACAATACATGTCTCTCCTAAGCAGCTTTACAGGGACAGGGCCTAAAAACCCAGAGACCCCCATTGAGACAACCAATGGCCACAGCAGGAAATAAAATAACACCTAACAATGGTAAAGATGAGGTCTCAGCAGGGGGAACGAATCCTACTCTGGCTAGTCTCATATGACAAATATATATTTATTTTTAATTTGATTTAACATCACACAAAATCAAAGAAACAAATATACCAGAGTTAATAAAGTATTTATAATTAAATTAATTTTAAAAAAAAGATGAGACTGTATATTGTTTTCATCATAGGTATGTCCTGCAACCTTGAGAGACAAAATAAGAAAAACAAAATGAAAAATATTGCATTTTTAAAGAATTTATTGCAAATTATGGTATAAATATAGTATTTGTCACCTACAAACAAGCAAGATTGCTGGCTCTCACAGACCTGTAACTTCTTCTTTAAGATCCTCTGTCCTCCACTCTATGCTATTTTCATCTTTTGAACTTTTATATATAAAAGACATGTACAACCTCAAATATATATAATATATAAGCAAGAAAGAGCTGTCAAGGACACCAGAAACAATTGTAGACCCAGCACCACCAAAGAATCTGCAATAGGTAGCACTTGGTGAAGAAATCAACTGTAGCAATTATTAGAAAATGGAAGACATGCAAGACCACTGAAATCTCCACGATCTGGGGCTCATAAGATCTCACCCAGTGCCAAAATGATCCTGAACTGTGAGCAAAAAAATCCCAAAACAACGTGGGGATTTCACGATACTGCGAAGAGCTGGGAAAAGTCAAAAGGCTACCATCTAAACACTGCGCTAGGATATAATCCTCATGCTGAGATTTTCCCCTGCTTAAGCCAGTACATGTAGCAGTACATAAAAGTTGAACAAGAGCTTTGATAAAAGAGGAGGAGATGTCACTATCTCGAATGAAACCAAAAATTGAACTTTTGAGATTAAATAGTCTTGTGGGAGGAGAATAGAGGCATAAACAGCTCTTAAATCTACTGACTGAAAGGAATATATGCTTTGGGGCTGTTCACTCAAAGGGACCAGGAGCTCAGTCTGTGTAAAGGAAAGAATGAATAGACCATATATCTAAGATTTTAGTGCCTCCTTCCTAGCAAGGGCATTGAAGATGAAACTGCTGGGTCTTAGTGATCCCAAACACAATTATGAATGGCTTGTAAACACAGGCCTCTTCAAACCCTCCAGATCTCAACCCATGAATCTTTGGAGGAGTTGAAAAAAACATCACTCTCAGAGGAGATCCATGGAGAATAAAATACCAGCAACAGTTTAGCCAAGAACCGAAGTTCAGAAAACTGTTTGACCTTGTCATTGCCAACAGTATATAACAAAGTATTGATGAAATTTTGTTATTGACCAATCAAAACAATGTGATTTTCTGATCATTGTCTCATAGTTGAGGATACCTGTGATGAAAATTACAGGCCTTTCATTTTTAAGTGAGAACTTCAATTGGTCTGACTAAATACTTTTTTCCCCACTGTACAGAGTTAATAACAGCATAATAATTAATTAAATTAATTTTAAAGTATTGATATGGCCATATCAAATACATTTTTAAATGATTTTCAAATGGAATAGAACATACAGTAAGTAGGCTATAACTGAATAGTATATTGTTTCTCTTACAGTGAAAAGTAAATGTGTCTTCTCTGCAGATTGAACCTTATGACCTTGGTTTGCCAAAAAAATTTTACCAATATATTTATTTATCTGAAATGAAACAATATCTTATATATTTTGACATTTCTTATAAATATATATATATATATTTTTTTTTTCTTGATGATGGTTAGTAAAAGTATTGTCAAGTGCTTAGCTTGCTAACTTTTATAAATCAATGCATTCTCCAACATCTTAATATCCTGCTATCTAGTAGAATCTTTTTTTATAATGTAAACACTGAGGTGATCCAAAATCACAATCAAATTAGATTTAATGGAGCAGAAATAAAATATGAATACAACAAATTCAGACAACTAAACAAAAACAAGTCAGCACCCAGTCAGCCGCCATTAACAACATAGCAAACTGTTGAAGGGTTATGACATTCACTTCAAAACAATTGTTCCTGTTAATGTATGATTTTTCATTTCCTACTGAGGTCTCTTAACTGGTTGAAAAGTCAAACAGATTCTCAATGACCTCATTGCAGATTTAGACCACAAACTGCGCTGATGCCTGGCTTTGATAATCTCATGCTATTTTTCATTGAATACCCATGCTGACAGCAGTACAAAAAGTTGAAAGCATTTGATAAAAGGAGGAGATGTCACTAAATCTCGAATCTATCCTTATACAAAGGAGTAAACTGTGATTAAATAGTCTTGTAGAATAGCATAAACAGCTCTTAAATCTACTGACTAAGGATATTTCTTTGATTCATCTCTGCCCTGAATATGGAGGGCCAGTGTTTTAACAGCTAAATATAGAGTATCATTTCATTCATCCTGTCTATCAGTGATTTGAACATGTCAATGCTGGTAAGTGCATTTTAGTGCTTCCAATTATACACAGGTGTAATTATAAACACAGGCCTCTTCACAATCACCATGTTAACCCTTGAATGGGTGTTGTAGTGCTCTCTTGAGACCATCCTCAGAGTAATCCACTGAATAACACTTTCCATAGCACTTTTCTAGCCAATTAAATGTTAAGCCTGCTGTGGTAATGTTCCAGTTAGAGCACCAGTATTGATTCACAATGTTTGTTAGATGTTCCTCATTGTCTCCAAAATGATGGCCACGTGGCCTGCCTTCAATCGACACCTATAGTGGAACGCTAGTTATACAAGACTCTGTACCGAGTTGCAAATAATTAACGAATGAGAATCACTTTAGCCATTGATTGGTTGTAAAGTTAATGCATGTGACCTCCTAGGATCTCTTTTACTGACTTATTAAACAAGCAAACAGCTGGTCATTAATGGAGGTGGTTGTGTGTTAAAATGAGTCATCGGATCAGAAAGCTGTTCAATGATGATCGTATGAGGCTACATTTAAAGCTGGCAACAAGGCAGTTCAGCAAATGAAGCTGTTTTGACCTTGAGCAAATTAAGCCAAAACGAATGTGAAACAGCATTTTGAAATAGTTAGATTTCAATCAAAAGGAAGTTGTGACAGATCTTGTCTTCTGTGTAAAGATTATTGAAAATTAAATGCAGGTTTAAGTGGACTAAATGCAAAAGTCACAAGAAAGTTTGTTGTTTACCAGATCCTATGAGCCTACTAAACCTTTACTTTTATCTCACTGTCTTCTGACTTTTTTTAGTAAAATTGTGAGATATATCAGAATTCAAGTGAACTAAAAAGTACTGTGAGATGCAATTCAAAACTTGTCAAGGAAAAATGAATTAATTGTTCTAATGAAAATTGCAAGAAAAAGTCAGACTTGTGAGACAAAAGTTTCAATACATTTTTTTTTCTTACATGGCAGAAAAATATAAGATCCTAAGACTTCATAAGACAATTCAGATGTTCTATCTCTCTCTTTAATTAAACATATGTATACGGATGAATCATTCACAATACAATATACAAATATTTTATGTAAATAGTGGTTTTCATTTCATACTAATCTTAACAACAATTGTATGTGTTGTTTTAGAACAGTAATATTATAAGATGTTGCTCTTTTGTTAGAAAAATATCTATTGCAACTTTGCAGTTCTGAAGAATAATAAACCATTCAAAATCATGACTTCTCACAATATCTCCATAAGCCCTTGCAGCATGCTTTTTCTCGAGACAACTGAATCCTTTCCTCTGACTCATGCAGACTCCTTGAATCATTCTCTGAAAAGGTTTTAACCAGCCTGATGCTATTTTCCTCAGAATGTATGTAATTATTCATCTTCCACATGAGAATATCATGTGAATAGATGTAGTGTGCCATTTTCTCGGTGTTACAGGCACACAAAGGAAAAGCCCTTGTCACATCAAAGAATAAGAAAGCTAAAAGCTGCAATCAGTATTTGGTGAGGGATTGTATATGCTGAAGAAAATGGTCGTGGAGGAAGTCACAAAAGTCACAGTGACTGCCTGGAATTAATGATGTGTTTATGACAGAGACACTCAGAAAATAACTCATCTTTAGCATCAATAAGAGGATCAGTGTCTAAAAGTCATGCTGATGTTCATCATCCCGGATCATATGTTCTTCAGGCAGGTATTTTCAGCCATGTGCTGAGCTACAAATGCTCATCTCCCTCTGAAGTTATTTACTTCACAAAGCTCTGCGAAATGAACCGTAATTAAACAACTAATCTTCTGATTTGCAAATTTTTTTGAAACATGCGCTGGGTGTTATTGAGTATGCTCTGAGAAAACAAGACATGCAACAATTTTAAACACACTGTAAATGAGCTATGAATTTATTTAAAACACCAACAGTCGTTCACACTGGTGGTAGTTTGGTGGTTTAGGGATGTTTCACTGCATCAGGACCTCGATGACTTGTCATCATTGAAGTGACCATTGAAGTCTGCTCTGTATCAGACATTTATTCTTAAACTGAAATTAAGTTGGTCATGCAGTGAGACAATGACCTGAAGCAAACAAGCAAGTGTACCTCAAATAGTTGAAATAGTTTTGAAATGTCCAGACTTAAACCTTGTTGAAATGCTGTTACAGGACCTGGATTCAGAGAATCTCTGACTTGTTTTCACAATCTGGATAGATACATAAACAGAGTGGCCCCCAAATGTATTGTGTGTAAAATGTACTTATGTTATACAGTATAACAAAATATTACAAGTGGCACTTATATTACATAAATATAGAACATAAATACTTTTTCATGAAAACATTTGAAAAAATGAAATTTGCAAAGTTTGAACAATATAAAAATATAGTTCCAAATGAAAAAAAATCTCAGACACTTACTGGTTGTTAAACTTGTTAATATAATGAACTTCAAAAGGCAGTTATTCAGATTGGACACATCTTTAGGGTTAAAGTGGTAAAAAAAAGATTTGTGACTAAATAGTTTTCATTTACTTGGTTCATTGTGACAGACGGACTGATAGATAGATAGATAGATAGATGATAGATAGATAGATAGATAGATAGATAGATAGATAGATAGATAGATAGATATAGTATCTCAGGCCTTTGATCTTTCTGCAGTGTTCGGGACTCTAAGTTTAATTAACTGCTCTCTCTCTCTCTCTCTCTCTCTCTCTCTCTCTCTCTCTCTCTCTCTGTCTCACACACAAAGTTAAGGTGATCTATGTATAGCCTTCTCCATCTCTATGATGAATTTTTGGCTATTACAATCCAATATTATTAGGTTTACTTGTGAACCATTTAGCACTAAGAGGAGAGTGAAATAAGTCTGCAAAATAAATATCACCTTCTCTGCTAAGGACAGAAGTATTATTGTGGAGGGATACAAAGCTAGTGAGTATAGAGCAGTTAATTTATATCACCATAAAGATCCACTTGCAATTTAGCTGCTATTCAAATAAATACAAAGGTAGCCTGTAATGGATGTAACACTTTTCATGTTGCATCAGGGAGAAAAGTAATGAAGAGATGTCTGAGCACCACCTTTATTTCTCCATGAGAGAGAGCAGTCAGGGATCTAACTAACAAACTTTGTACTTTGAAGAACCTTTTACTATGCAAAACACTGTCAGTTCCCTGGAGAAAAGAAAATCTGATCTCTGGAATATCTCAATTGTTTCTCCTGACTTGAGTTTTAGTCTCCTGATTCGAATTTCTCCTGAGATAAAGCCAGTAACATCCCATTCCTTTATGCTATATGTTAACTTTATAGCTCTATATTCCTACTGTATGTCAACAACTGTTTCTCCCAAAATACATTTAGAAAAACAAAAGAAACAAAGTTTACACTGAAATTAAACGGAACCAGAGGCATAGTAATAATTAGCAAAGTGGAGATACCGCGGCTAATGCATTAGCTTTGCTCAAGAATATCAAACTGCAGAACAAAAACCATCCAAAGTATAATAATAATAATAATAATAATACTTCATTTTGCATTTATTAGCAGCTCATAATAACAGTATGTTCAGCATCTCAGAGTAACTCCATTCACAGTAAAAGCTGCTTTATACAATCTCCTTCTTTGCAAGTTAAACAATCCCCAAACATTTCACCAGATATTTCATGAGAACAGACAGATAACAAACCTGTTGCCACAAGCTTTAAATCTACACTTTCTACCAACTTTTGAAGAAGTTAAAAAACTATTTATAATTGTATAAATAAAATATTAAAAAACAATATATATATATATATATATATAGTATCACTTGTGGATTATATTGTTGGCCCTGTGACAAATTGCTTATGTTGCTCCATTGTAGGTCGCTTTGGATAAAAGCGTTGGCTAAATGCATAAATGTAAATTCAGTCCATTCTCTACTGCTGCCTGGCAGAAGTTTCTGCTTGGTCTTAAACTCGTTGTTTTATAGAGCCATCAATATTTCTTTTTCTGCTTTGAACTGCAGCCAAGCAAAATGAAACTCTTAAAATACCTTGATAATCCTACAATTATAATGGCTGCTTTGCCCCTGAACATAGCTGAGAACTGCATTAATTCTCCTGAGCTATGAAAGAGCAACAGCAATACAATTTTGTGAACATCCCTCGGTTGTGAATTTGCAGATATAGAGAAAAAGTTCAAAAGATGTAAATTTAAAGACTCTTTTAAAAAGTAACAATATTGGGAAGCTTTGAGTTGACGTCGCAGTAGAGTAGTTCAGCAGTATTCATGGAAAGATGCACCAAGGTGAGACAAAGGGTCACTAATGCGGTCAGGCCTTTGTGTCTGTCTCCGCTGATGTTGCCTGGCAACACCAGCCAAAAAGTTAGCTCGTGTTTCAATAACTTTCGGCTTTGGTCATCACATCATAGGCTAACAGATGCCACAGAAGCAGCTGTAACGAACAGGGAGGTGAGGTTGAGGTGCATGGCAAACTTTTCCATGCCAATCAAAAGACAAGATCTATGTGCAAACGGATCCAGCGGAGTCGTTTGTTTCAGTTGTTCTTCTTCACTAACAAGCAGGTGCATGCATCCCAATGGAGGTACAGCAATTTACTTATGGAAGTCAGGCAGACAACTGTCAGCAAAACAGTTTCCAAAATGCACTTTTCATCTGTCTGTGGAAGAGACACCACACTGCGCTCAGAGGAACAGGTGAAAGGAATGCCTCTGGCTGTGCTGTGTTCATGTCCATTTAGATCCAATCTGCTCATCCCTCTTTCAAAAGTAGAGACAAAACATGAGTGATTTGTCCATAATTGCCTCTGGTAAATCGGTAATCTTAACCTAGCGTGTAAAAGGCCAATACATACTAGCTTTCTGATTATAGTGACTAAATTCCAGGTTACATGCAAAGTAATAAATCATTCAGTGCAAACTTTTAGTTATCCGTATTGAGTTTTGTCCACTTTGCATCTTATTCTGCAGCTTAACCTTGCAATTACGAAAACAAAATGTTATTCAGCTAACTGGCTAAACAGTTTGTTTCATTTTACATGTTTAGAGGCAGTTAAATCTGAGAATAGGCTGCTGAGCAATAGCCACTGCAGTCTCACTGAATATTTCTTGCAGAAATCGGAAAATAGTAGAAACTTTCTGTCCAATATTAAGAACTGATTATTTCACTGATATCACTTATAAAACAAAGATGAATACATAATGCTCATGCATTTCTAGATTATTTGCTACCATGAGCCTCAATCAAAACTATTATATTTTATTCGGTATTTCACAACCCTTGCAACTCAGGAAAGCATTGTGTTATTAGTATTGTGTATAAAGAACTGATAAACAAATAAAAGTGAAATCACATGCTTTTTCATATTCATATTCATCACACACAAAAAAAAACAAAAAAAAAAAGATTTATATATCTGACTGGGAACACAGAAATGTAATGCGAATGTAATTCCAACATGAAAACGCTTACACTGAAAATTGAACTTGGCACCATATAATGAATTACCTGTACTAGGTGAGCTACCAAGCAAGTTTACTACATCAGAAAATCTGCAAATATGGACTTTTTTGGGGTCATAAAATAGTATTGTGCAAGGAACCATAATCTACAATCTGCCCTTGAAATCATAATTTGTGTTAAAATGAATATAAGTAGTTTAACACTGGTAGTGTTCGTTTCAGCTGGAAACTCCAGTGAATTATATGCACATGTATGTTTTTTGCAAAAAACTAAGTTTAATTTCCCCCCTTGTTTTTTCATGGACTGATAAAAAAAAAGAGCTGTGCATGATGCTCAGACGCTGCAACGTAACTGGATATTACCTTTTTGGCACTTTTTTCCTATAAGCAAACTGCCTGAGACTAGTATGTAATCACAATTCTGCAGAATAATGCTCTGTTTCAACAAGTTATCATCCATCATTACAGCCAGGAGCACCAAGCACTGAAAGACACTTTCATAATCCATTATGTGAATATATGATTATGTTGAAGGAAATTGCCATTAAAATGTTCAGACAGTGATGAACTGGGCCGCCACTCTGTACCATTCAAAACAGCCTCTTTAAAGTCACAAACATCAGTTGGGCAGGAGAAAAGAGGACATTTAGGCCCAATCAAGAGTGAAATCATTTAACGCCATCATACATTTATAAAGCCTGGACAGCTGAATCGTTTGCTCTAATTTCCAAAAGTTCAAGAAAAACAATAAGCAGCCCATTTGTTACAGCCGCCTGTCATAAGAGGAGCCCACGAGAGCCGCACGTGGAGAGCCAGGCTGTCCTGTAGAACGAAAAAAGCGGTGACGAATGAAGTGATCTCTCTCGACATCACATCAAGATCAAGGTCTGGGAGGGAGAAGAAGTAATCAGCCCTGCCTTTCACCACCACCAGCAGAGCCGAGCCCAGACAGCCCCGTGATCAAAGCTGTCTAACTTTCCTCCGAGCGTGGAGGCCAAACTCACAAGCAGATCTTTTACTTGACAAGCGTCTTGATAAATATCTCGAATGCCAGTTTGCCATGTAAGAGATTGAGCTATTGGGTGGACCCAGGTTATGAGCTGAACCATGTTGCTCCATTTGTCTTGTTAACTAGAGCCTGACACTGTTTTTTTTTCACTGTCTCCTCTGCTCTTGGCCTCTGTTTCATACACACGCATCAAAGGAGACCATCAGACATGTGCTACTTCAGACGGAGGGAACATCACAGCTCTTTAAAGGATTCATAATGACTTTTTAATGATTACATTTGAAAGAGAATGCCATGTGTTTGTAGTATAAATCCATTTCGGCAGTTGCAGAAAAAAAACACGAACCAACAAACAAGGAAAACTATTCTTTATGCTCGTAAGGACACAGAAAGATATGTACACTTATTTGGAACATATCTCTTTAATAAACTCTTCCTCACTCACTTTGCACAAAATATTGACCGCTTTATTTAGTGATAATGGCTCAGCCAGACACACACTTTTCTCTTTACTCAGCTCTTTCTGTTGACTTATGGGTCATTCCACAACATGGATTCCTTTACTTTAAAAAAAAAAAAAAATGTATATTTCTCGAAGAAGTCTACCTATATTTTCAAAGGTAACTGGGTTGACACATTAACAGCTCATTTAGCCACAACGGTCAGTTCAGTCCCATTCTATGGGAATTTAATCCATGACCTAACACCATGCTCTACCTGTTAAAAACAGTTTTAGTTACCAAATCAGCCCTGCCTTTCACCACCTTCAGCAGAGCCGAGCCCAGACAGCCCCGTGATCAAAGCTGTATAACTTTCCTACGAGCGTGAAGGCCAAACTCACAAGCAGATCTTTTACTTGACAAGCGTTTTGATAAATATCTCGAATGCCAGTTTGCCATGTAAGAAAGGTGTACATTTGGCCCCAACTACATATACAGTGAAAAGACAGGGTAAACATGTTTGTGATCTGAATGTGATTTGATTGTGAGGTATAGTCAAGACTCGGGATGCATTATAATTGGATCATCATATCCACATTCACAGGTTGATGTCACACAAACCTTGCCCTCTGTCATTACTCCTCCTTCTATCTCCATGGGCTTTACCAGAAAATAATACTGAAAGCTTGTCTGTGCATAGACTAATTTAAATGCAGCTGGTTGGCCATTGCGTTCACTTTCCCAATTGTGACTGGCTAAAATGCTTAATGCTACAAAACCAAAGAAACATATAAATGGAAACCTTTGGCTCAGCGGGAATAGATATAAATGCAGTGTATGATTAGTCCCCTGTATTTTTGTGTATTTTATTTAAAAAAAATTGTAGACTTTATATAGTGTAACTAAAATAGATCCTATTAGTTACCTGAATATAGAGTTACTTGATGTGGACAAACGTAAACATGCTGTTATGAATAGATGGTGACCAAATAGTAATTAGTTCGGCTCTTTTGCACCAGAGAAAACTTTTCATAGTTCCTAGAACTATTGGCAGAAGTTCCCAATTTTTTGTGATCACACCGCAGGAAATAGGGACATATTTAGTTCTAAGAACTCTGTTTGGGGAACTAAATTATCTTCTACTTCAGAGTAATGTCTAAAAGAGTTATATGCACTCTAAAAAATGCTGGGTTAAAAACATTATTTGGCAACCCAACATTGGGTAAATATTGGACAGAACACATGCTGGGTTATTTTGACCCAGCTGGTCAGGTTAAATGTTTTTGTGCACCCTGCTGGGTTGTTTAATTTAATTAATCTATTATTTAAAAAATATTATATTGCTGGATTAAAATGGGCTGGGGATTAAAAATCAAACATAATTTCAATAGGCAACAGATAATCAAAAGATGAACATTTATTATTAAGCAAGAACACCCAAAAATTGACAAAATACAAGACAATTTTTATTTATTTGAGTGAATACAGCATAATTTACAATATGACATACATTTAAACTCATTTAACATGCATTTTCGAAATAAAAAAGGCATATTTAGAAATAGCATTTTAATTTAAGTGTATTCAACCATTGTTTGTAATCGCTTTTTACTGAAACAGTGCTAATTCTCGTGCCGGTGTGTTGCCAAAATCTGAGCCGGTGAAGGGCTGCTGTTCAAACTTTAGACTGCGGCCTCGCTTTCACTCGTAGTTAAGAGATGGAGTGACCGACTCCAAATCCTGCCCAAAAACAAACAGTACTAAAATCAGAGAACAAATTTTAACACCACATTTAAATACACTCAGTATTATAACAAATAAAATGTAATTGCATTTTACCGAAATAGTGCTAATTTTCGACACACAACAAAAACAGCTCAGATCATGGTGTCCTCCATTCACAGGTTGTTGACGTTTGTAAATGCCGTGAATAAAGACATCGCTTCAGAGTTCCCGCTGCCGGTGCGAATGCATCCAAGAAAACAGCCCGCAGGTAAAATTGGTTCTCTAGGAACCACCATGCTGGCTAGCTCGCAGAACTAAGTTCCTGGTGCAAAAGCACCTGATGTTGACTACAAAATCCAGGGAGGCAAATACCCTCTTCTCATATTTAGAACTGACTGAACTACTTATTACACAACAAATGTAGGATCTGCAGCTGCTAGTTCAAAAGGTGTGTCAGCGATAGCATGGGTAGTGTCTGAATAAGGAGGTATATTGTACAGAATAGTTCAATAAACAAGAAGTTAATATTGAGTAACATTTTAGATACATCCAGTTGTTTTGTCTGTTTTTGCTAACGAGTTCCAAAGAAAACTATATCAGAACCATCGCAACCCACAGGTAGGGGTGTTTCTTTCCTGAATGATTCCTTGTTTTTGAACAAATTGGTTTCTTGAATGATTCCATGACATACACAAATCTGTTGAGTAAATTATTCAGTGAGACTCATTGCTTGTTTTGTTGCCAAATGAATCAGCGTTTTTGAGCAAATCCTTGAGTAAATGAGTCAAATGATTCACTCAAAAACCATGTGTTGCCAACTACTGGCTTAATGATATAACCTACCGAAAAATCCCCACCACTTATGTAGACAAGATTTGAAAATTCATAATAACTGTTATCAATAACATACAACAATTTGTTATATTAATGAAAATTTTTAACATATGAAATCGTTTAACATAGTAAGGAATATCATGTTATTATGCAGCATATTTTAAATGTAGGCATATGACCAGATATTTAATTATCCTTTTCAAGTTGACTATTCATATATTTCATTTATATTTATATTTCATAAACTATAAATCTGTTAAGAATTCTATTATTTTTTGTTAATGAACAATGCAATTTAGGGTGATGGAAAACTTTAACTTGTCAGTAACGTGTCTAATGTTCTGTATCAAATATCAAGTACATCTTAAGTTTTCAATTTTTATTTGTTTATAATATTTTTGTGCCTGCTTATTGCATATATATAGTATATTGCATTGTGAAATGTTATATTCTTAAAAAAAAAAAAAAAACAAAATTAATTTATTGCAATTTTTTATGTGCTTGTAAAAACTTTAAGGGACACAAATGCTCTTAAACAAAACTTCAAGTGTAGAGCTCTGTGAAAAAGAATGGCTGTTAATTATGATGCAATTGACTGTGAATAGTGGTAAACAAGCACCACTATTGTTTAAAAGAAGCAGTACACAAAAGGAGGGATAAAAGATGTAAATAAAAGCGGGTGGATTATGCATGCACTTTGATTTCCTTTCTTCGACACAAATGCAACTATACTTTTAAAGGTTTAGAAAAGCTGAGAAAAGCCCAGGGCTGAATAAAAAACTACACATAGAGGCTTACTGAACATCATTACTGCCCTGACTGAACTCTGTCCACTAGAGGGAGAAAACACAAATGCAGCCTCTCAAGTACGACCAAACCTTAGGACATTACAGACACTAAATCTCTTTGTTTGGGGGTAAATGGACAAATATTATTAGTGATCTTGAGAAAATTAAGTGCATATTAAATATTCCGTTCCTGATATTCTGGCACATATGGATTGTTCTATGTGTTTTCTGTACCCTGTGGTTACTAGTTTATTATTAATTTAATTTCTTGATACTTTCCTGATTATGCACAAGCAATAATATCCCATATTATTCCTTACCTTCCATTCCTTACCTTTTTGTTGTTGTTAATATTTTTTTACTGTGCATTTGAGTGTAAAAACAGTTGGTTTCTATAGTATTGTTTAGATTTTTGGGGTCTAAAGACTCCTGCAGCTTTTAAAGGAGCAGAATCACACTGATGGAAGCTCTATTTGAGCTTCAGACATCCTGTGAAATTACTAACTGAAAACGCAGGCCTCTGCACCGAGGCTATTTTTACACTCTTGCTTGAGCAAATGTTATATTTCAAGGTTTTTTGAAAGCTAAAAGAGAAGGAAGATTAACCATCCATGAAGGTGTAACACAATAAGCAACACAATAATGAAAGGCCTCTTTCACAGGGCTGTGGCCCAGCTACACTTCTGTGCATAAATCATTTCACAACATACCTTATTTGAGCAAGTGTTTGAATGACAGCGAGGATGAGAGAGAAAGAGACGAAAAGAGGAGAAACTTCAGCTCTCCCATAAAAGAAAAAAGGTTGAAAAGGTCTTTGATTCAGAACAAACCTGTCTAATGAAATGATAAGCACTCGTTTGACAGCATGCAGTCACAGCCTCATCGGTTTTATTTAAAATGTGCTTTTGAACCATGTGCGAGTGCTTCCATCCAATAAATAATACTATGTATTAAATATAGAAGAATGTGAAATGCAATACTTCAGCCACTTGTGAAATACAAAAGAGATGATAATATGTTTCAGTCACAACATTTTCACTGGGAAACTAATTAGTGGCACTTAGCAAAATGAAAGTAATTTAAATCACCCGCTTCGGATGTTATCACTCGATTGAATAAGCGTTATCAGTGGATATCAGGTCATAGATATGGGCCAGAAGAGATCTGCTGCGTCTACTGTTAGGCTCAGAAGACTGTTATCATCCATCGACATGGTTAATCACCGATGCAAATGCAAAAGAAGACTCCAGATCCAATCCCAGAGGAATCCAACTCGCCGGTAACCGGAAGTCTAGTGGAACGCGGCAACGTTGCGGTATTTCTCTATTCATATATTTTCAGGTAAGAGCATTTAAATGATAAAACCGAGCGTTTTAAAGTGGCATGACATGAGTGTTGACATGAGATAACCGTGTTGGCATGTAATTAGCATGTTTTTACGTGTCTGAAGCTAATGGGGAAATTTAGTTTACTAGTTGAACGCAAATTTAGCCAATAGAAATTACTTTTTTCCACACTGTAAGACAAGTAGGCTTATTGCTTATTGTCTTATCTGCTCAGTAACGCTTCACTGAAGCTATAATGTTATCATACTCATGTTGAGTGAAATATTCAAACCCAGGGCGTATTTTATGGCTGTTTGGTACGTTTGGAAACCTTGGGATCTTGACTAGAATGTAATATAAAGTTCTGTGGGTTTGAACAAAGCTTTTGGTCATGCATGAGGAACCTTAGGGTAACGTTATAATGTTAAATTTAATCAGGCTGCTGCTCTACTAGCACACCTGTCACCTGTCACTGTTAGCTGGAAGCTTACAATTACATTCATGCAAAAGACGAACACTGGCAATCTATTAGAAATAAATAGACTGTGGTGTCTCTGTGTGTCAGCAGTGATTTAGGCTAACATAAACATTTATTGCTGTCCACATCATTCAACTTAAAAGATAAAACCCAAAGGCACAGGTCTGCCTGTCTGTCTTCTGCTATCTGTCTGTTTATCTATCTGTCTGCCTGTGTAACATTAATATCTCTTTACCTAATTTTTTGTCTCCCTTTACAGCATCAATTTCCAGAGGGTTTCTGTAAGTGCAAGGACTTCTGTGGTAAGTATTTTTTATTACTTGCATGTTCTATATCTATGTAAAACAATCCAAAATTAGGTTTTGGGCCAAGCTGTTTAGAGAGAGGGCCCGTTCACAAATCTGTCTCGTGCAAGTTTCTCTCTGTGTATGTTTTAGGTTGAAGATGGCCCAGAGAGGTAAGCCTTACAGTTGCTAACCTAGACGCATTAGGCGAGTGTGTCTGAGAATGATGGTATGATCTGCAAAATCCACACTTACCCTCTTTTTTATTACTGATGTATTACTAACTTGCTTTTTCTTTTTTTGTTGTTGTCTCTTCAACAAGAGAGAACGCACATTTATCAGGAACAAAGGGAAACCTTGAAATCCTTTTTTGAGGAGGGAATGACACGTGTTGGCTCACCCTTAATACCAAGAGCTGCATCAGCTACTGGATTGGACACCAGTGTCATAGAAGTAAGGTTTACTTTAGTGGCACACTAACAATCAACATGTCAGATAAATATATAATTCTGCTGTACTGCTGGTATAAATGAAGTGTTTTGTTAACATTCGGTTTAAGTGGTGTAATACACATCCGTTATTTTTCGTTTTTCTCTTCCAGAACTGGATCGGTAATTACAAAAGGGCATTTAAAACTTTGTCTGATCCCGCCATCAAAGGCCAAAGTTCACATCCGAGAGCTGTCACCATACAATCTTTTTTGTAGGGACATTCTCAGAAACAAAGGTAAGAGACTATATTTAACGGATGCTTTTAATTGTTATACTAAATGGTTTGTTGTTGTACATAGCGGCCTTGTTTACATCAGGGAATTACAAGGATCGTGAAACAGATTTTCATGATAGTATTTGGCTAGTACTTCACACACGCAAGTTGCATTCATCAGTGTAAGACTGCTATGTGTATTGAAAAGTATCATCAGGTCATCTACTTCACGTGTTATCTTGTTTTTACAGAGTTGTTACAGAGAAATGGGTTTTACAACCCAAGTGAACCAGTGTGTCGGACAGATTGTCTCTGTATGAATTTACTTTAAAAAAGAGATGCTGTGACTCTAAAGTGTTAAGTTTTCTGTGTATCTATTTTTTTTCCTCAGGCACAATGAAAGATATTAAGGGCAGGTGGTCCACATTAGGAAATATGAGAAGCAAAAATACTTTCAAGAAGCAGCAGCACTGAGGGCGCATGGGCAGGCACAGGACCTTAGCCCTGAGATGAGGGAACTCAGAATTAAAATGCATCTGAAGAAGCTGAAGTTAGAGGTTTGGAAGAAGCTTCATGTGCTAGGGATTAGTGGTATCATTATAGTATTAAGGTGCGGTCACACTGCACTTTTCATTCCATTGACTTCCATTCATACATATTGCGAATCGTCAGACTGGAAACGCAAGGCCGCAAAATGTTTTGCATTTCGCTGTGTTCCAAAGTTCAAGCTTGGTGAACTCTGACCTGCGAATTCGCATGACGTGAAAACTGTGTTACCAACAACAGATCGATACATCACAGCATGACCTCGTTGCTGAATTAAAAGAATATCAAATTAAAACTGCAGAGCTGCAGGAAAGTGTAGTATATTTTATGTTTTACATTTTAGATGTATTATTATATGTTATGTCTTATAAGTTTTCAAAAGACACTGCAGAGCATGACGTCATATCAGGACTGTTGCAGCATCCGAGGGAATTTTGCATGCTCTAAGTAGTGTGAATTTGTGACATTGTGACAGACAACTAGATTGTTTATCTGTAGATTTTTTTATCATTTCAAATGAATTCATCCCAAATAAATATTCCAGCTGATTTTTATTTACAAGGTTATCAGCATCAAATATTCTCACATTGAAGAGATTGTCAAAGGCTTATGCCACCCTCTCAAACTAAATTCCTACTGGCTGGGCTAGTCTATTAAGATCAAGGTGGTCAGTTGAAGCATTAGTAGTCACATATGGCTATGAGTCAAATTATTAGTTGGATATTGGACTCTATGTAAACACAGCTAATGTATAGTTAGTGTAACCCTGGTGGTCTCTGACCACTTATTTGTCACCTGTGATAGCACTGTTTTCATGTATGGCCCATCCCTGTTAAGAGTTGTTTCTTCAGTGTATGTTGGATTTTTAAAAGTAGGTTTTGTCTATTTTGTGTAATCAATTATTTACTATTTTTGTGGTTGTCTTGTTTATCTAATATTGTAAAGGTGTCCAAGCTTGAGGCTTTGGGTGTGGAAACGGCCATTTTATCATTTGACCACCAAAAGTCCAGCTTAGAGGTGTATGAACTGAGCAGCAAAGGAGCCACTGGTTTCCTTGACTCAACGGACACAGTGAACAACTTTGCACTGCATTTCAAAGGTAATGGTTATATGAAAATCCACAGAAATGGACTCAGGCCCGTAATAGTACAAATATACATAATACCGCTTTATGAAATTAATTGTTGTCTTTGTTACATCTGTAGCCAGCTCCTCAGCCGCAACACCCAGTACCAAAGATAAAGTCAATGTGCTGTTGGGAAAAGTGCAAGATCTGTTCAACCAAAAATATAGTAAGCATGTGTTCAAACACTTTTTAAGACTGATGTAAAGAAACTGTTTATCTTGATAACATGAATCATGAACATGAACATGATAACTTCATGAATCCATTGCATTATTATCAAATGATTAAATTATTTATCTAATGTGCCCATCAACCATAAGATTTTGACACCTTGCCAAAATGACTGTTTGCAGCCTGTACACTGACTATCAACAGGAGGGGAGATTCACAATTGTCCAACTGTGTAACATTGTGTAATAATGTGTGCATGCATGCATGTGCCCATGTCTTTCAGAGGAGGCCGGAGGTACTGGAAAGTTCCCTACCAGTCCCTGGTGAATCGGCCCATGACCATAAAAGTTACTGGACTGCCCAACAGCCTTACTCTCAAGAAGCCATCCTTTTATGGAAGGAACCAATTGGAAGCTATTTTGAAAGCTGCTGAGGAGATTTCATTTGAAATAAGTAAGTGACATTAACAGTGGTTGTGTTTCTCCACTTGTGTTTTGGCAGGCCATTTGGCTCTATGTGGGGAAAATAAGTTAACTTAAGAATAATACAGGCCTACATGTGAGTCTTTGTATAGTGCTGGGCCATTGCATCTCTCTCTGTCCCTTCACCCCAACCGGTTGAGGCGGATGGCCGCCCAACCTGAGCCATGGTTCTGCTCAAGGCTTCTGCCTCTTAAAAGGATTTTTTTCCTTGCCTCTGTTGCCTAGTGTTTGCTTATGGTAGGAATTGTTGGGTCTCTGTTAATGATATTATAAAAAGTATCATTTAGACCTACTATGTTTGGAAAGTGCTGTGGGATAGCTTTTGTTATGAATTGGCACTATGTAAATTAAATTGAATTAAACTGAAACAGACTCAGGTTATAGATTCTGGATGTGTCTTTGACCGTTGTAAGGGATGTGACACTATTTCTTAGTTGGAGTTTCATCATTATAGTGCAACCTCTCCAGAATATCCTATAGCTTTTAGTTGAACGTGACTGTGATGGCCCTTGGCAATGGTTTACATCTTTTCATGCACATCAAACTATTCAGTAATTAAATTATATGTATATAATTCCTGCAAATTATATTTCTTCATTGATACTGCTGTGTGATTATTTTTCTCCAGTAATGCAGGAAGACCAATTATTTGTTATGCTCATGCTACACAAGTGTTTCTTTTTTCCTAAACATATCAATCAGATGCTGCACAATGCAACCCCACTGACACAGCAGAGGGAATGTCAGAGCACATGGACGAGAAGGTACGCTGAGTTGTTTTTATTTTATCTTTAAATTAGTGTTATCAAACGATTAATTGTGATTAATCACATCCAAAATTAAAGTTTTTGTTTACATAATGTGTATGTCCTGTGTATATTTATTATGCAAATTAGTGTTTTGTGTTATCTGTATGCACTGTATTTCAATTCTCTGTATGCATGTACGGTACATGTGGCAGAATTGACAATAAAGCAGACTTTGACTTATGTATATATAAATACACACATACAGTATATATTTAGGAAAATATTTCAAAATATATACTGTATGTGTGTAATATATATATATATATATATATATATATATATATATATATATATAATAAATATACACAGTACATACACATATTATGTAAACTAAAACTTTAATTTTGGATGTGATTAATCGTTGGACAGCACTACTTTAAATAAATATATAACAGTAAACTTAAGAAGCATAGTTTACTATATATGTAACTGTGGTCATTACACAGCACAGTGTGACCACTGTACACATTATTGAAATAAATAAATAAAATCAAAAGATGAAATATTCACCTTTGTGTGATGGTTTAATGTCTTCAAATCAACAGACACAGCAGATGGCATCCAGACAAATTCAGTGGAAGAAATACTAGAGGCCATGTGTGAAAATGGTATATCTTGTAATCGTAATACATTTTGAATGCCAAATGCTACAAATCAGTTTTTGGTATTGCTTAAATTCAAGCATAATTAAAACTACTGTTCTGAGAAGTCTGCCATTGACATTTGACACAAATAGAAAAGTTCACTTGTTTGAAAATTACAATTTAGAGATACAATATTTATCCAGTTGACATTAAACATATTTTATAAGGTTGGTATTCTGATAATTTTACACTTTGAATTGGCTGTTGAGATTTAGATGCAAAGAATGGGACTGTCTATTTTTAATCAATGATTTACTAATTAACTATTGGCAGAATACATGCTGACAAATTGCATTATGTATTTGTAATTAAGATTCAAAATTTGTATTAAGAGTTATTATTGTGCTGTGTTTTGTTTTATGTACGTTAGGTTCACAGCAGATGGAAGAAGAGTCCTCAGAAACCGCCACTACTGTAGCCATTGTGATGACTGCAGATGAAGGTATCTTTCCAAAATGTGGTTATTTTTATTTAACCAGGAAGTCCCATTGAGACTAATGAGATCTTCCTCATAGTAGACCTGGCCAAGACTGACAGCAGCATATATAAAAACAGGTAGTTTCAACAGATTACAATACTACAATAAGAACAGATATGGGAACAGAAGCATAGACTAAAACATTTTAAAAGGGGAAAAATCCACTAGAAGTTGATATACTGTGACAAATAATCCTCCAATCCTTTCATTTTGGATATAACAGCATTTAACTAGATTCACTTTTTAGTCTTTCAAGGGGCAGCTTCCAGGCAGAATGTGCCTTTTTTTCAAGCTCTGTACACACATTTGGGACCTAAAGTATAAAAACATCTTGAGAGTGCAAAGGGTTTTGTTTTTAAAAAAATACAAGCACAGAGATAGGATGTGCGCACACCAACAATTGTTTTTGAAATGATAATGTACCCGTATACAAGCCTACGGGTGGCTAGAGCAGGCTGACATACGACTGTATGAGTTATGGCCTTACAATTAGTAATAAATCATAAACCTGCAACAATGTTAAGTTGAGCTATGGAAGCAGCTAAAGAACAAAGTGGTGATGAGATTTCTTAAATTAAAATTGAGTTACCCCTCTGTCTCAGGTTTGATTCACAGAATTTTCTGAAATGGAAAACCCACAGTTTTCCTTATTTCAGAGTTACACTAAAGCCGATTTCTGAAATGGGTCTCAGGAACTCTTCTTTGTTGAGCTACTTGTATCTTATGATTGAGCATCAGCAAGATCTGAGATGGTGGGTGTCAGTTCTGGTGAACTGATGTGCAATACCCACATTTTATTTGGCAACAGTTACAAATGAATAAGCTGTCTTGGAGATGTTGCTTTGAATATGGTGATGAGTATGATTTCAACTAACTGCTTGACTTCCACAATATTTTTTTCCTTTGGTAGATGGAGGCAATTTGTGCAGTGTCTGCCATGTGCATTTCGATGACAGGAAGAAAAACGCTACAAAGAAGTGGCGTTCATGGTCACAGTGCACAGTGTGCCAATCATGGTCACACACTGCATGTGGTTTTAAGAAGAGCATGTGCCTTCACTGCCAGGTTCAAAACACCATGCAAACACCCTGAAGCGCAGCATCAGTGTTAGGAAACATGCTATTTACTGCATTCCAAGATGTTTAACTTGTTTGAGTTTTCAAGATGTTTAACTTGTTTCAGTTGTTTTACTGTGTTGACAGCCTCCACACCATCTCACACACACACTCACACACACACACACACACACACACACATACATACATTTTTTAAAATGTATTAAGTGCCGTTTCATCTTTTTCATTTAAATATACTTTATATGAACCTTGCTGCAAATATATTGTAATGATTGCACTTAACTTGTAAGAAACAAAAAATATTTTTGATATTTTCTTTCATCCTATTTTTCTGTTGTTGTTGTTTGTTGGCACCATCAATGGTCCCCTTTAAACTGGGCCTTGTGATGACTAATAAAGTTGTTTTGTACTGAATTGAGTCCACATGTTGTAAATGATAAGTAGCCTATTTGTTTGTAAATATGTTTCAATATGGGCTAGGTGTTGGCAAGGACCTCACCATACTATTCAATACAGTGGGTGACACCAACTCTTACCACATTCAAAGTTATGGGAAAGAACCATAGAAATTGGACAATAATGTATATACATATAAATTGTAAATAAAAAAAATACAATTTGAGAACAGAAACCCATCGTGAGTTAAAATACGTTTGTAAGGAAGTTTGGGAATTAATAACTAATGTCTGTATCCAATACAGCTGTCGCGTCACGTGACTAAAGCGAACCTATTGAACGACTCGGAAGAGTCGGACCCGAGAGGTGAACTAATCATTTCTCTTTCCGGTACAGACAGCAAAGCATCTGTGGGGCTGTCTGTCACGGGATGAACGAACGACTCGAACCCGAAGATTCGAGGCGAACTAATCAAGTCTGTTTCCTGTACACTATACAGAATCTATGGGATGTTGCGCATGCGCGGGTCAACACAAAATTAACGAATCACTCTCTGAGACAGTTCATTGTTCCCGAGTCATATTAAAGATTCGTTCAAAATGAACGAGCCGTTCATGACTGACCCATCACTATTCCTCACTCATGCCCAGAGTGCGAACTAGGGGGCCAGGCTCCTCTTAATAAGACATGAGCTATCCTAAAAACATGTTTTTAGTGAAAAATAAGAATCAAATATAGACAATATGTGACCCTGGACCACAAAACCAGTCTTAAGTTGCTGGGGTATATTTGTAGCAGGTCAAAATGATTGATTTTTCTTTTATGCCAAAAATCATTAGGATATTAAGTAAAGATCATGTTCCATGAAGATATTTTGTAAATGTATTACTATAAATATATCAAAACGTAATTTTTGATTAGTAATATGCATTGCTAAGAACTTCATTTAGACAACTTTAAAGGATATTTTCTCAATATATAGATTTTTGTCAGGCTTCTCTATTTCTCTGTCTTCATCACCATGGATCATGCGTAAAAATAATTATATATTTAACGATTTACACGTGCACTGTTAGCATCCTGATCGGTCCTGTCGCTGTGCCTTGTGCGTAAATGCGCAGAGCGTCTTTCTCATTCTATTGTACCCATCCTCAACCCACCCCCACATGAAACAGTTCTATAGTAATTTATTGTAAATACTATAGTGTTTTTGAACCATACTATAGTAAAGTACTTGAATTAATTTGTTGTGGTAATTCTATAGTTGTTGTGGTAATATAACAACTACACTAATATAAATTACAAATTACTATAAACCCAATAGGCTACTGTACTAAGTTTTCTACAACTATAGGGTATATTATACTACAATACACTACAGTTTACTGTAGTAAAAAATAAAGTATACTACAGTATTTATTACAGTTTATCAGTTCACTATAGTTAATATAGGCTACATTATGCTGTAGCATTCATTAACAAAGTATTGTAAATACTTAAATATATACAGTATACGACACTTTACTATAGTATGCTTCAAAAATATTAGAGTAGGCCAATTTACTAAAAATGACCAGACACACCCAATCCACGGACATATGCTTTGCACACTGCTTATGCCTGTCTGTGTGGTTAGAAACCTGGACAAGAGGGAGCATGAAACAATACATAGGCTACATATGCTGGATTTGGCACACATAGCCGAAGCATTCAGTTGCTCACAGTGACAGGTGTTGGAAGGAGGGAAACATTAATGGAGAAAATAAATAGGCCTGTTTGCCCTTTTTAGTTGAGCTCAAAAGAAAATCTTTAAACTGAGAAATAAATAGGCTACAGAAGATACAACAGAGCCTACATTATGTATAATGAAGGTTACTCTTGGTTTTGACTACCAATAGGCCTAAATATAGGCTACTACAAGTAGCCTACAGGAGGAGATGACAACCCATCATGTAGACAATGGTCTTATTCATTAATTGTATCATTAACCATCATACCAGCATTAACATAAATAGATAGCCTACATGTATATGTCATGTGTGTCCAAAACTGAAATGCACGGAGTTTGTGTGTGTGTGGACCAGGTATTCCTCATGTTTTGGGGTCGTAAATCTGTTTACAGAGTCAGAAACAAACAGACAAATAGCTTAATTTCATTTACACCTACTGAAGTGCTCTCTGAAACTACACCCGAGATGGCTTGTGTACGTGAAATGAGAAAATTAAAACTTTGTTGAAGAGCTAAACCAAATACATCGTTAGAAAGGTCTTGACCTGGAGAGTAACATATGTCAGTATGAAGATTGTACATGGCTCCTGCTTTGAAATACTGACCTTTGAAACGTCATCTTGGTGCATTTTTGAAGGCTTATAATTAAGCAACAAAAGGGTCCTACAGACATGGGGTCAACTGTTATAGAGAGCTCTTGTCCTCAGTTATCATGTGAATATAGCCAACAACTTGGGACACTGTCAAGTATGGTTGTAAAATAATTTTAACCCATTTAACAATTATATATTTAAAATCTGATTATATAGATGTGTTTAAAATCCCCCTAAACTCCTCACTGTACTCTGAACTCACTATTTCCAACCTCCAATTCTAAGAAAAACACTATTTAAAAAAAAAACTACAATTCCCTATAGCTACGCAATGTAGCTTGATACAAATCAGCACTATAGTTGTAGTTTGTTTCTGGTTTGCAAAGTAGGGTTGTAAATTAGGGTTGTAAAAAGATATATCTACTGAATATATCAAATATTAAGTATAGCCAAAATGTTGATTATACTGCATCTAGATGATCTACGTTAAGAAAAAGCAAATATGTTGGTTTATTTAAGATATTTTAGCCGAAACAAGAGTAGAACCCGCAAACCCCGCCCATATCACAACGCACTTCCGTAACCTTCTGGTACCAAAAACTTATTTCTCAGAATTGTAAAAGTGATAACCTCAACATGAACATATCGTATTATTGAGTTATCAATGTGTTGTTTTATGTGGATAAATGTTGAATATATCATTTCAAAAGGTGTCTGTGAAGAAAATACTTCCAGGCGGATGTATGTCATGCAAACTAGGTTGTGGCCAGAAGGGATACAGCTCCGACCAGAAACGAACAATGCAATTAATTTTCTACCTATTAAATTATGTTTTACTAACGTCTACACCTACCCCAACCCTAAACTTTCCCTTATAATAATGAAAAAATAGTAATTATGTTTGTACAGTGTGACAAAAATTACGCTGTAATGTGCGCATGCCCAGTAGCGCCATACGTATCCCTTCCAGCCTTAACCTGCAAGCTACGTGGTTTCAGCGATAGCAGAGTCAATAGCAACCACCATAGCAACGAACTAAAGATAAAACTAAATGTAATATACATTCACTAAGCGAAGACTGTGAAAATAAAATGAAAGCAGACAATGGGAAGAGGAAGAGAAAAAAAGGTGTTCATCTACATAGACCTGGATCTAGAGCATTTCAAGCCAATAACAGCTATATAAGAACCTACTGTATGTACTCTCTGGCAGATTATGACTGTACAATCATTGTATAAGTCATGTATTAAGTAAATTACTTTTCATTTACTTCTCAAGTGTACTGTGAATAAGTGCTGTGACAATGGATGAAAACACGGCTGTAACTCATTGTGAGAAAGCTGTATTGTAGAGTCAATACACCTGTATGTTCCCTGCAGTTTTTACAAACTTAGTTACTTCAGAGGATTCAAGATTCAATACTTTATTGTCATTTCAACTTAGTCAAAGGGGATTTGTTTTGGTGAACTCACAAAAACAAAACACCTCACACACATTGATCACATTTGTACATTACAGTAAATAAGTAATATCACACGGTAAACACACAATTTGTCCTCACACAGACTAGTGGCGATGTGTGTGCTTACAACATTACCTAAGCTTTAAAATAGATCAGACCTAGTAAAACAACACGTCTACATTATATTCCACACCATGACAGTTTTCTATGATCTGCTGCAACATATACATTTTCCGCTTTGTATTTACAATTTAAGACATCATTAATTTTTCACAGAATACAATGATATCATACAACACTGGAAATGTAAATAATCTACTGTGTTCACAGCAAGGTTGAACTCCACACCTGGGGCCTCATTTATAAAAATGTACGCCTGTCTTTCAGATGTGAAATCTATGAATCGCAAATGATCTTCAACTCACATGCGATTGAATGGTTTCAGCCCTCTGCCTTGTAAACGAATCCTAATTAATGTCATTAACGTAAAATATCACCAATCATAATTTAGAACAGCGAGCTGTAAGAACAGAAACCTGCAGTACTCAAACAAGACAAAGTGCGTACGTCTGCTCAGACCCTGACGTGATGCTAAGCACTTTTCCACGTCAAGGACCGTCTTTATAAATAGGAGCGCTGGCATGGATTTAAGTGTACACACACTATAAGATCAAATCTGAGTGTACGCACACTTTATAAATGAGGCCCCAGGTGAAAGACAGACTGACAGGCTGAGAAACATTCCTCAAAGATGACAATGAACAGTGGTAGTCACTTTTGTTGTGGGAGAAAATTGCCTAAGGAATAATTCCTAAGCAATTGCTTACAGTCTTAGTTATCATTGTGATCCTCATTGTTGTCCTCATAGTCATCATTATCACCATCATCATTGTACACCAGTGTCTGAATTCTTGACATGGGGAGGGCCTGACACAAGTAGGGGCTGTCTGCAGGAACAATGTCTGGTACATGTGGGTGAAACATCATAGTGGCTTGATGTAGTTTTCTTTCCAGCTGTTGGAGACGTTGGATGAGAGCAGCTTTTGCACCAGGCCGCTCTGTGTCTTTGATGGCAGAGCACAGAAAGGCATGCTGCTGATGGAGATGTTCACTTACTGATCTCATTTCCTGGTAAAGCATGCTCTTTTCCTCAGCTGCCCGAGTCTTCATATGCAAGGCATCTATCCCTCGCCTTTTTAGACTCCTTGAAACATCATCTTCTTCGATCTGGAGGAAGAAAAGACAACAAAGTGCCATGTCATTTTACCAGGTGGTTTCTAAAATGACTGTCAGGTAGTTGTGGTTAGTAAGCGGTTGTCAGATGGTTACTAGAGTGACCGCTGTGTGGTTACTAGGGTTAGGTAACTATACTTACATTGTCATCAAAGCAGAAGTAGACATGCCAAGAGGGATCGCATGCTTCCTGAAAATCAATTGTTGCAGGAAGATGCTCATCTGCGGTGGCCACTGCTGTTGTATTCTTTATTGCCTGTCTCAGTCTCTTGTTGGAGCTGGCTACCTGCTTGGACAGTCTAATGGCAATGCCCTGCCCATCTGAAGCAAAGTTAGGAAACACACATGCAGAGAAATTCATTTATCAGTTTGTATCATGGTCCTTTTTAAAGCTTGATCTTAATGTCTTATTGTATCTATTTATCCACAGTACTTTACCTGGATATTTTCTTTTCAGATGGAGGAGGACAGCTCTCTCCCTTGATTCCGTTCTAGCCTTGCAGATCAGTTGGCATCTGAGCTCACGGTCAACATCTTTAAGGGTAGACTGGAAGTCTGAATCAGATTCTTGCCATCTTCTCCCAATGCGGTGTTTTTTCTCCATGTTCAGCAGAGAGTCCTCAATTCTATATGGTCAGCAAATAAATATTATTACATTTTATTTACACACTTGATCAGAGAACAGTAACAGACAGATTACTGCTTACTTACTCTGTTTCACCCTCCATGTACGACTCACGAGTCCCAGATCTATACGTTACAAAAAGTGCAGCACAAAAATTCAGTAGCTACCAAGCAGAAAGCATTACTGTGGTACACCGGACCAAACATTGTATATGTTATAAGGGAAGCCTTGGTGGTAAGTGATTACTTATTACACCACATTAAATTACTGCAGCATTATAGCAACTCTTCATTTATAACCACTGTGACAGTGTCCTTCAAAACTATGCTGTTACTGTAATCACACCTAGGCTTCCATGTTGAAGCACATCAGCAGGGCACTTAAAGATGGCTGTAATTACCATTTAGTCTTACATAAACACATTGAACTCTTACTTGAACTTGTAGAACTGAATCAGCTTGATGATGTAGTCCCTTTTCCATCTACAGACAGTGTCTGGAGAACAGATATAGACATTACTACTGCTCTAAAAAGGTGCTTCATTTAATGTTACTTCTTCACATTTCTTACAGTATTCAAGTCATTCACACATTCACTTCAGTTGCTTACTTATTGGTTTCTGTTTCTGTTGGGCTAGCTCCATCTCCCTTTTCTTCCATCTCTCCATGTCTCCCTCAGAAACCAACACTAGACAACAAAAATAACAGGAAACAAGACAACCGTCAACGGTACATAGTCTGTGCAAAATGCGCTTGTAAATGGAATCTAAAAGTCTCCCATTTACAACTATTGTTACCTGCTTCTTATGTTCATTGTTTACCTGGTGCCTCTCTGATGACAGATGAGATGTCTTCTTGAGCGAGAATCGATATTTTCTCTGCTTTATCTAGTCTTTGCAGGAGCTGCACCTCTGTAAATACAGTTTAATTTACTTATGCTGACCAATTTGTGTGTGATCAGCTTCACTCCAGAAAATATAAAAATGTATATACAGTGAACCACCAGCACAGAATTATGACAGGTTATACAGCAGTGGACAAACCTAGGTCAGTTGATTTCCTCCATCCATAATGCAAAAGAGCATCAGTCAGCAGGTCAAGGCGGTGAGATGGAGTCATCTCCTTTGTGACTCTGGCAAATCTTCGGAGGAAAGACCACAGCCTTTCCATTCCTTCCCCGTCTGTGAGCCCAAACCCATCAAGCCGCCTGGTGCTGTACTTGATCTGTGATTAAAGCAAAGTGGTAGAATATCACATACACTGAGCATGATCGTACTACAGTGGAAACTGCTTATAGTGATCACGGTTACAGTGATAAACCATTAAATGGATCAAAAAGCTTGAGACCGAATCATTCCTATAGAAATGCTGTGTAAATAATTTGTTTATTGCAATCAAATAGTCCACTAACAGTGTTCATATTGTGTGTGTTTGGTGTGTGTGTACATACGCTTGCTGTGCGCAGTTGAGCATCATGTGATGTTTTCCTCGACTCATACTGCTGTGGTCTAGTAAGTTATTTTGCCCTCCGGTTCTGTTCTGCTGGCATTTTGGGACTTTTATGGTGCATAATTATTGTCCCCGCTCTCTCACAGCAGCAGGTAGGCCTACTGTATGTTACATGAGTGGAATGTAATGCATTTACCCTGACCATTCAGACAGGGCTTGGAGCAGCTTATGTTATTTTGTCTTAAACCCTTAACTGTCACCCCCATTTTTGAACATATACGTGAGAGTGCACTATCCAAACTTAAACTCTTATAATTCATGAATGCTTTGGAATACAGATATAAGTTTGGTCTCTTTTTTAAGAAGACAATCAGCAGATTACTGGAGAAGTGGAATTATTTTAATTAGATTAAAGATTAATTTTAGGCATTTCTACATAATTTCAGCTGTACAGTGGACAGACAGGGAGTGAATGATGTGCGACACAGTTCCTGATGTCTCTATAAAGTCAACGAATTACCTGGCAGGGCAATTTGTGTCCATAAATGTGAAATGCCGGTACAGCCAAGGAGATGTTGTGTGGTATGCCCTCCCCTGATTTCTGATTGAACACAGTAAGGCATAATAAACAATAATTCAGTTTTACAAAAAAAAAAAAGTACTTACATGCAAATGTGAGGCAACAACACAGGCAATGTCATAGACTACTTGCAGGTGTATGTTCTTATCCTCACATCTTCGAAGTAGCTCATCGATGACATATAGGGGATAGGCTAATCTATTTCAAGACAAAAATGTGAATGATATCACACTTTATTATACTGAGGAAAAGTAAAAAAATATTTATACAAAATCTCCAGCATAAATTCAATACCTAAATACTCAGCACCTAAATAACCTAAATACCTATACCTAAATAACGGCACTCAAAATGATCCAAATATTTGTCATGTTTTCTTATATTAGTGAAGATTATAGAATTGTGGTAAAGTTTAATTTTTTCAATATTTTGGGATCTCCATATACATTCCACGAGGTTCATATTTGGTGACAAAAAGTATATATATATATATATATATATATATATATATATATATATGGCTTATGTTAGGGTCATGCTATTATAAGCATTTTATGAATAGGTAGAATCAAACAGGGGAATTATCATTCTGGAACACTGGGTCAATAGTCAGAGATGTAACAACTGTGGCATAGACTTGCCGTTCTCCTTGGCTCATGTTGACAAACATTAGTGGCATTTCATGACGACAGGAGGCTCCAAATACTCCTGTAACATCAAGTTTCTTTGCTTGTTGTTGTGACCTCAGCACGTTGCCAGCCTTGAAGTTACTGCAGTCCTAAACATTTAAGGAAAACATGGATTTATGGGAGGAATAATGGTCTTTTTCCAAGAGTTAAATCTAATATTTCATGGACTCAGTTTTCTCAGATCTAATAAAGTATTCTGCAACTATGACTAACCTCTTGAGGCTTTGAGCTGTCAAGATGTGATAGCAGGTATTCCTCTACATCCTTTTCATCAACAAACATGCGGGTTCCATGTAATGGCTCAACCGCACTTGTCCCTGAGCTTTGCTTCCTCACAAGGCCAAAGTTGGCATCCAATGTCACTATCATATCTCCATCCGCCTGAAAACAAACACTTACAATAATCCTGGGTTTGTATCTGCACCAGGTTGATACAATTGTAATATTACTGTTTTATTATAATACTTTATACGAAAATTAACTAATTTTGCAGATATCAATTCAATGCCATCAGGTGATGGAAAATGCAATTATCGTTAAACAATCAAGAACCACACTGGAACTAGAACCAACCTTTGGACATGCTGGGCATGTGGTCCCATCATCTAATTGTGAGCAAAGATCTACCAAACATCTTTGTCGGAAGTGGTGATGCCTAAACTGGGATATGGATTCTCCCACCAGGGCTCTGTAGAGTGTGTTAACCTACGGTACAAGCATCAGTCAGTGAAAACATTACTGTTTCATATACTTACATCTAGTGATGGTGGTTCACTCAGAAGTTGTTATTTTATAGAAAATATAAATAATACTTTTGCATGCAACTGTACAATCCTAGATGGTTCCATACATTTTACTTTTAGTTGTGATAATTAATGATGTAGTACAATCAAGGAAGAAGGTGTAATTTTCACATCTATATGGACTCGTCAGTCTTCCATGAAAGTAGCTGAAATGGTCACTTCACAGACAGGACTTCAAACTGACCTCTGCAAGTGTGAGGTTATTTTTCCAGCGCAGGGTGTTGCAAAACCCTCAACAGAAACCTGACACTCCAGTGACAGACAAACAAAAAGCTCTAGCAGAGGGATGGAGAAGGCTGTCTGGGGCTTGTCGGCTGTGCTGGCCAGAGCCCATACCTTAGCAGAGTGCAGGTTTCTAGTTCACACACACACATATCGACTGTGACGGTGCAGAGCCGGCCTGCCAAAAAAGGGAAATAAAATAAAACACATAACCAAGTACTACTATAGAGACTACTATCAGCATAGACTAAATCACTTGAATGTGTCACCTATAACGTAATGTTTGTTATTATTGGAATCAACAAACAGGCACATAAAATAATTTTCAAAATATATTACAAATTTGATGAATTCCTTATGGGAAATCATTACTCCACATTTAATAGGATTGGATTCCTCAACCTGTTAAGAAAATTAAATACATTAAGATTTTTCAATGTAAAATGACAAACCTGAGCTGACAATGACCTTCATGACCTTCGTGTACACAGCATGGGTGCCATGGCCTTCAGGTAAATATAGGAATAACCCCAGGGAGGATGGCTCATAGTAGTCATTCTGTAAGAAAGACTGATAGCTCTAACAAAGTTTTTAAAGCAACAAACTCGAGACACTAACATAGTACTACATAGTGTATACTATACTATATACTATACTACATAGTATACTATATATACTATACTACATAGTGCTAAAACAATTTGAAGAATCGAATGTATCTGTAGAAATTACTGTGAGTTTGCTGTCTGTATGTATGACCACATGCTATTGTTCTTACATTCCACTTATCAGGAAGGTGCAGTGAATTTCTGTGAGTCCTCCTCAGACAAGCCTCACAAAACACTGCCGTGGTGCTGCACTCAATGCCCCTATAATCAGCATGTTCTAGGCAGACAACACACTGGGTAGTGATTGGTGCTGAACATTCAAACGACACCTTAAGCATGTCATCCTTGACTGCATCCCAGGCATGAAGCTCTCTCTTTGCCTTACTGTATGCAGTCTCAGAACATGAACTACAGCTCGGTGCCACATCATCAGGTTCAGCATGTTGAGGTGTAATAGACGTGGAAGGGTCTGAAGGGTCCGAAGGGTGGGTCTGTTTGGAGTTGGGCTGGGAAGACCTTGTTTAAGGTAAGAAACCTTTGCAGGCCCAGCGATACACCTCCTCACCACCTTAATCTTAACGCTCCTGTAGCGTGTGCTCTTAACTGCTTTTCCCATATCTGAAATAAAAATATTTGTCAATTATTAGATAAAGCAAAGTGCAACCCGTACTTCTTATCACAGCCTAAAAGACAGAAACCCATCAGTGAACATGGGATGCAGATGAGGGATATCTATTTGGTACCTCTATATACATAGATAGATATTTACCACAGTCTATTTATTTCTAATAGATTGCCAGTGTTCTCTTTTGCATGAATGTAATTGTAAGCTTCCAGCTAACAGTGACAGGTGACAGGTGTGCTAGTAGAGCAGCAGCCTGATTAAATTTAACATTATAACGTTACCCTAAGGTTCCTCATGCATGACCAAAAGCTTTGTTCAAACCCACAAAACTTTATATTACATTCTAGTCAAGATCCCAAGGTTTCCAAACGTACCAAACAGCCATAAAATACGCCTTGGGTTTGAATATTTCACTCAACATGAGTATGATAACATTATAGCTTCAGTGAAGCGTTACTGAGCAGATAAGACAATAAGCAATAAGCCTACTTGTCTTACAGTGTGGAAAAAGTAATTTCTATTGGCTAAATTTGCGTTCAACTAGTAAACTAAATTTCCCATTAGCTTCAGACACGTAAAACATGCTAATTACATGCCAACACGGTTATCTCATGTCAACACTCATGTCATGCCACTTTAAAACGCTCGGTTTTATCATTTAAATGCTCTTACCTGAAAATATATGAATAGAGAAATACCGCAACGTTGCCGCGTTCCACTAGACTTCCGGTTACCGGCGAGTTGGATTCCTCTGGGATTGGATCTGGAGTCTTCTTTTGCATTTGCATCGGTGATTAACCATGTCGATGGATGATAACAGTCTTCTGAGCCTAACAGTAGACGCAGCAGATCTCTTCTGGCCCATATCTATGACCTGATATCCACTGATAACGCTTATTCAATCGAGTGATAACATCCGAAGCGGGTGTTTAAATAGGCAGGTAAGATATTCGCAAAAGAGCAACTCACATATTATTTATATCCGTTGATCCACAGGGATTCTGGAAAAGCTGGTTAATCTAGCCCGTTTTAGTGGTTTTAGAGGGGTTAGAGACAGGCACAGCCTTATCTCTACCTTCACCTGACAGGTTCAGTGCCTCTTCTCAGGGTTGGGAAGCACGCGCTGCGGGTTATACTGTCCCAATCGAGGCACAGAGACTTCAATTATCTGATTCTGACAAATTAGCTGTTGTTAGTGTCAATGCAAGAGATACTGAGGATTCGCCACCTTAGTCTCGTGCTTATGAGGAGTTTGTTGAGGTTGTAACAAGAGCGGTTGAGAAGTTGAGTATCGATAGGCCAGCAAAGAGAGAGGACGTTGTTCTAAAGGCAAACTAGATGAACGCTTATTGCATTCTCGTGCACAACCTCAATGCCGGAGACTGCCGTTTTTCCCTGATCTCCACACCGAGGTGTCAAGATCGTGGGAGAAGCCGGTTTCCTATAGAGTTTGTAGTATACAAACATCTTACTATTCCTCTATAATAAATAAAAATGAGCACTGTTATGGGGAGATTATGGAGCTATCTCTCCCCTGAATCATCTTCGTTTCAATAAATCTCCGGTTTTCTCCACTAAGCCAGTGAGAACAACATCAGCACTGGTGGGAAAGGCTTATTCAGCGGCTGGTCAGGCAGCAGCATGTTTACACACAATGTCGCTGCTGCATACCTACCAGGCTGAATTGTTAGCAGATCTCAATGAGGGCGGAGGTATTGGTCCGAACGTGGTTTGCAAGCTGCGTCTGGCCACAGGTTTGTCTCTCAGGGTCGTCAAAGAGATGGCTAAATCAATCAGCCGGTCCATGGCAGCCCTGGTGGTTACTGAGAGACATTTATGGTTGAATCTGAGTAACATCAAGGGAAAAGATAAAAACGTTCTTATGGATGCTCCTATTTCTTCCTCTGGTCTCTTCGGCAATGCAGTTAGCATCTGCATTCCAGAAAGTCGTCCCCCATCATACTCATTTCTTCGGGGCTGCTGAGTGGGAGCAGCACCAAATATCCAAAGCCAGCTCCTCATACCGTGCCGCACAGCATCTTTAAAAAGCTGGCCAGCAGAAGGAAGCATGAAGTGCTCCAACATTTCTTGGTAAACAGGTGCAGTGACATGGTTTTCAAAAAACACAATAGACCAACACCAGCAGATGACATTGCACCCTAAATCATCACAGACTGTGGAAACTTAACACTGGACTTCAAGCAACTTGTGCTATGAGCTACTCCACCCTTCCTCCAGACTCTAGGACCTTGGTTTTCAAATTAATTACAAAACTTGCTCTCATCTGAAAAGAGGACTTTGGACCACTGGGCAACAGTCCAGTTCTTCTTCTCCGACTGATCTCGTATACGACAGCGTGTTCCAGTTCCTGCCAATATCCAGCAAATTCGCACAGCCATTGAAGAGGAGTGGACCAGCATCCCACAGGCCACTACAACAACCTGATCAACTCTATGCGAAGGAGATGTGTTGCACTGGGTGAAGCAAATGGTGGTCACACCAGATACTGACTGGTTTTCTGACCCCCCCGGACCCTCCAATACAGTAAAACTGCACATTTTAGAGTGGCCTTTTATTGTGGCCAGCCTAAGGCACATCTGTGCAATAATCATGCTGTTTAATCAGCATCTTGGTATGCCACAGCTGTAGGTGGATGAATTATCTCGGCAAAGGAGAAGTGCTCAATAACACAGATTTAGACAGATTTGTGAACAATATTTGATAGAAATAGGCCTTTTGTGTACATAGAAAAAGTCTTAGATCTTTGAGTTCAGCTCATGAAAAATGGGGGCATGAATGCATTTCTAATTCTGGTCAATATATATATATATATATATATATATATATATTTATATATCACCTACACTGTAAGAAATAGATGTGTAAGATAACAGAAAAACTACTGGCAGCTCATTAGCTAGACATTATCCATTCATTTTATAGACATTTCCGTGAACTATAAAACACAAGAATGCTTGAATGCTCGTGATTGAAGGCAAGGTGCGATTCGATGGCTCCTATTTACATTGCCTCAGGCTGGCCATTGGCAGTCCATTCTACAGCCTGTGACATTTCTTGTTATACGGCCTGCACATGGCGCTTACATCACACCTCTCTGCAGGAGAACACATGCTCCAGCCCAAATACATCAGCCTCTCTCGATTATTTGCTCATACAGAGATGTTTTAAGGTCGGGTTTGCTCTAAATGTCTCAGTTGTATGGCAGGTATGGAACAGAATATGCTGTTCCTCAGAACAATCAGTACAGTATTATTATAACAATAAAGGTTTGAGGGTCATTTTCTGAAGAACACATGGTTTCTTGTGGTAAAACCACAATATAAAAGATTTGTTGAATGTCTTATTTTAATGTCTTAAATTTTAAATAAAAGGGGGGGGGGGGTTAAAAAGGGGTAAAAGGGGAAAAAATAAAATAAATAATAATAATAATAATAATAATAATACAATTTTAAAAGCAAAAGTAATGAGGAATATCCAATGATTAAGAATATAAAACTATTTTTGTAATATTTTAATTAATTTGCATCCTTTAAAATAGAATGTTTAATAATATGGTAGAAAAGAAATGTACAGCACAAATGCATATAATGTTTTTATTTATTTTACAAAAATATCTTTAGATGAAAAGTAAACAACAACAACAATGAGCAATGGTAATAGGGATGCTTGCCTTTGCAAACACCACTAAAGAAAATGACAATTAAAAACAAAAATGTCTTATGTATGTCATTAATATTGTTAATATTCTGATTAATTTACAGAATTTAAAGCCTATAAAAATGTTGTTTGATTTTCTAATAAATAAAAAAGCAAGAAACAAGGGTACAGTACAAATTCATGTGAGGGTTTTTTATCTAATTTAAAATTATATTAGTTGTTTTCTTAAAAAAAGGAATAAACGAAAAATAGCATACAAATAATCAATCTTATGAGCAATAGTTAGAGATGCTTGCCTGAGCAAACACTACAGAAAAATGTAATAATTGATATTAACTTTCTGATTCATTTACACAATTAAAAGCCTTTAAAAAAAATCGTTTTTTATTTTTTCTTTCAATTAAAAATAAGAAGAGTCTACACTACAAACACATACAGATGACTTCTACAACACATTTCTCGCCACGCCTGGAGGCTTCCAGTAAGATCTAAATAAATGGTTCTGAGGGTTGCTCACCACACCACAGCAGATAAAGGTCATTTGGCTCATTAACTTTTTTTTCCAGAGGAACAGCCTTTGTGTCTTTGAGGTCTGATTTCAAAACAATGTGCAGAAGTGTGAAGGTAGCAGTGAGGCTGAGCTTTAATCAGTTCAGCTTCTCTATTCTGCTCATTTAGCTTTACAGGATCCTCTGCTAGTCTGCTGCACCGGAGGCATATAGAGGAGATGATAACATTTAATACACTGACACCCAGCTTTGTTCCTCCTTCTTGTTGCACAACATGAGTATTGTGCACAATATGCATTACAGAGCGAAGTCTGAGAATTAAAGCTGAAATTTATTATTTTTTCAAAAAAATTATAATAATACAAAGATGGTTATGGTTTCAAACAAATAAGTAATATATGAGATTCTGCACTACTTCTGGGTGACTAATCAAATGACCAGATTTCTGACACTGAGCTCCTACAAAAATGTTAAAGGTGAGGTGTACTTCTATTAAAAGGGACATGATGCTCTCATTGTCAATTGTTAATTTTATTTTCCTTCTTTCTTTTAACTTTTCAGATTGATAATTTACAACACCGTTTATGGTCAGTCTGTCTTTTTTTGTTCTCTCACTTTTGTATTACCCGAAACATCTATTTACATTTTCTATCCATCAAATAATTATTTTTTATATTCTATATTTACATTGATAAGAATAAATATTTATTGAGCTGCATATCAGCATATTATAATTATTTCTGAAGACTGGAGTAAATATGCTTAAAATTCAGCTTTGCATTACAGAAATAACTAAAAATAAAATAACAGAAATAAATATAACATGTTAAACATATTTAAATATAAAAGTGATTTTAAATTATAATAATATTTCACAATATTACTGTTTTCACAGGTTTTTCAATATTTTGAACTATTCATTGTACTGTATTGTGTTTTAAATGTCCATATACATTTGTCCATGTAATATATTTCACTCAAAAATCATTAATGTACACCAAATCTAAAATAAATTGACTCTAAAATGACTTTCTAACAATAATAAAAAAAAGTCTAATAGTTCAACCTATGTTTTTGACCAAAGAAATGCAGACTTGTTGACAATTAAAAAAACAAAACAAAACAAAATAAAAATAAAAACATCAACCCCAAAAATTTGAACATTAGTTTGATTTTTACACAATTGTTATATTAAGTTATAAAAACTGCAATTTAAACTATTTGGTATCCGACTTTTGTACTCCAAGTATAAATATGTGCACAAGCACACACATGCAAACACATGCGAAGCTTGCTTGGTTACGATATGTTATGATGTAAATGTGCTCATATCCTGGAATGCTATTTGCATAAATGAAGTAGAGCTGGAGTTGTTATTAGAACAGGTGGAATTGATCAGTTGCAAGTTAACACAATGGCCTGGTCTCAGAGGGGTTGGCACCTATTTACTGTGTCAGTGCCAGAAATGACACTGACCCCCACGATCACAGACTGCAGCTGAATTTAGGACAGGAGTCACAGAACATCCTCCATTTTTATAAATGCTACAGCAAGCACAAATTAACTATAGCTTCAAGCTGAAATGTGTTATTTCTGTGCCACTAGTGGTGCCATTAAACTTAACAATCCGGAAGCGCCGACCGGGCTGGCTCAAGGGTACAGTCCTTGCAGGGATTGAACAAGCAACCTTCTGGTTACTGGCCCTAAGCCTTAACCACTACTTCACCACACCACTATATTCACCACTTAAATCATTCCCTTAATGCAAGAGTTTGCACCAATCTTTGGCCCAAGACGGTGAATCTCACAGAAACTTCACTCCAAGAAAAGGCACATTGTTCTGTGTTATGAAAGAGTTTTATGTATTGGTTTTCTCAGGTGTTTTACCTGTATTTGTTTGTATATGTGAGAGAAATGGGGGTGGGGGTGGGGCTAGTTAATACAATATCACTTCATCAGAACAGATTTGGAGAAATGTAGCATTACATTACATTACATTGCTCGCCAATGGATCCTCTGTAGTGAATGTGTGCCGTCAGGATAAGAGTCAAAACAGCTGATAAAAACATAACAATATTCCACAAGTAATTCACACCACTCCAATCCATCGAAAAAGCTGCATGTTTGAAAGAAACAAATCCATCATTACAACGTTTTTAACTGTTTCTTCCGGCTAAAATATGAGTACTTTCTCCATAATATTGTAGTGAAAAAGTCATCTAATCTGAATCAGGAGAGAAATATTCACGGATCAAGCACTGTTTACTGATATATAATTGAGACATGGGTGGAGTTTTATGTGGGAGGACAACAGGGGACAGACTTAGTTTTTTTTTTACTGGAGGAAGAGTTATTGTGGATTATATTATGGACTCATACTTTGTCCAGAAGTGAACACACCTTAATAATGGATTGATTTATTACAAACATGTGGCTTTTCACTTCACAAGACATTAATTGATGTACTGGAGTCATGTGGATTACTTGTGGATTATTGTTATTTCTTTATCAGCTGTTTGGACTCTCTTTCTGACGGCACCCATTCACTGCAGAGGATTCGCATGGTGAGCAATGCTACATTTATCCAAATCTGTTTGGAAACAAATTCATCTAAATCTCAAATTGCCTAAAAAATGAGTATACTTTCAACAAAGTTTCATTTTTGGGTGAACTATTCCTTTTAATTTTGTCAACTTGCTTTTTCACGATAGTTTGCTCTTTACTGATCCACCCTCCATAAGGCATGAATAGGCCAACAGGACATGAATCACAATTTTCCCTCAGTCAGTCACCATGGATACCAGACCCAAGCACCTGTAGTTCAACCAGGCAGATGTTGGGGGCTGGACCGCTAGGAACGGCATCAAACCATCAAGAACATGCAGATCAGAGATCATGCAGCACTTTTCACGAGCCGATCTGCTCCCCGTGTTCTCTGCACTCAGTGGGACTTGGCGCCCTTCAACTTCTCCCTCTTTTCACCTACGACCCTCCATTTGCCTCCATCTTCATGTTTTTTGCATGCAAATGTCAAACGTTTATCCTGCCTTCAAATCAGAGAGGAGAAGGAGGGGTGGGTCTTGGTGAATGATGACAGCGAGTCTGGATGCCAGGGTCACATTTTCGTTGAAAAGTGGAATGATGGGTAATTGCACATGCAGAAATAATTCCTTTAAGCACCTGCCCTCTTCTGGCTCTCTCTCTCATACGCTCTCAGTAACCGCCACTTTCCATGTTGGAAATGCATTATAAATGGGGCTGAAAATAGGGGCTGACTGCAATTTTTGCAACAGTGGAGCACGCTTTGCCCTTCAGAAGAACAAGACTGGTGTACTTTATCGACATACGCTTCTAGCTGACGTTTAATACCGCATTCACAACCGATAAATGCAGAAATATTCTTGCCTTAACACTTTTTAGCTCAGTGCCTAATTTACTTTTTAATTATTATTATTTAGGATGTCAAATTGCTTTCCATGCTTGATTTTTACATCGCACAGTGAAACTGCAAGGCTATCTCATTGAGGAAAATGGTGATAATAATTTGATGGCAATACATAGACTAGGTAAGTGTCTTAATGCAGCAAGGTTTGGAAGTGACAACTGCATTTAAAGACAGAAAGGAAAATGTTTGGTCTGTGTGAAATACAAATGTTAGTAAAATTGCCACAATGATCACCATAGCAATGTTTTGCTGTATAACAGTAGTTTACATGTACTAGCATTTAACTGGTTTGATGTAAACCATTTTGTATGAACATTAAGTATGCATAGTATATTGTATCTGCACCATATCAGTTACTGTCTGATATTTGTGAGTTTTTTTAGACATCAAATTATATTGGATATTCAATATATGTTTTATTTGAGCCTGTAGACTAAATGTATTATATTATATTTATTATATTGATTATAGTATATTGCAACATTTAAGGCCTAGGCTTTATGTTTTAGAACAGTTGCTAATATTTATTAAAAAGCCTAAAAAGACAAGATTCTGATAACTTGTAAATCAACGAGTTCTTTGTAAAAGTATAGCAGAATACTTTACATAAAATGCATGTGAATATCAGTTGTCACTCTTTATCTCCCAATAATGCCTTAGTAAGAGATTTTATAATCTTTACTTTTATAATCAAAAACATATAATTCATGTAAAACATATAATTCAATGCAATAAAATTATGATTGTGAGATGAACAAATAAATATTCCTCCAAAATCTGATATAACATTTAATACATCAACATGGTTTTTTCAACAACAAAAAAAGATATATGGATTATCAAGTAATCCCAGGTTACTTCAGTCCAGTAACTTGGGTGTTGATATGAAATATATAAAAGTTATTTTTATGTTTACGTTATAAAAAACTGTGCACATTTTTCAGCAAAAAGACGTGTGAACCCACACCTAAAGGTAGACTTTTTTTAACAATGATATTGAAAAAAATACCTTTACTTTCTAAAAAAACTGTGAACGTTCAATCAGATGACTTATCTGTTACATCTTTTCTGCAATGTTTTGATCATGTTGATAATTTAGAGGCCTTAGAAATTCATGTATCAAATCAGATACAGTATAGAGTTAATTGGTTCCATGTGTTTTAAGATCCTCATAACACTAATTTATAAGCATAGCAACAGATTATAGGAAATATTAACCCTTTAAGAGCAAAGCCGCCGTCCCTTTAAGAACAAGAATGCAAGGAATTAATGGCTGCCAAAAGCATGACATCATTGTAAGAAAAGAAAGAAAGAAAGAAATAAAGAGAAAAAAAGAATAAAAGAAAGACAGAAAGAAAGACAGAAAGATACTATATTTGTTAAAATACGATATGATATATAAAAATATAATGTTTGATTTTCTGGACAACTTTTCCTCACTTATATATGATTAACAACTCTGTAATGGGGTGGTTCACCAATTGATGTCCGATGTAAAATGTGGGTCCTGAAGCAAAACCAGCATCAAATTCATCCACTAACCTGAAATGACAAGAATGAACAAGTGTCCAAGTCCAAGCATTAACCATCAGCATTAAAGCACAGATTAAATGTTTTACAGCATTTAGGAGATTTCAGCCAGCTTGCACACCTTTCTTCTGTGGCCACATATGATACCAAACACTCTGAAAAGATGCATGCACATTTCCCCATGCATCCTCTCTCCAGCTCTTGACAGACGGAGCCTGACACGGCACCGGTGCGCCACCGCTGATAAGGACCGCTCTCTCAATCAGCTGCCGGGAGATCGAATTTGAGTTTGAAATTATTACTGACTGCAGCATCTGCTGATGCAAATGTGACGGCCGCAGTGATTATCTTCTGCTTTTTGAGATCTTCTATGCTGTGGGTGGAGGCGAGGGAAGGTTGCAAACGGACCCCCAGGCGCTCGTTGGCTGACAAGCGGACACACAGCACTGATATCCAGCTATGAGGGCTTAGTGTCAGAGCTGTGCTTTACAAGGACGGGAGAAAGAGAGGAGCGAGAGATCCACACTAGAATAGGGAAAGTATTCTCACGGATCTTCTTTGCTGAAATTACTGATTTTCATTATGCTGCTTAATCCGTGGAAGATATTTCTGTCAGTTCGTTAAGTTCATGATGAATCTGTTCTGGTCAGTGGATGATATGCTAATGATGGCGGATGACATCCATGGGGAGATTAAAAATAAAAGTTTCCGCTTTCATAAATTTACAAATTTGTTGTCTTCAATTCTGCTGCATTTCCTGTTCAAATAAAAATCTATCAGAATTTCATGACTTTCTTTTTCTCCATGGAAAACAAACAGTGAATTTCTGTAGAATATTTTTGATGCTTTTTCTAATGAATATAAATGGGCCATCAAGCTCCTCATTAACTTAATTTTCCTCACTATGATATCATTTGGCTTCAAAAGACAAAGAGTAGAGTCAAAGTCATATGTATTACTTTTATGGTGCTTTTTTGTCTTATTGACATTAAAGGGAAAGTTCATCCAAAAATTGTAATTCTGTTATCATTAACTCACCCTCAAGTTGCTCCAAACCTGTATCAGTGTCTTTCTTCTGCTGCACACACAATAATATATTTTGAAGAATGTTGGAATGACCCCCCTACCTTTCTCCCCAGCCCGGCTCAATTCGTTCCAGGTTTGATGAAGGCCCGCCTTCCGAAAAACGAAATGTGTTGTGATTGGTTAGCTGTCCCAGTGCGTTGTGATTGGCGAACAGCTTAGACGGCGTTACTGCCCCGTCCCTCACCAAAGCAGCAAGTTCGTCAATATTGCCATATCAATTCAGACCTTGATAATATTGAACAAGAGGATCACGCAGAACCTTTGCACACATGGATATTGCAAGACATATTAAAGTGTAGTCTAATGTTATTGTTGTTTTTGGCTAAATCACGTTTTAGATAGAATGTCAACAACAGCTTAAAAATAAGTGCATTGACTATGTACATATAAGTGCAATGGTATGTATTATGTTTATTGTTATTTAGTTCTAACATTATAGCCTGAATTGCAGTGAAACTTTTATACAGTTGAATTTATTTATACTGTAGTCCCACAGACTTACACTAGTTATGGCAGCATATGCTAATTAATTCTCTGCTAGCAGGAGACTCTGTTGGAGTGGTAGAGCTCAAGGTTTCTCCGGTAACGCTGTACACAAAAAAGAGCTCTGCTCACAAACGCTGCTTTATCAGAAATTACATGCAAGATTAAATTTAAATCACATACAAAAAAAAACAGTATATACAATGATACAGTATATACAGTATATACAGAAAAATACAGTGATATAAAAACACCCGCACTGGGTTTCAATTTTGAAACGTGCAGTGCTCCACCAAGCGTTCTCCCCACCTACCAACTATTCAAATTTACGTAGGCGGGATTTATTTTTGTGATATCACAAATAAAAGAAAACAAATTAGTCCAAAGGAGCCAGACCCCTTTAATATAAAGTCAGTGGGGACCATTAACCATTTGGTTACCATCATTATTTAAAATATCTCATTTTAAGAAAGAACCTCATAACAAAATGAGGGCGAGTAAATATTCCTTTATTTATTTTTGGTGAACTATTCCTTTAATGATTTATTTCCACTATGGAAAAGAGCTGCTTAAAACTGTACTTGTTTTTATCTATTTCTGTTCCACAGAAGAAAGAGAAACCTGTGGGTTTAGAAAAGCATAATGATGAGCAAATGATGACAGAATTTACATTTTTGGTTGACCTATTCTTTTAATTTGGTTACTCCGCACTGCGAAAACACGAGCTCATTAAATCGTGCATTAGATATTCACTTACATTTCTCTTTACACTTTGGACAACAAAGGAAGCCAGGGGAAATCAAATGAAAACAAACAACTGCATGAAAATGAGGGATGGTGTTTATAGACAAGTACCCCGAGTGATTTGATTCTGGGGGAAAATTATCTCCCACTAGCCGAGCAGAAATGTAAGAATGCATAGATTATGGATCCATAAATTGCTCTTCTTTACTGAATCATGCATCAAACAAATGGTGTATGAGGACTTGAGGCTTACTAATGTGCATCTGTATATGTTTTCTGATATATTACTTCATCAGAACTCCAAATTGTCATAATAATACAGCAATCTATATAATAACTATATATATATATATATATATACATATATTAGTGCTATCAATTGATTAAAAAATGTAATCACGTTAATCACAGTCATGGACTGGGATTAATCATGATTGATCACAAATTTAAAAAACTATAGGATTTACCTGTAAATGTGTTGAAATAAAGAAATGCCTGACAAACTAGTTTAAAGGTGCCATAGAATGAAAAAACGTCTTTACCTTGGCATAGTTAAATAATAACAGTTCTGTACATGGAAATGACATACAGTGAGCCTCAGACAACATAATTTCCTACTTTTGATGTAACTCTTGTGATTAAAAAAGAGCACTGAAAAACAGGCGAATCCGAACATAACACCGACTGTGACGCAACAGTCGGGATCACTCGCCCCATCACTCCATAAACCCACCCTTGTTCGAGGCAAGCACCAGCTGAACCATCAAAAGTTCTGCAGGTGTTGTAAATAAACAAGCGTGGATAACAGTGAAAATGGCAGATCATGGAAACAAATATAATGTTCCAGGCTGTGCAGGGAATGTGAAGTGCAGTGATGGGTTGGTGTCTTTATTCAGAAAGGCACGGAAAGCAAATATCGCATTCTAATAAATTAATGTGAGGCACGAAAGGGACATGCTTAGCTCCTTTGCTAGCTGTAGCCTGTTACAGTACATACGATTTCCCTTACCACATAAACAGAGTAAGAATAGATGAGGATGATGGCGAATGATTTACAGATCCTGAGCACCACTGACAAGCGTCTGATCTTGTGAAATGTGTGGTAAGTATTGTTGCTCCATAATATAAACAGAGTTTGTGCATCGCATCTCTTGAAAGTGAAACTATAACGCAATCGACTGATTGTTCAAAAGCAGTTTCAATGCATTTCAATGCTGTTATTAATAACGGCTCCCTGATGCCCGCGTTTTATATACAGTATAATTACCCGATGATATAACTGCGAGAGAAAGTATTTAAATATATATATTTTCTTCCTGTGTTTCTTTCTTGCTGATGAGCGGCACTGTGAAACAGCCAATCAGAGCAGAGCTCAACATTAAGCAGCACTGTGAAACAGCCAATCAGAGCAGAGCTCATTATTATTCATGACCCTGCCAAATAAGCCAATAACAGAGCGTTTCATTCTAGGGAGAAATACTAGGGTTGTAAATGGACATGTAAAATCATTTCTGTAGATTTTTTGCCCTTACCTAAGCCACATACCTTCTATGTAGATATCAGAGAACAATGTCAAATACTGTATCAATGCATTATATGGCACCTTTAAGGAAACTGAACCTTTCACACCTTAGTATTCATTTGTTTTTATTCAGCCATTATCAGCCTTTATACTGGCAATACAACGTTTACTAAGCAACATCACTTCAATCCCAGTATACATTTACCCAATTATTATCAAAAGTATTTCTAAATAAACACAACAAAACATTTTATTGCATATTATGACAAAATGCATTATGAAGAAGAATTGGACCTGTTCTGCAGCTGGATTAGAGCTAATATTATCATCATGCTTCATAAGAAAATGTATGAGATTAATAGTACACTTTTACTCAGAACTCACTTTAAACCTCCATTGAGTGTTTGTAATAACTTCCTTTTGCGATCACATGTGGAATTTGGTCGTATACTGTTGTTAAAATATGCTATTTATAGCCTTTTATATCTCTGCACACATTTGCATTGCAGATGTACACATTCATCTCAAGAAAATCTCATACAAACCATATTCTATCATAATCGTGTGTTTATTATTTTATATAATCTACAGTGGCTGTTGTCATGTTTATTTCTGCTGTGTAAAAGCATAACATGTGTGCTCTGCCTGAAACTCACATTGTTTGTGATGTTACAACCGCCTCTCCGGTCTCAAGTTGCCAAGTATACATTCCAATATAAAACACATTAGTAAAAGGATCTATTTTCAGTTTTATTTGACTACATACACTTTGGGCGGCCGCGGTACATTATAAAGTAGGCAAACAAACCTGCACCCACGGTTCTGTAAATTTTCAAAATAGCCCGCTTGTTGTGCTGCTACCCTGGCAACATTGCTTTGTTTATGCCACTGTATTGTATTATATCTAATAAATCAACATTATTCTGCACTGACAATATTTGTCCTGTGTTTCTTTGGAATATTAAATTCATAACTTCATAAGACAGATGTCCACACACACACACGCACGCACGCACGCACGCACGCACGCACGCACGCACACACACACACACACACACACACACACACACACACACACACACACACACACACACACACGCTTGAACACACAAGGGAGAACCTCTAAACAGTAATTAGATGGATAGAGGGAATGAACCTCATGAAAGCAGAAATAAAGATGGCCCAGGGTAAATTTCCTGTCTTTGATAGAGCCACGGACGGATATTGGCGACACACCATAAGTAAAGCATAATCCTCCTGAAAGCAATTGCTTTTCAAATAGCACTGCAGGATATGCACCAGCTGCTTATCAAATAACGATTTTACATTTACATCTATTATACATAATCTGATCCTTAAATAAAATGAAACCCATTATTATTATTTTAGCAACACCAGAATATGTCTAGAACATGTCGTGTTTTTTCTGTTATTTCAATATACAGTTATTTGAGGAATACATTATTCAATGCCAAGGTATTGTTATATTACAGAATATGCTACGTAACATACACATGTTGTCTTTAGATAAGTTTATTTTTTAAGGGACAAAATTATTAAACAGTTTTTAGCTAAAGAAATATGTCACCAAAAATAGAAAATTTGCTGCAAATATACTATTTTATTTCTTCACAGGAACAGATTTGGAGAAATGTTACTTTATAAGAAATTACATCACTTGCTCGCCAATGGGTTCTCTGCGGTGAATGGGTGCCGTCAAAATGAGATTCCAAACAGCTGATTAAAACATCACAATAATCCACAAGTAATTCACAGCACTCCAGTCCATCAATTAATATCTTGTGAAGTAAAAAAAAAAAGTGTATTTGTAATAAGTAAATGTATAATTAAGACGTTTTTAACTTTAGGGTCCTCTATACATAATGTTGTTTTCTTGAGTGAAAATTTTGTCTTATCTGAATCAGAAAATAAATATGGACAGATCAAGCACAGTTTACTGACAGTTCAAAGCATTAATGTAATTTTTTTTATTTTGATGTGAGAGGATTGACTATTTTACTGCAGGAAGCGTTAGTGTTCCTGTGGCTCAGTGGTAGAGCATTGCGTTAGCAGCACAAAGGTTGTAGGTTCAATTCCCAGGGAATACACATAATGACAAAACATATAAAGCCTGAATGCACTGTAAGTTGCTTTGGATAAAAGCGTCTGATAAATGCATAAATGTTATTATGGACCATATTTTGGCCAGAACATATATATATATGTTTTTTTTTTTTGCACTTCACAAATTTTTCTCCAAATCTGTTCCAGTGAAGAAACACACTAATCTACATCTCAGATAGCCTGAGTGAATTATCATTTTTGGATGAACCATTCCTTTAAAGTCTGTTTTTTTTGTTTCACAATGAAATCCAAAATAGAATAATTGATAACATTATATCTCTTTGAACTTTATAATTAAATAGTATGATTTTATTGTACTTTCTGATTTTCTATATGTTGTTATTTGCTAACCTGTTTTCCCTGATATGCACTTTTTTAATTAATCATTAAACAGTTACATCATTCCAAAAACACTGCCTCGTCTTCGCTTGTTTGCTTAACCCTCTGTTCCTTTGCAACAGAACGAACGTTCTTTCTTTCCTGGTGGGAAAGACATGTGCGTTGCTCCCTTTAAGACTTAAGACTTCCATTAAATACTGGAATCAAGTTAAAGGCAAAAGAACATAATTAATTAGTCTCCAAAGACTATAAACAAATAAATTCAAGCTAATAACGAAGCCTCCATTGGCTACTTCTCTCCAGAACCAGGACAAAGGACTAATTAGAGTACAGCGTATGCAGTTCTGCAGAGGTGCTGGCCTCACCAGTGTGTTTTCCCTTCAGCTGTCAACCTGCTCCACTCTGAACTTATCGGTTAACCCTTCCACCTCCCAAAGAAGGTGTATTTCCTGCTAGTTTGCACATATTTATTATTACTCTTCTCTATTTTTACACTCTTATTTGCACTGTAAGGTTGCACTTTCATTGCTCAGGAGACTGAATGGAGTTCTCACATATTCTTTGTATAAATATACATTTGTTTTAGTTGTTCTGTATATAATTAATGTTTTAATTGAATGTTTTTGAACCCACAGCACCTTCTCTATTTATACACCATGTCATTTGCTCTGGAACGGTCACTTGTCACTTATAGCTCATTATCACTTGTTCGCTCTGCCGTGTCTGTTTAAATGCCATGTCATTTTCACTGAAGCTGGTCACTTGCTATTAGTGGTGTAACAGTTCAGGTTTGTCATGGTTCAGTTTGCATCACTGTTCAGTTGTCTTGGTTTCCATTCCATGTTTATTCAAGTAATATCAATAACTGATATTTAAAGTGTTCAACTGATTTTGATTAATGATGCATATTCAAAGAGGGCATTACCACACTTTTAAAAGCATGCATTGCAACGAAAGGATTTGATGGTATACAGTACACTATCCAGAGTTTGAGGTTAGTAAGAAGTCTCTGATACAGAGGCTGAATTTGTTTGATGAAAATACTGTACAAATATGATGTAATATTGTGAAATACTGTTATAATTCAAAATAAATCTTCTCCATTGCAAAATATTTTCAAATCTAATTTGTCCCTGTGATGCAAAGCTGAATTTTCAGCATCATTATTCCAGGCTTCATAAGATGTAATTACTTATAATTGTGTTTACTTTATTTTTGACTTTGAACTATTTAAAGTTTCCTGAATAGAAATAAAACAACAACAACTGTACTGACCACACAGTTTTGAACTGCATAATGTATAAATCAGATATGAACAGTTAGCCATCATTTCATAGAGACCACATCTGTTAAGCTCCAAAAACAAATAAATAAATAAATAAATAAACAAATACAAAAATACATTAAATTATTTATTTAGTAAGTACGTAAGTAGTGACCTGTGGACTATATTCCAAGTCCACTGTAGCAATATTATAGCATTGTGTGTGTGTAAAAAAAAAACCTTTATTCACTGAAAATCTTCCCTGGTGAGCTGTTAATTCAGAGCCTGCCTCATGAAAATGTGTATAAATAGTATGCCAAATAAAACCAAAAACTCGTGGTATTGATAAGCAAAAATGGACTTTGGCGTATATATTATACGAATGTGCATGTAAAACACAGTTTTCGCATGCATATGATACCAAATTTGTTGGCGTGCATATGATGCGCAGTTTTTGCATACATATGATACGCATCTACCTCACAATCCTAATCCTACCCATCGCGTTGCATATAAGCCAGTCAATTTTTAGCATCAATTTTTGCATCAGTTTTCATTTTATTTGTCATACTATTTATACACGCACTTTAATGAGATCGGGTTGTAATTCATTGATTCATAACCTAAGAATCAAATCAGACAATTAATCATTCGTTTGAGCTGGATCTTTTAAATGAATCTCAACAAAGGTTAAGGTCATCGAAAATATCACATCGTTTGCTTCACTGACGAACAGGAGTGTGAGTAAACAATGACTTTGTCTTTTCATTTTAATATTTTCTATTTAATATTTGTATCATAAATTGGACTGCAGGACGGACAAACGCTATGTATTTAAGGGAATCAGTTCAGGCTTACTTGCATATATACAGTCTATGTTTATTTATTATTTTATTCTATTTTATTTGCTTGATAAATAATGTATTGCTATTTGAAGTTAGATGCTAACTGCATTTCATTGGTTCTATACTTGTATTAGGCACAATGCCAATAAAGTGGAAACCAATCTTGTTTTTCCCCAAACTGTAGCGAGCAAAACTACTTGAATTTAATGAGATCTCTATTTTGTGAGGAACTGAAAGAGAAAGAGAGATCCATTACTGACTGTCTTCAAAAGCTCATCTACTTCCTCCCATCACTTCAAAGTCAGCTTGTCTTGCGGTGCGTCCATTTCAGTGGCTCCTGATGTTTTCTTTTCACAAAACAGATCAAAGCCGGTCCAAGTTTAAGGATTGTCATTTCTTCAAGACTGCCACAGTCTAGAAGGTTTGGAAGAGGGAATGAGAAAGAGAGAGATGGGAAGAGGAATAAAAAGAAAAAGGGCTGAGCATCGATTGTCAGGTCTTGTTTCCTCTTCCTCACATCCAAAACGTGAGAAATCGTGAGAGCATGCTCCCCTAGAGCCATTCTTGCAAGATGCATTTAACTGCATCTGTCTTCCACATCTCTCACGAGCAAAGCCGGGTCTTTTTTTATTTGGATATATATTCATCACCCCATCAAAGTGAGACAAAAGAGTCTATTTCTACCCCGTGCCACTTTCACAGCTTGCTTTTTGAACTTCAGGGTTGTCAGAGACACAGAGAGCAAGAGTGAGAGAGAGCAGAGCGGCTGTGATTTCAAGTAAAGGCACGGCACCAGAACGTTTGCGGTCCCCACTGGCCTGCATACAGGAAAATATATTTTAAAGAACCAGAGTAAAAAAGGAAAGTTCAGGGCAACTCACAAAGTGAGCAGAAGGAGACGGAGATGCGGAGAGTGAGCGAGGGACCTGGTGTTTCCAAATTTTGTACACACAGTTATCATTAATGAACAAGGTTAACAGCAGCAGACGTCTGTGTTACAGGGGAGTTGAGGCGTTTAATTTAAGCCAACAGGTTCCATCTGACACATGAGAGTCCAAGGACATTCAAATTTCTGTGCCAAAACATGTCAGAGTTGGAAAAGGAGTGAGTGAAAACTCAGAGACGCTCTATTGAGGAGAGTCCCAGATCACCAATTCCAGTGCTAACCAAAAGAACAACCTCTGAAGAACTGAGGCAAACATGTACTAACCAGAGAAGGGCAGACAAGTCTGGACGTCAGCCACTGGACATCTGGCAGTGATGTCTGGGTACAGTTTAAGTCTGCAGTGCATTGGATGGTGCGGCGGTAGAACATTTCTAAATCGCTTGTTGGTTTGAGCACTAGCATTTAAAAAAAATAAAGATTTTACAGCTTAATCCTAAAGGATAAAACAGAAATTCTGTATATACTACAGTTTTGTGCAAATTACACAGTTTGTCAAAGCAAAAAAGGGTTGTGCAGAAAAGTCATTATGTGTATATGTATCTTGCAATGACAAATTATGCATTTCTCTATCTGTTTTTGGATACAATAGGATGTCAAGTCAAATGTATTTATAAACACTACTGTTTCGAAATTTTGGGATTTTCCTTTTTCAGTTTACATATGCAAATTCTTATTTAATCTCTCATGCTCACCAATGCTGCATTTACTTGACCAAAGATACAGTAGAAAAAACAGTGATATTGTGCAATATCTTTACAATTTTCTTTACAATCTTTTTTAAAAAAAAATGCATTTTATTCCTTTGATGCAAAGCTGAATTGTCAGCATAATTACTCCAGTCTTTAATATCACAACATCCTTCAGAAATCATTCTAACATTCTGATTTGCTGCTAAATAAACATTTTATTATCAATGTTGAAAAATGTTACGCTGCTTAATATTTTTTTCAGGATTATTTGATGAATAGAAAATTCAAAAGAACAGCATTTATTTTAAAAACAAACTTAATTTGTAACATTGTAAATGTGTTTACTGTCACGTTAAAGGGTTACTCCACTCCAAAATGAAAATATTGTCATTTATCACTTACCCCCATGTCGTTCCAAACCCGTAAAAGTTTAATTCGTCTTCGGAACACAAATTAAGATATTTTTGATGCATTCTGACAGCTCTCTGACCCTCCCATAGCAAAGTAATAATCACGATCAACGTCCAAAAACGAAGATCAGTAAAATAATCCATGTCACATCAAGTGTTCAACCGCAATTTTACGAAGCTATGAGAATACTTTTTGTATGCAAAGAAAACAAAAATAATGACTTCACTCAACAGTTTGTCTCCTCTACATCAGCGTAGTGTCATTTTGGAGAATATCCGCTGGACGCAAACTGCGTACGCTCTTCTGTGCCACTGTGTACCGGATTAGCTGTTTTCGTTTAAATCAAAGCATAAATATAAATAGAAGATGTATCAGTGCGGTGTGGCTTTTACAGGTTTGTAACGACATGGAGGAGTGATTAATGACAACATTTATATTTTGGGGTGGAGTAACCCTTTAAGTTAATGTGTTCTTGCTTAAAATAATAATAATAATCTTAGTTCCTCAAGCTGTTTAATTGTGTAGAGATTTGTACAAAATATATATATCTCTCTTAGCAACCATTATTCATTGAGTTCCTCTGTACTGAAATCTGTTTCTTAGATCACTCTCTTTTCAGTTAGAAATAAGTTTTAATCTTAAATTAATTATGCTAGTCAAATCAAACAATTCTCACAAGTGACCTTTTCTCACCTCATATAGCATACAGCAAGAATGGTGCTGGTTTAATATCAGGAATGACTCACACTAGGCACATACCTGTAATCAGCTTCAGATATTCACATTTTTCTGCATTGAGACACAGTTTGTCGTCACTCAGGGCCTAACGGGCACACTTGCGTAGATTTGCCAAACATATTTATTTCGCTTGCAGGCAGAGAGTCTCTGAGGAAAGTCCGCCCAGACTGTACATACACCCCAGGCGTGGAAATTAAACACTGACCTTGAGATGAAAATTCAAAGGCAGTGAGTATAACACATGATCTAGTAGGGAAAGAGAGATCAGAAGGAGTATGTAACATTATTCTGACACCTCCATCTCAAATATCTTTTTTTCAGGCTAGTTTATGCTCGACATTTGAGGGTGCACATGAAAAAAGAGATGGGCACCTTTGAATTTCGTAACTTTGCACGCTCAGTGCACTCAGCACTATTGGAGAGGACGCATCTAAAGAAAGGCTGCACAGTTGAGCCTTCACTTTTGAAGCGGATCAGAATAAGTTAAAATAATAGTAAAAGCACATTTGTTTTGACCGTAAGATCAGAACGAGACAGAGAGCCGCGCCAGAACGCTTTAGGGGAAATGAGATGTCCACGCCCGCCAGACTTGCAAATCCCTGCTTAGTGTGTGGAATGCACAGCTAAGGCAAGAGAACAGAAGAGCCAGGAGTGGTTTGTAGATCTAGGTCATAGAACCTGACAAAGGTTAGGGGCGTAGACCACCCAGCAGCGTCACATATGTCCTGAATAGCTACACCTGTGGGAAAGGCCTTGGAGGCCGCCATACCTCTAGTTGAATGAGCCTTGACCCCCAAAGGTGAGGGGAGATCAGAGGACTCATAGGCAACTATGATGGCATCCACTATCCACCGACTAAGGGTCTGCTTAGAAGCTGGAAGACCCTTTTTAGGGGGACCGTAGCATACCAGCAATTGGTCCGTCCTTCTCCACAGGGCAGTTCTGTGGAAGTATACGTCCAGTGCTCGCACTGAACACATACAATTAAGCCTCTTCTGGTCGGGCTCCCTGAAGGAAGGAGGACAAAATGCCTGGAGTAAAATGCCTGGGAAGGATGGATATATGGAAATAAGCGTCTTTTAGATATATCGTGACGAACCAGTCCTCAGATCTGATCTGAGACACGACCTGTTTTATAGTGAGCATTTTGAACTTCAGGCACATGACTGAGCGGTTCAATAGCCGCAGTCTCTCGAGACTGGCCTCTGGTGTGTTTGGAGCTGCTAGATCGATGCCCTGGAATGGAGGGCCGGCAGGAAACAACCGAAGTAGCTGTAGCTTGTGTGCATTTCTTTCTTTAATGTTACACAATATTTAAACACACACACAAACACGCACGCGCATGCACGCACGCATGCACACACACACACATTTTATAATAAATATTTGTCGTTAATACAAATCTTTGGGGTCCAAATGTATTTAGCTCATCAACATTCTTTAGAATATTTTATTTTGTGTTCCATATTTTTGCCTCTGTGGAGGGTTGCACATAAATATAAGGTATATATTGTGACCTTTGAGAACTTTATGCATTGCGATGGATTATTCTGACATATTTGGTGCAGACCGACACATCTGCAGAAATGTCGTGTCCTGAAGAAGAACTTTAAACAGAAGTTGAACAGTTATGGACAGCTAACTTTTAGGGTGCTGGATTTTGAGCTTCTGCTCCACACTTCTGTGAAGAAGTTCAGAATGTAGTTTGAAAAGCTAAATAATGCATTTGAGCGCTCATGCGCAGTCTATTGGCGGCTCTAATTGAACAGCACATTCTCTAATTATACATTTCCAATGACTAAGCAGAATACAGCGGGACTTCAGCAATATGTGATTGATCCATGCAGACACCTTTAAAATGCTAATCTCTAAACTTTGATGTTGAGAGTTACCAGGTAAACCTTAGCACAGATGTCATAAATTTGATTCAGGGATCCTTTGAAGGTTCCCCAAACATATTTTTTATTCCAAGCCAAAGCAGGTTAAAAGTAAGTTTCTCTCTTTCATGTCCAGACCTCTTGGCGTAAGTCCCTGGCCTTTACATTCATTATAGATGACAGATACATATAATTAATTTATTAATATAAGGTTAAGAATAAAAGCAGTATTAGTTTCACTGCATATACAGACTCGTGATACGAGCGACCGACTGTGTGAAGTTTTCAAACATTGGCATTGTTTAATTTATCACTGCCAGAACATCCTACTGGGACAGAGTTGGAACTTAAAACTGATGAAAGCTCTAGAACACTCTGAAATGTTCATTTTCTGCTGCTGTTGTATGCTCTCTAGAGGTGGGATCATCCAAAAACAGTTATTTAGCTCTGCTAGGCCCCGAGTGAATTTTAAGGCTCTTCAAAATCAACATGAAATCAAAATCGACTCTATATACTCGTGACACATGCACTTGATCTTACTGTAAGTGATTAATATGTTCCAAATAAATAAAATGTATGTCTTTGTAATCTTTCAGCAAAATGCAGTAATCATCTGCTGCTGAAAATTAAATTTCTAAGCACTGCTTTTCACAATCCAGTCAGTTCCCAGAGCATAACATCAAGTCGAGAAGCCACGTCTCAGGTAAAAGTAGGCTACTTTCAATAAAGGGTCCATATCGATTGAAACCCAACCATTCCATCAAATTCCTCCATATTGTAAAAACACTGCTAATGTTTATCCTTGATTTCGTTGTCTGTATTTTGGCAAGTCTTCAACTTTTGCTTAAATTTGTTTCTCCATACTTGCTAAACACCATTTGACTCAGACTACCAGGGTTGCCAGTTCTGCAACACCAGCAATGCTAGTCAAAACTAACTCAAACTAACTGAGCCCAATCATGTGTTTAGAACATCTTATGGTACTGAGACTTCCACAGAAGACATACTGTATAGGCTATATATGCATTATATATATATATATATAAATATACAAATATATATGTATGTGTGTGTGTGTGTGTGTGTGTGTCTATACAGTATACACACACACTGTATATATTTTATGTTTTATATTTTATATTTTACCACCATATATATATGTATATATGTATATATACACACATTTGTGTGTAGACATTGTTGGCTAAAAATCTGAGTAAATAAATGCTATGCAAATATATTTCCTGTGCATGCAGTACAATTGTAATTTAAATATAGATTACTAGGAGTTGTTTTGAACCTGCAGAAGAAAACTTTCACTCACTTGTCAACTCACAACCTGGAGTGTGAAATGAGTGTTGAAAAATCAATCATGTTCTCATGGCCTCACAAAAAACTAAAAAACAACAACACATCTGTTCAACACCTTTAGTTTAAAATTATCACCTATTTGAGGTGATGTACACAGGTATATTTCAAAAGTACAAACTAAAATGTGTTAAACTAAATAACTAAAATAACTTAATTAAATAAAGTGAACGAGCTGTAGTTTTGATGAATTTGCTCATGCAGATCGTGCCATAAATTACATTTATTACCTTCATGTGATTTACTGTTATCAGTCCCTGATAGCAGTAGTAATTCATGACTTGGAGATGTGCTATCTCCCATTTCCAGCCTTGGACGACTCTGGCCATGTGAAGCCTGCAGTATGCTTCTGTGTTTACCTGTTTACAGCATTACTGAAAAGATTGGGAAGCCACTTGATCACAAATACAGAGGAGTTTATTATGTTTCAGTGGTATACATTAAGGATTAGAGATGGTTTGGGTTTGATTATATTAAGGTCAATCGATTGAAATATTTAATCGCGATTCGTCGCATGAATGTCATGAGTTAACTCGCGATTAATCGCAACTAACCACACATTTCTATTTGTTCTGAATGTACCTTAAATTAATACTTTTCATGTTTTTAATACTCTAATCAACATGGGCATGGATAAATGTGGATTCTTAATGCAAATGTTTGTTTATAATTATTGAAAACATAGTTAACATAGAGCATGGTGACTGGATATGTTTCTAAGATCATACATGTTTTTCTAAGAACTTGTTAATGTCTATTAGAGACATGAAAAAAAGAAATACCAGCTTCCCATTACTCCTCTTTCTTTGCACTGAGCAATTTACATACACAAGCCTGTTTACATTTTTGCAGGACAAGGCAGCTCACTTCTGAACATGCAAAATGTACATAGCCTACATTATTTATTATTGCATTTGTTTCCCTCTCTGTGCCCACATAGTGTATTTTGATTCAGCTAAATTCTCAATAAAACTGTTTTTATTTATATATTTTACTGTTGCTGTTGTCAGACAATGGGATGAATATGAAATAGAGATTGAAACGAGACCCATTAAGACTACATAACCAGCTATCACTTCCAGGATGTTAATCTGCACAAAAATCATCTGAATCAAATACATAAGATAATGACAATAGCTGCACTGTGATTCTGGCTATACTTGCATCATGAAAAATTAGAGAAGCAATATAATATCTGTGTTTTCCTGAAAGTGCTGCTCCCCAGCTGCCGTGCGCTGAACCGGAGAGAGAGAGAGAGAGAGAGAGAGAGAGAGAGAGAGAGAGAGAGAGAGAGAGAGAGAGAGAGTGCGCCCGCTGGGACTGCAAGACCTCGCACTCGTACAGCAGTACCGACGATTCTCAGAAACTAAATAAGGTTTGGGCGCTTTGTTGAAGGGAAAAAGTCACTAAAGGGGTTTTCAATGTTGCCAACATTTACATTTATGTATTTAGCAGACGCTTTTATCCAAAGTGACTTACAGTGCATTCAGGCTATACATTTTTTGTCAGTATGTGCATTCCCTGGGAATTGAACCCACAACCTTTTGCACTGCTAACACAATGCTCTACCACTGAGCCACAGGAACACTGGAAATTTGCAACAATGCAACAATGTGTATCTCCATTTCTCCAACTACGGGTTGGGCCACAGGTCAAACAGAAAATATGCGCAGCGTTAATCGCGAGTTAATAAAATTAGTGCCATTAAAATTCATTTGCGTTAATGCGTGATTAACTCGTTTACTTTGACAGCACTAGATTATATATAGATGCTCATTGGAACCATAATTTAGTAATTTGTGCACAGGAAAATAATAATAAAAAGTATCAAAATGCACCTGAATCAAATGTCCATTCTGGCTGACATTACCAAATCTCATTATTTTTACATAGCTATTATATTTGCTTAAAACCAAATTATCTGTTCATAATCAAATTGATGGCTGAAAAGAAAAGCTTTCATGTAAACGCCATAATTAATCCAAATGAGCTCAATCTGAATAACATTTAAATCAGATCGGAAGGAGTGATATAGACCTGAAATCAATTTAATTAACAAGAAAAAAATTAAGCATGTAAACACTTGATTCTGAATATTTTCATTGTTGGATACAAAAATATCTTGCCCTATTCCATGATGCGTATGCTTACATGTTTAATAAAATACTGCCAGGATTTACTAAAGACATGAAGTGAAACATTAGCAATGAAAATGTGTGGACACTGCTATTGTTTCAGCTGACCTTATTGCATAGGCATGTGTATGAGTTTTCATTTGAGACTCAAAATGTATGGGAGGAAAGTATAAATGAATTACGCAACCTGATTTACTACCGTTTGCTATACACACCTGGTTAGCATTGGCTCTGCTTGCTTGTGACCTTATACAAATGGTGCATTTCATTCTCTCTCTCCATCTGTAGCTGGTGTGTGGTGAGCGCACTGGCGCCGTTGTCCTGTGGCAGCCGTCGCATCATCCAAGTGGATGCTGCACACTGGTGGTGGTTGAGGAGAGACCCCCCCCCCACATGATTGTAAAGCGCTTTGGGTGTACAACAATAGACAAAAAGCGCTATATAAAATGCATCATTCATTCATTCATGCATTATACTCAGAAGTTGGAAATGACAAGTTCCTAGTAAGAACTGTTAACTGAAACGCCCTCCCCAATTAAAGTTTCATCTCATAATCTTGGAGGGATTGCAACAACTCCAACTTCAGAATACAAAATGGATGCTCATCACATTAACAGAAGAGAAACACTAGTAATATGTTGTTTATTAAAGGGATAGTTCACCCAAAAAATTCAATTCTGTCATCATTTACATTTACATTTATTTAGTTTCAAACCTGTGTGAATGCCTTTGTTCTGCTGAACACAAAGGAAGATATTCTGAAGAATTTGGGAAACAGGGCAGTTCTGGGGCACCATTGACTTTCCATAGTATTATTTTTAGTATATGGAAGTAAATGGTGCCCCAGAACAGCCTGGTTACGAACTTTCTTCAAAATATCATACTTTGTGTTCGGCAGAACAAAGAATTTCATACAGGTTTGGAACTACTTGTGGGTGAGTAAATGATTACATAATTTTCATTTCTGGGTGAACTATCCCTTTAACACTTATGTTTGTCAGTGTCTCAGTAAGCTCAGTGGTGCACACAGTAGGGTACAACGGGGCTAAAGGTCCACCTTAAGAGAAAATGTGCTAGTCACTGCGCCTAAATTGTATAATAGCAGAAAAAATATATAAGTTGTATTGAACATTAATGGAGCAATGTATTTTGTTGAAAATAAATCATTCAAGTTGTTTATTGGGGCTTTTAAAATACTTCAGCTAAAATAATGTTTTTAAATGTCTAAGTTAATACTTGTTCAAAACAATCAGTTAGCAAAGTTTGTACTATTTTCAGCTTATTTAGAAAAATAAAATAAAATATTTTGTTCAATAAATAAACTGTCATTAAAATGTTAATATAAAAATATATTTTAAAATACAGAAGCAAAATCATTTTAATAAGTAAAGATTCTGAAAGTATTGAAGGAGATCCAATACTAATTTCATATATATATTTACAGCAGTAACAACAAATTATTTTATTATATGATATTAATAATATCATGATTTTAAATATGATGGTTTCATTCTAAACATGGGGATTATCTCTAATATGGACACAACATAATATATGATATTTACCATCTGGATCTAACCATGTCATGTCAACAAATGGACAGTAAGCCATCTATTAATTATCATGTTAATAACTGTGCACCTTTAGCTAACCGGATGCTTTTTACCCCCAAAACCATACTTTTACAAATTATTTCATTATTTAAAAACTGTTGCTTTAATTATCTTAAACAAAACTGTAAATCACAAAGAAGACCTTTGTCTCAAAAATATATGCATTCATTTAGCGATTCTCATTTGCTACTTAAATCTACAACATTTAAAAAACACAAAATATTAGATCAAGTAAGCACAGGATTAACTGCTGTTTCATACTTGTTCAAAACATCAAAGATCAGAACAAATTTGACGTCCATCTTGAGCGGATGTTCTGGAAAGTGCTATGCCATGTTTTTGTGCCATCTAGTGGTTTAGATTAAAATAATGTAAAATATACTTTTACCGGGTGCCTTTAGCCCAGTTGTACCCTACTATGCAACCTCTATCTGTGGACAATACTATGGCATTACCTGTGCAAAAACAAATTGTCATGGTCACAAAATACCATCATGATATCATGACTTTAAGCTAACAATGCATTCAGCTGACTCAAAATCACAAAGTACTCGGTGGCTCATGACTGAATGGCGCGATAGAACTTTATTTTCTCTAAACCCCAGGAACAAAGCATTGAGTATATCCATGTTATGACCTTGAGAGATTCTAGGTTAATAAATTGTCTTTGTATATATTTGATCTCTCTGCTCTGGTGTGTGTAGACATGTTTGTGTTCCAGTGGGTGTGGCTTCTGTTAACCAGCTGGAGGTGGTGATTGGTCCCTCAATGCACACTTCCCAGATATAAGGACCTCCCCAAACACTGGCCTGCTGCTTTTGAGCCTCGTTGACTTCCTGCCATCGTGTTTGCTAAAATTCTGATTGCCTGTGTTGGATTATCGTACCAGAGTGAAAAGATCCTGAGTATAGTAAATCTGTTGAGTGTTGGTTATTCTGAGATCAAATTGTATATCTCTGTTTATCTGAACATTGCCTGTTTTGACTACGACTTGGATTATGATTCTACTTTGTGTATGCCTTGTAAATATTATTGTTTACACTTGTTTGCCAAATTAAGGGATGTAGGGGCTAGGCATCATTTTATGTATGTCGTTTTCACTTTGTTTATGGTTGAGGAGGTAGGGAAGTTGGTCTGTAATTTGTTTTCTTTATTTTCGTTTGAGCTTATTTAGTTATCAAAAGAAGTTTGTTTTGTTTATTGTTTTGGCCTCGTCTGCCCCTGAAGAGATTCCCATATTTAGAAAATAAAATACTTTATTTGGTATCTCTCTCTGGTGTGAACTCCGTTCCTTTCTCTGTTACGGCTAACCCCAAGGTCGTAACAATCCAGAATAAAGAACAATGTTTAAACATTTCCTACTGGGACCTGAAACAGTACGGGCCCATTTCCCAGGCTTCAATTCAGTGCCGTCTTACTGATTTTAAAGTAATTGAAAATTTTTCCAACCGTCTTCCTATAAGTAAATTCATTCACACTGTAATATAGTCATGTAATTGCTTACTTTGTTTCCACCTCTGTCTCGTGTCAAGCGCTGATGTATGCAGCGCTGGCCTCCTCTGACGTCGATGGCAGTGTGTATAGTAGGGGGCCCGCATTAAAGTCAGCCCTGTTGCATTTCAATGATAAAGTGAGCTAAATAGTAATACCTCCTCCACTGCCTCTCACAGCCAGACTCTGTTGCATAACTGACAAAGCTATTACATCTGACAAATGTGGAGTGCAGGTTCACAGACCCCTGTTGCTAACCAAAATAACCCTGTCTACATTTACCGTATATTGCAATCTCCGCTTCCTCCTGCTAAATATCATCACTTTTCAGACACATCTCTGAAATATCCTGAGAACAGCATAAGGCCTTAAATGTGTTTGCTCTTCAGTTAATTGTTTAACATGCTGTTTGCACGGAAACCTAAGCAACAAAAGGCTGCTGTCTGTTGGCTATACTGTACATAGGTGATACTACGACAGATGCAGGGTATCCGTTGCCTCACGTAAGACCCCATTTATGCTTAAAATGACAGCTTGAGAAAAATTAATGAAGTAAAGATTATCTCTCCAAGGTGATAAAAGCCAGCTCAGCAGCAAGCGGAGGTTTGTGTTGCTGAGGCTGCTGGATCTGGCACTCGCGAGACTCGCGGTTCTTATCACAGAATACAGCTGACTGTGTCATCACGTGAAGTTTTACATGCTACAGATAAAACGTTCTCTCATGCTGTCAACAGAGAAAACAGATATTTTTACATGTGAAGAATACACACACTGACACTGGGATGGATGCTTTTGTGTTCCAGTTTGAATCGCTATTGATGGCTTAACATGATTCACACAAGCAGGACGTGTTCATATTTTAATCTATCAGTTTGCATTCCCATTTATATAGCAGTAGGTACTTCAGGGGCTACATCTTTGCTTTCAGAAACAGGCTGTTATGGCAAAAGACATGCGACTGATTTATCAAATGAAAATGCTACTGGTAGCTTTGCAGGTGTTATTGTTAATACAAACTTCCCTGGCAACCAAATTGTTCAGGTGTGTGATTATCAACAGAGAACATAATTTACTACAGTTCATTTTTCACACCTGTCTCTGCAAACGATTCCTAAAAAATAATTAATCATGCAGTGAATTGTGACTCACTGATACACGTTAATTGTGTACAAGCAAGTATTTTTAATTTGTGATTAATATCTTTAGGCGTTGCCATATATCAATGATGATATATATTTATATTCATATAATTTATATCATATATAAATATATTTCATATTTAAATGTAATATTTAAGCCTACATTTATCTCATTATATGAATATAGTGTAATAATCATTTCCTGTCTCATACAGAGAGCATCACAGAATTCCCTTGCTCACTGAAAGTGTCATTAATTCACTTTCAAATGCTAAACAGCCTTCATTTGTTGTCACTGTCTTCAAAAAGCAAGTCCCATTATGATTGCACACAAAGCAGTCACTACTCTCATGTTTGTATCACAGTTTCACCACAATTTAAGTTTCATAAAAGACAAAGATATTGAGAATCACAGGTCAAGTGTCTGCCTGACAGATGCTCTATGATTAGAAAATAGAGAAAAGCTATTCCAAAATAATATGTGAAACTATAATTAGAATGTCTATCATTATTACTCACAACACAATGATAAAATGCATATGTAAAATAAGGAATTGATGGAGGAGGATGCATCTCTTTTTCAATGAATATTCTAATTAAATAATGTACAAATTAAAGTCAATATTAATTTTTAATTTACCCTATTTATAATTGATCCTATTTTATGACATATCAACTTCTCCAAAGTTTGAAGCTGGTGTATTTATATATATATTTTAATATTGTATTCTATTTTCACCTCCATCCTGTTTTCAACAGTTAGAAAATCTATTTCATGTCACTCTCAGTGCCCTATGATTTAGTAAGGTACTGTATGTTATGTGTAATTGTCTCACCATAGCATGCCCGTCACCTTCTGTTGTTCCTGCAGCAGTCACCGAGCAACACGGAAGCTGATCTTTAGAGATCCCTGGCATATATGTGCACGCCGGATCGAAGTGATGAATTGCTTAAATAAGTTACTTTTGCAGAGTGTTTCTGCAGCTCCTTGTCAAAAATACTATATATATATATATATTCAAGCAGGTCTTTATTTAAATAACTATTTGGACACGGTTTTCTTTATAAACAATGTTTGAGTTACAGTTATTAAAATAGGATGTCATTTTAAGTACTGATTCAGATAGCACTGGGATTAAATTATTACTAAAGCCCTATTCAGAGGCAAAAAAGTATGTCTCGATTCATTCAAAAATGCTAATTAATTCAGGCGCAAACAACTGATAATCTTTATGAGTGAGTTATTTGAATCAGTGACTTAAAAGATTTGTTCATAAATACTGATTCATTCAGGAGCAAAAGAGCTGAATAGTCATTTGAATCATTCATTCGTTTGCCTGTTCTTTTGAGTTACAGTTCATCCTTGCATTCAGGAAGAAACAAGTGGATGCCTTTGTAAGTGATTCATTTAAATATATCCTTTAGCTAATTGGTAAAAAAATATATATATATATATATATATATATATATATATATATATATATATATGTGTATCAAAATACGCCTGTGACACCACATACAAAACTAGACCCGACTACATAGTGCTTAAGAACACACACACTGAAAATTATATTTCATGATCATTTTGGCAAAATGTTATACTGACCTAATTTAGAATCAAGTATTCATACAGTACATAACAAACATATGTTCAGCCTCATTTTTTCCCCGTCAAATAGTATTTGGTCTTATAGTGTCAGTTCATGGTGCAGCTTAACTGTATAGCAAGTGTCAACCACTTTTCAGAGATTTGCACAAGGCATTGACTGCCACTGTGAGATGGAGAAAGCAAGGAAAAAGCTATCCAGGACCCAGCTGGCTGGCTGTCACCTGAGTACACCAGGTGCAAGAAGATTCTGGAAATTCCCCTGATGCTTTTCCTTCATTTAGCATATGATCCATCTTGGATTGTGTATCTAACATATGTTGACCCAGATGAACGTAGTAACACATATACGTTCTACCAGATACACAAAGATATAGTTTGGTTTAATTTTGATAGTTTAACAAGCATATATTTTTTTCCAAAAAGCATTACTTTATCTTGGCTGACACACTTAAACACACACTTTATTATATATTTTTTGCCCATCAATCACAATACATCACTTTTGTTTGTTTACTATAAAAGTCAATATAAAATCCAAGAATATCCTACATTCTCGTTGCATGTATGTCTTTTCAAAAAAATGTTTTAACTAAAAGGCTAGAAAATAGCTAAAAGGCAGCCTAATGACAAACTAATTTAGTCTGTCTTCATAATGGTTTATAATGATCACTTTTCAATCTATTTATTTTCATTTATTGAATTACCCCCCACCTTGTAGTATCCCATTTCACTTGTATGGAAGTAAATTGAGTTTATTCACTTGGGTAATGCAAGTCATGAGCAATTCACATTGACTTATATTACAGTTTATTTATCTAAATATTACATCTATCTATCTATCTATCTATCTATCTATCTATCTATCTATCTATCTATCTATCTATCTATCTATCTATCTATCTATCTATCTACAAAACATTTGGGGTAAGTAACATTTATATTTATTTATTTATTTTACAATATTACTATTCTCACAGTAACAACACAACACTGCAACATATACTGTATATATTCTCTGACATCTCAGTATCCCAAACATTATTTTCCACAGAACTGCAGACCACCGCCATCCATTCCCAGAATCCTCTGCACCACTAGACAGGGAAGCATTGCTGATTGAGCTCTGCAGGAGATCAGTTCATCCTGCCAGCAACGCTCCGAGCCCTGTCACTACTGAGATCACCCACGGAAATGAAAGCCATGTCCAAGACAACAGCTGGGCGCGGCCGTGAAAGCAATGACACGGATACACCACCACTCCAGGCGCCAAACCCCTTGCAGACACCACGCACCCTTGCCATCGTGCCAGCCTGAGCAAGATGCCAGCGCCATGATGCATGTGTCCGCTGCCATGAGAGAATGACCATGGCACCATATTATAACTATTAGAATGGGTGGGTGGACATCTTGGAACTGCAAATTAGGTGGGCATAGTCAGACAAGTTAGCTGCTGGGAGTGGATATGCACTCAATATCAGCTTTTTCCTAGTTTTTTCGAGGTTCTGCTGCCTGCCAGACACAAGGACAGATGCTAATGTCTGAAATCTGCGGGCTGGCAGAGGCGCTTAGAACCAAAGGCACCCGCCGAAAACGTTTAGTCGTCTCCGATGCCGCTTCTCGCACAGGGTTTGCAGCAATGCCACACGTCGGCGTCTGCTAACGAGATTCAGATATTTTTGGCAGGCTGACTATCAGGGGTGAAACAGGGCTCTGTGAGCTGTCACAGTTCAGACGAGGGATTGTAGGAGAAGGAGCCATTAGCTCTACGACAGAACTTCTGCTGAGAAAGGAACAGCTGAGCCGAGGTGTTGGCGAATGCAGTCACAAAGATACAAATCACTGCCCTGAAAACAGTTAATATACAGATCAAGAGGCTATAATGTACAGTTAGTCAACAGACCGGGTCAGTATCGTTCTCTGTGCCAGACATTCTGTAACTTTGTAATGATGGATGATTTGCAATGGAAATTGCAATGTTGGGAATTGTCAGGGCGTGTTTAGTGTTTTGGGGCCCTCAGCAAGTTTTCCTGGATGGGCCCCTCGGTGGATTTTGTGATCGATTCTGGGGTGGGGATGGGTATCGTTTACATTTTATCGATACTGATATGATACTTATCAATAAAGTTATCCATACTACTCTCTATAATTTGGTGCAAAAATAAATGATGTAAAAAGATGTTGAAAATTTCTAGTTATTTTATTACTGTAGTTTACAAATGCCACCAAGCAAACAGAAAAAGGCACATAAAGCAAATGTTTTAAACAAAAAGGCCCTTCAAAGAGAGAGAGAGAGAGAGAGAGAGAGAGAGAGAGAGAGAGAGAGAGAGAGAGAGAGAGAGTTTCCTCAGCATACCTCAGCACAATATATTTGAACATTGTGTGCATAGGAGCACAACAGAATGTAATAGATAATTCTGGCATCTCTAGCTACTTTTATTAAAGAAAATTAAAACATGAACTTTCTCAGGGAGCGGGCGTGATTTCTCCTAATAGAGAGTGTCCGTCTATGTTTTAGAGGGACTTTTTTATATCTGTTTTTACCTACATGATAATAAAGGCTTCTTTTTAACATGTAGACTTATTTATAGTGATTCTCCAATCAGGATTTTTACAGACATTCATTCAGGTGTCTTCTGGGAGGGAGGATTTCTTTTTTTATTTGAGTGGTGGAGGGGGGAATTTTTTTTAACAAAATATGTAATTAAATGTTTGATCATGCTGTTTATTTTTGTTTTTACAATGGGGCAATTGTTCCTGTGGCTCAGTTGTTAGAGCATTGCATTAGCAGCGCAAAGGTTGTGGGTTCGATTCCCAGGGAACACATGTACTGACAAAAAAAATTATAACCTGAATGCACTGTAAGTTGCTTTGGATAAAAGAGTCTGCTAAATGCATAAATGTAAATGTTGAGAATGCACACTGGAGAGCGCACGAGTGCTGAATAGTTTAATATTGGCAAACTTCAAAAAGAAATGCAAATTATAAACTTTAGTGATGATGCATGTACACTGTGACAATTTCTGTGCCAACCGTGCAGTGTGCAGTCTATAGTGCAGACGCGATGTGGTGATATGAAGCATTTGCGCATTTTGAGAGGGATAGACAGAGTGCTAGCGGAGAACTCATGCGGTTTGTAAAATTACGCCTCACAGAAAGTTTTCAAATAATTGTATAAGTTATTTAATAAAGAAATATGAATTGTACCTCACCTTCAGCATTATAATTATTTTACACGCGCCAGACAGAGTTTGAGACTGTGCCGCTGCATATCGTGCCAAACCTCCGACGGAAGACCGCTTGAGATCGGTTTATGAGAACAGCTTCTAATTCACCATTAACACAGAAGTACGGAGATAAAACAATGCACGTATCGATAACAGTCTTGTTTGTCCTCAAGCTTATCGGTAGTCCGGTATTGACCCAATTACGCACCGGTCCAAAAAAATACCGGTTCTCAATTCCCATCTGTAAAAATCGCAATCCGCGGGGCCCCCCCTGGACTGGGCCCCATGCAATTGTGTGGGTTGCGTGGTGCCTAAACACGCTACTGGGAATTGTACTACAAAACCGTGGCTTCCTAAGCTGCAGGCTACTCAAAATTTAAAATAGGAGAACTACAGTCAAGCTACTCAATTTAAAATGATTGCTACCAAGAAATAACAGGACATTTGTTTATTAAAAGTAGATTATGTTTGGTCAAAAACAGTATAAACTAAGAACGTTCTAAGAACATATTGCTAACATTTACTAACAAGGGGATATTTAATTTAGTCATTTATAATTGTATCAGAATGTACAAACAATTAAGTTGTTGAAGTAACATCCAAATAAATATTTTCAGGAAAAAAAATAATAAATGCATATGTACATGTCAGTGTATATAATGATAATATGTATGTATATGTGTGTGCATATATATATATATATATATATATATATTTTTTTTTTCTGCTAATGTTTTGAGAACATTAAAGACCAAATAACAAAATGTTATTTTGTTCCTACATTTGAGAGACCCTTGACAGAATGTTTGCCAAAGTTTTGAGAATGTTCCCTGTTAGCTGGGATTCAGCAATCAAATATTCCTGAATAATGATTGCAACGGTTTGTAGTTAAAAATAATCTTGATGGATTTGTTTCTTTCAAACGCACAGCTTTTCAATACAACAGTTGAATGCCGTACAGGAGACAATATTTCAGACTTTCAGTGTTCGAGGGTTGTGCACTACATATTTCTGTATTCCATGCATACAGAAAAGTCAGATACTGTTCATGTTATGCATACTGCAAATAATGATAAACATGCAGTACACTAGTTTAAACACCCCAAATATTCCATTGCATCATATAGCCTCTTTTATAGACTGTAACACAAAAATAAAGGCAGTGTTAGGTTATAAAATGCCATAGCTGGTTCAAACAACATACAACAGACATGTTTAATTATGGCTATTGTGCTGCAAAAGGTGAAAGAGGCTGGTAGTCATTTTCTCTCATTGTCAAAGCACCATTTTGTACTCGCATGCATCCTGGCACCTGTTTTCCCAGCATGCCCTCTCTCCAGTCTGCCTTTGTGCAGGTACCAGCACCTCTTTTCTCTCTCATCCCAAATGCCAGGAGACAAATGATTTCTCCTCTTGTCCTTATCAACATTTACACCATTATTCCATGACACACGCACACACACAATAAAAACTCAAACAATTGCACACCACCATGCTAATTTGCATCTAATTTCATTTCCACGTTGCAATTATGATGACGCATAATTTGAAGAAAAAGAAGGGAAAATAGGGGTACTATTATTGTAAGTGGCTCATTTTTTTGGCAAGGTTGGAAGTGATTATAGTGGAACTAGAATGCTTGGACTGATGCCTTCCTGCATTACAATGTCTGTGGCGGAGCCAAGAGAAGTGTCTCATACCTTCCACAGAAAACACCTGCCGTCTGATGAAACGCCGTACATGGGCTCTTTATCTGCACCACACGGACACCAGCAGGTCACCTGTCTCATTACAGTATGGATTACACCAGTCTAGTCTCACTAGATGGATCAGCCTTAGTTAATTGACAATGTCAATGATACAAGTTCGGATCATACCCAGATGGTCTAGACAAGTGCTTCAGTCTTCAATTATCCGTAAGAATGCATATGGGCTTTTAAGCTTTTGTTCAGTGATTTCATATGATACGACATCAGGCCTTCATTTGTGCCAGAACATTCCAAATCTGAAATCAGCATCTCAGCAATTGGATGCAGCACCTAATTTGGTGTAGGATTGTATGCTATGAATTGTAAATATATTTTGTGTGAAAATCAAGAAGGGTAATATATCCCTGTCATATCCCTATAAAAAGTGTCAGTTAAAAAACAGTGTTGCAGTTTTGACAGCCATGTACTTTGTCGCATAGTGACACACAGGTAAGCTGCTGTAGCTATATAACGGACTATTTCACCATGGTCTGTCACCATTTACTGACCCTCATTGTTGTTTCAAACCTATATAACTTCTGTGGAAGTTATATCAGCTTCTCATGTTGCTGATGATATCTTGTAAAATGTTATGTTTGATTAATTTTATTTGATAGTTTGATGATTTAAACGGATTAGCAGACTCATTCAAATTAGTACATTATCTTGACACAATTTTAACTTGACTGAAAATCTGTTCACCAGTGGAATTTCCCATAATTTGCCTTGTTTTCTTGATACATTACTTATCTCATATTTTATCTCAGTGCTGTTAATTGAAATGCTGTCTGCTTGGTGGAGTAAACAAGTGCACAACTTGACATTATGGTTGATTGGAGCGTGGAGCTTGGAAACGTGGAGCAGTTGTTTTAAAAAATGTGATCAAATAACTTTTTCACACTGTTAATGATTTGACTTGTTTAGAGCATTGCATTTTTAATTGTTATATTTAATTATTATCATTTAACACGCAAAGTATAAGGAAGTGCAAAAATAAATGACGAAAGTATGGCAGAAAGTTTCCAAGATATTTTAATGAGAGGAAAAAGTTCTCTCAATCACTGGAACATACCCAAGATGAAGAAACTCCCAATACCTTTGTGATTCAGAACAAGAAATATACAATTGAACCAGTAAAATATTTCATGTTCGTTGCATTGCATTGCAAGAGAATTTCATATAGTACTTGTTGTTTCCGATACTACCTCTGCACGTCTGTTTGCATTATTTGGTGAGAATGTAGTAAGTATTTTATTGATAGGTCACACAAGTTGCTTCAGGTGATGTAGTGACAAGCAGAACAAGACACTCTACTGAAAATGGCTCTCATTCACTAATAATGCATGGAATATTTTGTACCAAGACCAAGACCAAGACCAAGTAAAATATTTTGTACCAAGACCAAGATAACATGAATTTGTTTTTAACCTTGTTCTAATGTTAACAAATTTGGAGTGTTCTAAATGAGTGATACACAATTATATCACATACACAATTATACAGAGTATAACCAGCAGTGAAATGTGTTCTCTGCATTTAACCCATCCAAGTGCACACACACTCGGAGCAATGGGCAGCCAACGCTCGGCACCCAGGGAGCAGTTGGGAGTTCGGTGCCTTGCTCAAGGGTCTCACCACAGTCGTGGAAAATTCCTGCGGAACCGAAATTCAAACACACAACCTCGGGTTACAAGTCCGACACTCGACAAGCCACGACTGCCCCCTCACTCTCAGCAAACATATGACACTCTCTAAAGATCCATTTGAGAGCAGGATCCTCTACCAATGTACTATCCATGAAACCAGTTGCAATACAATAAACACCTTGTATACATGCAGGTACAGATGCATCTGTAAAAAAACCTTAACAGCTCAAGGTATAATGCAGCTTTTTAACATTTTCACTGTGCAGTATGTACTATTGACAGCTAGCGGTTGGAATGGGTAATGGTTTAGTACATACAGTGGTAAGATAGTATGCTTTAGTACAGTCAACAATTACATACAATACCTTTAACCCTTTGATAAAAAAGCTATACAAATTCCTTCTAATACACAACATGAGTCTAAAATGACCCGTATTAATTTCCTAAAGTGAGGATCGGCTCTGGGTGTAGGCCATGGGGGCCAACGTCTGTCCTGGAGAGCCACAGCCCCGTAGAGTTTTGCTTCAACTATAATAAAAACTCACCTGCCTCTAGCTTTCTAGTAACCTTTAGATCTTGATTAGCTTGCTCAGGTGTGTTTGATTAGGGTTGTAGATGAACGCTGCAGGACTGTGGCTCTCCAGGACCAACGTAACCTCTCCTGGTGTAGGCACTGAGGGTGGCAGCATCCAGCACATTGTACCACAGCACCATAAGCCATCTCCAGGTTCTCCGCTTACATGAGTAGGTAAAAACTATTTTACTCAATCTATTGGACTTGATCTGAATTTCTTCTTAGAGGAATCGTTAGTCTTTAATGTCATCAAATGAGTCTTCTTGATCTAGGAGAGCTGGATTTACACTCACAACTCCAGATTGACTCTGTGGAACATAGGTCATCAGCATCAGATATTTTAGACTCTGAATCAGGACTAAGAACTGTCTGATCTTCCTCATGCAGCATCTCTACAAACATTTCAGCCATTAATCTAGAATGTCTGGGATCAGCCATGCGAACACTCTAGATAAAGTGTGCACAACAGTCAGTTGATCATTTACAGTATATACTGATTATATGGTTGCTGTCAGACAGTTGAGTTCAGTTGAGTTTTATGTCCAAAACCATTACTTTTCCGGATCACTGCCAGACATAAAGGGTGACCAATAGTATTGATTTACGACAAAAAAAAGAAATGATGAAATGTGGAGATACGAGGTTTACAACTGACAGCAATGACATACTTGTATAATAACGTATTATTTTGACTTTTATTTTGTTGACCTAGCTAACATTAGCTAGCTAAAATAGAACATGTCAACAACAAGCTAGCATGCTAGTAATAGATTTCAAGGTCAAATATTATATCCAGTTATCTTTCACAATATATAAAATATTTTCTGTGCAGCTATGTTGAGTTGTGAAATGTGGGGCATGTGAATAGTTTTCTGGTGTAAATATGTTCCTACTTGAAAAAAAAGAGCAAATATCAAAGGTTCCTATGTGGGTCATTTTGACTCGTGTGTAAAATTGATGTAGAAATATAAATGTTTATTTATAAAGTAAAAAAAAAAAAAAGACTATCTGGAATAATAAATGATATACAAACATTTATTTCAGAGATTCAACAAAGAAACACTCATCCATATCTCAAATAACAGTACATTAATATGGGTAATGTTAAACCCATGGTGTGCATTAGAGTGGTACAAAATTATTTTTTATTCAAAATGAAATAAAAACATTAAAATAAGGATTTGTGATGATCAAAAACAGGTTAATTGAAGAATTCCTGGAATTCTGCATGAAAAAATACATTTCTTGCAAAGATATAGAAAAAAATGAACTCAGTCGGATATTGTGCATCAAAGGGTTAAGATGACATATGCATAACATTTAATCTTAAAATGTTTATAAGGCAATCTGGAGTATGTTTTGCATGTCTGGTTTAATTTGTTCCTACAGTTTTTCATAAATCTATAACACAAATTTGTATGAAAATTACTGGTGAAGCTTTTTTAAATACATTTTTGTGAAAACATTGATTTGTAGGATGAGAACCTAATATTTTTCTGTTATTTTGTAAATTATCCTGACAGAGTTCTTCACAAAATGGATCCACTTTGAAGAAACTTCTGATCTCTACACGTCTGATATTTTTCACCATAATTATCAAAGTCGTGAACACTATAGTGGTTGATGTCAATCTATTTTGGACCCTGCTGATTTTAATGAGAGTGACTTACTGAACAGGTATGCTAACATAGTGTTATTGTAATAATCTGTTCTCTGAGCTCCTAATTTACAAATTAATGAATAGTTCTCCCCAAAAAATTTAAATTCTATAATTATTTACTCATTGTTATTCATCGCCTCCCTGTAGCTCAAATAGTAAAGCATGCAACTATCAGCTCCAAGGTCACAAATTTGATTTCCAGGAAATGCAAGTGCTGTAAAAATGTGTCCCTTGAACGCAGTATAAGCCAAAAGCAGGAGTACTATAAATTATATTCCAAATGTCATTCCAAACTTTATTTATTCCATAACACAAAAGATGAGTTTTCAAAAAATTCATTCTTCTGAAAGATTTCAGAAGGAAAAAAGTAGATACACAGGCTATACTTTTATGATTACTCGTACAGTATGTGTACTCATATGAAAAGTTATATTTTCTGAGTCAGTGTTATAGGTTTGTGCTAAATGTTCATGGGTTGTTGTTTGTACGATTGTACATAATAACCTTGGAGTTCATTTAGAGAGTACTGTGTCCCCAAGGTTTTATAAGAATAGATCATATATTTCAAATTGGAAGATATAAATCCTTGGGATAGTTTGTAAAGTGCAGAACGTTTGATAACATCTTTGACCTTTCCATTGTCATGATGAGTTCTTAATTGTGACAGTCTTTGTAAAGCATAGTTTTGTCTTCTGGGAATAAAAGCACTTCAGGATTGCAGAAGCAAACACAACTGAACAAATTAATTGGAAAATAAGTAGAAAAGAATTACAGCGTACAGTTGTAATAAGTGTATTTCTGCCTCTTTGTCATAATGTCTTTGAAAAAGCTTGTTGTAGGTTGTGATCGATTAGTTGTCAGGATTGTCACAGCAGATTGAAACACAGCAGACATTTAGTTATGAATCTTTTCAGCAATAGTATTTGTGTGCTGGACATTAAACAGACCAAATCAGAATGATTTCAGACTGAATAACTAGAGAAAAGTGTTAACCTTCTTGCGCAACATGACAAATCTAAATGGAACTGAGTTTGAATAGCAAATAGATTCAAGAAGCATAAATAAATACAAATTAAATGTCTTATTAGACTAGTGCAAATAACACTCACAAACTGAATGAACAACACACTGATTGTCTTTGATGTACCAGAACACATGCGACGTTCGCCGTATTTTGACTCGAAAGATACACTTCAGATATTATCTTTCGGGAAAAAGCTAATGCTTAACTGTGCATTTTTGCTTTTTAATCATGTAATGCTTGCAAGTAAGTGAAAAACATGAGGAAGGAAAAGTGACATCAAGTCTCAAGGGTCAGGAGCTGAATTACGCTATTGACTTCAGACTTGTTGGTACCAGACTTTTGTTTGTGTAAGACAGCGATAGGAATTATGATTTATGTGATTTGGAAAACAGACTGGATTGCAGAATACTGCCATATAAATGAATTTCACTGTATAGCATGGAATGTCACTAAATTTGGCAAAACTTGGATAAATAAATCAAAAGTTGGGCTTTACACTTGATTGCATTGTGAATAACACCGAATAAAATAAAATATTCAACCACAATACTGTTGTTCTGGGCCTCATTTCCAACAATGATAAGACCGCATACTTGGAAGAGGTAGAGACTTTTCATCATGGTGCCAGGACAACTGTCTCTCTCTGAATGTGAGCAAAACTAAAGAGCTGATCGTGGACTTCAGGAAGAGACAACAGCGGCCCTAAACTCCTCTTATGATCAGTGGGACCCCTGTGGAGAGGGTGAGCAGCTTCAAGTACATTGGTGTAAACAGCTCCGAGGACCTGACATGGACCACACACATTTAAACACAGGTCAAGAAAGCCAGGCAAAGACTGTACCATCTGCAACAGCTGAGGAAATTCAGGGTCTCACCAGCAATCCTGAAAACTTTCTATTCAGGGAACATAGAAAGTGTATTGACTCAGTGCATCTCAGTGTGGTATGGTAATGCCTCAAATCAGGACATCTACCTCAAATGCTGCAAAAGCAGAGCTGATGAAATCATCAAGGACACAAATCACCCTGGTAACCATCTCTTAGTTTTACTGCCATCTGGCAAGCGCTTCCGTAGCATGATGGCAAAAACTGAGAGACTGAGGAGGAGCTTCTTATCCCAGGCCATCAGGCTCCTAAACTCAAACATTAACTTGACTCCATTTAATAATCAGTTAGATATTCATTATTCTCCACCATCCATATTGCTGCTATGTATATACCCTGTACAACCTGTTTGCACATTCTTCTCGCAAATTTCTGCTTATATTATTATTTATTAAGTCTACATTATACTATCCTGCACATTTTATTTTATTGCAAATTTTATTATTTTTTATTTTGTATTGTTGTCTTTTATTTTTTTTATTAATTAAATTAATTAGACAGTATTATTATTATTATTATTACATTTTATAAACCCGTTGAAACAGAATTTGGGGATGGGTGGTGGTTTATAGGACCCTAAGTGTATGTATGCAATTGATCTAATTTAAGTAAGTATTTGTGTACTGCATGTCTTCATCACGGCAAGCCATTCAAACATGATTAAAAGCATATTTTTAAGACAAAAAAAAACACAGCAAAAAACTTTCTAAATATCATTGTTCTCACGTCTAATGTTTCATAAAAAAATTAAAATCTGTGACAGTAAAATAGCATAATAAACAACATAATGATAAAAGAAGATAAAATGACAGACTAATTATGAGCGGTTCTGACAGAAATGTAAAGACTTTTTAACAGCTCTGTTGTTGAAGATTTAACGAAGAACAAAAACAGAGCAATAAATACATGTAAATCATAAATATTATCCTTTTTTTATTCTGAACACACAATTATTTTAATTACAGTTTAACTATGTAAAAATGTCAGACATCAACAAAGAATGACTTAATTTTCTCAAACAATGTTTCAACATCCGCATTCAAACTAGTCTTGCAGAGCCAGACTTTTGCAGGATAAAATCACTTACTGAGATGTAAAGCGGCACAGTTCATTTTGCTCTTATGCTAATGTTAGCATAACAAAAATACAGAAGCACTCATAATATCAACCCTGTACCTTTTCAGCAAGCTTTTCTAGGCAGATTTGTGATTTTTTTTCATTAAGCTTGTCCACCTGAAAGTTGTGTTAATTCAAGCAATCCAATTAGAAATGTGGTGTCGCACCTTCTTGCTTTGGTTTAAAGTGCAAAGCAACAAATCTTGTAAAGAGCAAAACAATTTAATAATATGTGTGAAGAGTAACATATAGTGACCTGTAGATGCGTATTGAATAAGTGTGTATAGGACTTTTATCTCTTTGTAGGTCTGATGAATTATTAAATCTGTTAGGTCATGGGACACTGCGCATATGAAATGACAGTGAGGTTTATAATATGAGTTGGCGTGTTTAAATAAGAGGGATAGAGGGAAAAGTCATGCATTATTGCACGCGTTGCCTCTGTTCCCCTTTGAGATCGTTCTGTCGGTAAGACTTGTATGCAATTTCGCATTTTCCTGTCACTCTGTGGCATAAAACCAATCGCCCATAAGTAATTTGCCATCCTAGCCAGGAACACAAAGAGGAGAACTGTCACGTCAAGACATTAACACAGACAAGCTCGGGGGTTAGCGTGCAGATTTGGATTAAGTGGATATATTTTGATCTTTTGTGTCAAATAAAAGGTTAAAATACATCCAGAAGCAAAATAAAGGGATTACCGTTATAAACATAATATAGGCCCCCAAACCTGAATCGTCGGCCCTTGTAGCAACTTTCAAGGGTGTCTAGTTCACTACAGCTGCAAATGAGCAAAAACAGTTTTATGGAATAATTCAGATTCAAGAGCACATCGTCGCCTCAGGGGCGGAATATTCCTTTCAGAGAAACTAAACATTCCTGGATCATAAAGTGAACTTGAGGCACGATGATGCCAAAACACAGCTTAAGACCAAATCTATTCTGAGAGCGCATCGCCAATGGTTAAAACAGCAACGACATGAAGTTCACACTTAACAAAAGCTCTTTAATTACAAGGAAACTCACTAACAAATATTATGTTTGCATTATATTAGAATGTAAGAATTACAAATATCCAAATCACCTTCCCTTGGGAGCTGTTGAACAGATAGATTCCTGCTTTGTTGAATGCTTATTTACTCTTTAAATAAATTATAAGTTAATTACAAATTATCTAGATAAAAGTAATATCCTCAGAGATGCTTCCACAAGCATAACTGGATTGTGATTGAATGCTTCCTCCGGTGGCGCTGCTGAGTTCAGACGCCTGTGAATTAGCTCCGCTCAGAATTGTGCTTTTATGTGTGTTTCTACCTATTTTTTTTATTTATTTTTACTTCTCTTTTGATACGTGTATGTCTGCAATGATTATGTACGACAGAAGAACACTTTTGGACATTGGACATCGCTACACTAACCTGATTAAGGAACTTTATCCACGGACCCAGCGTGGCCATTGGAGATACTTGAACACCGAGTTGAACAATGACCACCTGAACAACCGCAGGAGGCGAAGGAAACACCGCGGGAGACGTGCTGGAATACGCAGCAGACTGAGGAAAAGGGCTCACAGTCCTCCTCTACCGAGTATTCTGCTCGCTAATGTCCAATCCTTGGAGAATAAGATGGACGATCTTAGAGCCAGGATTAGTTTCCAACGAGACATTAGGGACTGCAACATCTTTGTTTGACGAAACATGGCTCACGCCAACGGTCCCGGACACCGCTGTAACGCCGTCTGATAACTTCTCTGTTTTACGGATGGACAGAACAGCCGAGGCCGGAAAAAACAAAGGTGGTGGAGTGTGTTTCTTTATTAACAAGAAATGGTGTGACCCCAGGAATATCTCCATTCTGTCGCGTTCCTGTTCGCCTCATCTGGAGCATCTCTCCATTATCTGCCGCCCATTCTATCTGCCCCGGAATTTTACATCGTCATCGTTACTGCGTCTACATTCCACCACAAGCAGACACTAGCTTGGCTTTGTCCAAATCTCCACGATGTGCTCAGCGGATATATCAACAAACATCCTGACGCTGCATGCATCATCGCTGGACTTTAACAAAGCCAACCTCAAGAAAGTCCTGCCGAACTTTCATCAACACATATCCTGTCCAACCAGAGGACTGAATACACTGGATCATTGCTACACTCCGCTCAAAAATGCCTACAAAGCCCACTCACTGCGGCTTTTGGCAAATCAGATCATCGCCATTTTCCTCACACGGAATACAAACAAAGGATCGTCATGAACCGGTGGAGAGGAAGTGACGCGCTGGTCCTCCACTCTGAAGCTACGCTACAGGCGTCTCTTGATGACGTCGACTGGGACATGTTCGGGCGAGTTCATCTGGCGTCAGCGAATTCACGGATGTAGCAGTAAGCTTCGTAAACACGCTAACCGAGCAAGCCACTGAAACGGTAACAATAAGGACATTTACTAATCAGAAACCGTGGGTGGACAGATCAATCCGTGATGCGGTTAACCATCGCACTGCCGCATACAATGCCGGGTCTGTTGTCAGGAACATGAGCGAATACAAAGCTTCGTGCTACGCTCTCCGCGTGCAGTAATAGAGCCGCTAAGCGCCGGTACAGCGAGAAAATTGAGTCACATTTCCAGCTCAATGACTCTCGCATGTGGCAGGGACTGAAGACCATCTGTTCCTCTGGAAATAAATCCTCCGCAGAGGTGAGAGCAGATCCGCTGCTGGCGAAGAGCTAAACACCTTCTACGGTCGCTTTGACTGCAATGGCGGCGCTCTGCCGAACTGCCCGTCAGGAAGCAGCAGACAGAGCAGCAATGATCATGTAATCACCTTTTCAGAGGATGACGTTCGGAGGAACTAAGAGAGTGAAGCGTCAGGAAAGCAGCAGGACCTGATGGGATTACTGGCGCGTTCTGAGGTCCTGTGCTGATCAGCTTGCTGGATTGTTTACTTCCATCTTTAATGAGTCCCTTGCTACCTCTGTTGTTCCCACCTCCTTTAAAAATCTGTCATAATCCCTGTGCCTAAGAACAGTAAACCCTCTTGCCTGAATGACTATCGTCCAGTTGCCCTCACATCGACAGTCATGAAGGTTTTGAGAGACTTTAAAGAAACACATTTGCTCCTCCATCCCTGCTACCTTGGACCCTCTTCAGTTTGCCTATCGGCCAAATAGGTCTACTGATGATGCCATCTCCCAGGTACTGCACTCCTCCCTCACTCACATCGACAGCAAAAATGGCAACTATGTCAGGCTGCTATTCATAGACTATAGCTCAGCTTTCAACACTATAGTCCCCACCAAGCTGACTGTTAAACTCTCAGACCTCGGCCTAAACACTTCACTTTGTGACTGGATTCAAGATTTCCTCACCGCCAGACCACAAGTGGTGAAAGTCGGCCAGTTCACCTCAACTCCATCACCCTGAAAGGAGCCCCACAGGGCTGTGTCCTGAGCCCCTGCTATACTCTCTCTACACACACGACTGCGTGTCCTCTCACAGCTCCACCTCTATTGTCAAATTTGCGGATGATACTGTGGTTCTGGGCCTCATCAACAACAATGACGAGGCCGCATACTTGGATGAGGTGGAGACTTACATCATGGTGCCAGGACAACTGTCTCTCTCTGAACGTGAGCAAAACTAAGGAGCTGATCGTGGACTTCAGGAAGAGACAGCAGCAGCCCTACACTCCTCTTATGATCAGTGGGACCCCTGTGGAGAGGGTGAGTAGCTTCAAGTACCTCGGTGTAAACATCTCCGAGGACCTGACTTGGACTACACACATTCAAACACAGGTTAAGAAAGCCAGGCAAAGGCTGTACCATCTGCGACAGCTGAGGAAATTCAGGGTCTCACCAGCTATCCTGAAAACTTTCTATTCAGGGGCCATAGAAAGTGTTCTAACTCAGTGCATCTCAGTGTGGTATAATAATGCCACAAACCAGGACTGCAAAGCTCTACAGAGAGTCGTGCGCTTAGCTGAGCGCATCTCAGGGTCTGCTCTCCCCTCTCTGCAGCACATCTACCTCAAACGCTGCAGAAGCAGAGCTGCAAAATCATCAAAGACTCAACTCACCCGGTAACCATCTTTTCTGTTTACTGCCATCTGGCAAGGCGCTTCAGGAGCATGATGGCAAAGACTGAAAGACTGAGGAAGAGCTTCTTCCCTCAGGCCATCAGGCTCCTAAACACAAACTCTGTTTCATAAACACTCACAAGACCCATTGTCAACTGCTCTATGTACAATACCATGAACAACCCGTCTGCACATCCCTCTTATTCACATTACTATTTATTAAGTCCCAGTACACTGTTTTTGTTTTCTTTTTTTGTACATCTTATTGTTTTTTTGCACATCTTGTTGTTTTTTTGTACATCTCATTGTCTTTTGCACATCTCATTGTCTTTTGCACATCTTATTGTTTTTTGCACATCTTATTGTTTTGCACTTTTTTATTTCATTGCACATTTTATTCTTATTTCTCCTTTTCTTACCATATGTATGCCCTTGTGTTATGTTACTTATATAATTTGTATTCTTATTGTTTTGCACTGTCCACTGAGCGGACCTGATTCGATTGCATTTCACTTCTAGTTATGCCCTGTATAACTATTATGTGACAAATAAAGAAACCTTGAACCTTGAACCTTGAACCTTGAATGCTGTTTGGTTTGTGCGACATTAAAAAGCCTTCACAGCACTAGTCATTTGCACGCGACTGCAGGTGGTCAGACTGTGCACGCGGGTGGGTTCTGAAGATCCAAAAACATGACTGAGTTTTAACAAGCTCCCTTTGATTTCCAAAGATCCAGGTGCTAAACAGAATCAATAATAAGATGGCCTGCTGTTCCTGATCTTGTCCGTCAAGGAGGCCTATGAAGTCATACGGTGAAAAGCTAGTTGATTTTTACTGCTGCTGGTTATAAATTGTCTGAATATGATTTCTGGAAAATAGTTCAGACTCTCAATGTATATTCAGCAGCAACAACACATGCAATTGATCAAAAAGGAACTGTAAAGACATTTATAATGTTACAAAATATTTATGTATTAAATAAATGCTATTCTTTTTGACGTTCAATTCATCAAAGAATGCTGAATAAAATGAATCACAGTTTCCACTAAAATATGACGCATCACCTGTTTTCAACACTGATATCTATAATAAGAAATGTTTCTTGAGAAGAAAATCATAATTTTATAATGATTTCTGAAGGATCATGTGACATAAAATTCAGCTTTGCATCACAGGAATAAATTACATTTTACTTAATATTTGAAGAAACACAACCTCTGTGAGTATAAAAGACTTATATAGTTTATGTATTTGTTTCTTTGTTTTGTGGTTAAATACGATTAATAAACTATAGCATTTCAACACAGTAAAGTTTAACAAGATTACATTAACAAGATGATTAAATGCTTTAACAAATATTGTGCATTGTTTTTTTCACATTAACTAATGTTAACATAAAACCATACATAAAGTGTCACAGTATCTAACACACTTTCTTTATAATAGAATATGTGTATATCTTTTGTATTGGTATAATTGATATTCAGGTAGTAGACTACTATTTGGAAACTAAAACGTTTTGGTAACAGAATTGCAAAAGTTGCAAATCTCACTAAATGAACATACATTTATACGCCTCATAAAATATTTAGTTTGAACTCCTGCGGTTGATCAACGTTTTCTGAAATACCCAATTTCACCGATCATTTGTTAAAAATAAATATATATATATTTTCTTTTCACCCTCTTTGTGGAAAGTGGATGATTTGATTCTTGCTTTGACATTCTGTTGCTCTCACTCTCTTTCTAAATATCTCCTTTGTTCTGTGAAACTCATGACAACTCAATTGAAATTAACTTTTTTGTTGCAGTCCTTTTTGTGGCTTATTCTGTTTGAATTGGCTTGACGTACTGATTTGCTCTTTATGAAGGTCAGTAATCACACAACTGAGTCATATTGATCAGAGGGACGTGCGGTTGTGATGGTGAAGGAAATCAATCACTGTTGTCTCACATTGTATCGCAGAGAACAAAGTCAGACTCGATCAAACCTCCTCAATAACACAGGAGAAACCAATTCTGTGATAGCGAGGACTGAAGCAAATAGCATCTGTCTAATTCATCACTTTCCAATCTCAGGAGAGACGCAATACAAAGAACTGTGTTTCTGAAACATCGAGGAAATGTCCACGATTAAAAAAACATCAAAGTTAAGCTGACACTAACAAGATGAGAGAACGTTTTCACAAATGTTTTTGCAGCAGTTTTATCAAGCCTTGAGATGGAAGACTCCACAAGAAAAAGCCCAATAACCTATGAATGCATTTACATAAATTTACCATGGTAACCATACTTTCCTTAAATACCACATTTAAGATTTTACAGTTATTGTTCTTGATCTCCTGAAAAGTGTAAGAAGTAAGTTTTGTGACTTCTCAGTGCATGTCTGGTAGATTAGGCCACATATGCCAGTGTAGATGTTAAAGCTATAGTTAGAATATGTTCATTTATTTTTGTCCAATCAAATGCTTGAAATGAGAATATTCCTACCCCAAAATTGCTTCTGCCTATTACTAGCAAAATAATGTTGTTGTTGTCTAGTTAAAAAAAATTCTAAAGATAAAAGTTAAGGTTTTTAACTAGACAGGGTCAGTACTTATCTTTGATAACATTGGTTAAAGTGATAGTTCACCCATTTTTTTATCATTTACTCTCCCTCATGTTGTTCCAAACCTTTATGGATTTCTATGTCCTGCTGGACACACACGCACGCACGCACGCACGCACGCACACACAGGTGAAGTATGTTGGTAACCAAACATTTGTTGGTAACCATTGACCTGCCTAATATATTTTATTTTCCCTACTGTGGAAGCCAATGGGAACCAGCAACTGCACATTCTTCTTTAATTTTTTTAAATATATTTTTTTATATATGTAACAGCAAAAAAGAAAAAAAAAGAAACTCATACAGGTTTAGGAAAACTTGAGGGTTTGGAAAAATTCACGTGCTATCGGAATTATCGTAAATACAAGTTTCCTAATCGAAAATTGGACGTGAATGGCCTCTCGAGTCATATTTACTACTTGGAAATTCAGAAATTATTTTGATACCAGTTTCCGAGTTGGGCGGGCCATAACCTTTAAACATGGTGGAGAGGACAACCATTGCCTCTGTCAATGCTGTTCTCACAACAACTACATCCCTTTGTATTGTCGCTAAAGTAGGGTATTTATAGGCTAGATAAGAACGATCATTCAAAGCTTATCATATATATCGTAAAATAAGCATGTATTTGACCGAAATTCCAGAATTGTCAGCAAACTGCATAAATAGCTCGGTGAATGTTTATTTGATTGTCAAACAATGGGATGCTGCATTTTATTATTTTCGACATTAAAGCACTTGAATATGACAAGCTCATAATCACGACGTCATGTGACCCCAGGTGTGACCCCAGGAATATCTCCATTCTGTCGCGTTCCTGCTCGCCTCATCTGGAACACCTCTCCATTATCTGCCGCCCATTCTACCTGCCCCGGGAGTTTACATCGATCATCGTTACTGCCGTCTACATTCCACCTCATGCAGATACTAGCTTGGCTCTGTCCAAACTCCACGACGAGCTCAGCGGCAACATCAACAAACACCCTGACGCTGCATGTATCATCGCCGGGACTTCAACAAAGCCAACCTCAGAAAAGTCATGCCAAACTTCCAACATATATCCTGTCCAACTAGAGGACAGAATACACTGGATCATTGCTACACCCAGTTTAAGAATGCCTACAAAGCTCGTTCCCTGCCTGCTTTTGGCAAATCAGACCACGCCGCCATCTTCCTCATACCGGAATATAAAGAAAGGATCGTTCAGAAACCCCCGGTGGAGAGGGAAGTGACGCGCTGGTCCTCCCACTCTGAAGCTATGCTACAGGCGTCTCTTGATGACGTCGACTGGGACATGTTCCGGGCGAGTTCATCTGACGTCAGCGAATTCACGGATGTAGCAGTAAGCTTTATCAACACGCTAACCAACCAAGCCACCGAAACAGTAACAATAAGGACATTTTCTAATCAGAAACCGTGGGTGGACAGATCAATCCGTGATGCGGTTAACCATCGCACTGCCGCATACAACGCTGGTCTTTTGTCGGGAAACATGAGCGAATACAAAACATTGTGTTACGCCTCCGTCGGGCAGTTAGAGCTGCTAAACTCAGATACAGGAGAGAATTGAATCACATTTCCAGCTCAATGACTCTCGACGCATGTGGCAGGGACTGAAGACCATCTGTTCCTCTGGAAACAACTCTTCCGCAGAGGTGAGAGCAGATCCGTTGCTGGCGAAGAGCTAAACACCTTCTGGCCGCTTTGAATGTAACGGCGGCGATTCTGCCGATCTGCGCGCCAGGAAGCAGCAGACAGAGCAGCGATGTTTGTGCTATCACCTTTTCAGAGGACGACGTTCGGAGGGAACTAAAGAGAGTGAACGTAAGGAAAGCAGCAGGACCTGATGGGATTACTGGCTGCGTTCTGAGGTCCTGTGCTGATCAGCTTGCTGGTTTGTTTACTTCCATCTTTAATGAGTCCCTTGCTACCTCTGTGGTTCCCACCTCATTTAAAAAATCTGTCATAATCCCTGTGCCTAAGAACAGTAAACCCTCTTGCCTGAATGACTATCGTCCAGTTGCCCTCACATCGACAGTCATGAAGGTTTTTGAGAGACTCTTAAAGAAACACATTTGCTCCTCCATTCCTGCTACTCTGGACCCTCTTCAGTTTGCCTATCGGCCAAATAGGTCTACTGATGATGCCATCTCCCAGGTACTGCACTCCTCCTCACTCACATTGACAGCAAAATGGCAACTATGTCAGGCTGCTATTCATAGACTATAGCTCAGCTTTCAACACTATAGTCCCCACCAAGCTAGCTGTCAAACTCTCAGACCTCGGCCTAAACACTTCACTCTCTGACTGGATTCAAGATTTCTTCACCGCCAGACCACAGGTGGTGAAAGTCGGCCAGTTCACCTCCAACTCCATAACCCTGAACGTAGGAGCCCCACAGGGCTGTGTCCTGAGCCCCTGCTCTACTCTACACACACGACTGTGTGTCCTCTCACAGCTCCACTTCTATTGTCAAATTTGCTAATGATACTGTGGTTCTGGGCCTCGTTTCCAACAACGATGAGGCCGCATACTTGCATGAGGTGGAGAGACTCACATCATGGTGCCAGGACAACTGTCTCTCTCTGAACGTGAGCAAAACCAAAGAGCTGATTGTAGACTTCAGGAAGAGACAGCAGCAGCCCTACACTCCTCTTATGATCAGTGGGACCCCTGTGGAGAGGGTGAGCAGCTTCAAGTACCTCGGTGTAAACATCTCCGAGAACCTGACTTTGACTGCACACATCCAAACACAGGTCAAGAAAGCCAGACAGACAAAGACTGTACCATCTGCGACAGCTGAGGAAATTCAGGGTCTCACCAGCTATCCTGAAAACTTTCTATTCAGGGGCCATAGAAAGTGTTCTGACTCAGTGCATCTCAGTGTGGTATAATAATGCCACAAACCAGGACTGCAAAGCTCTACAGAGAGTCGTGCTCTTAGCTGAGCGCAACTCAGGGTCTACTCTCCCCTCTCTGCAGGACATCTACCTCAAACGCTGCAGAAGCAGAGCTGCTAAAATCATCAAGGACTCGAATCACCCTGGTAACCATCATTTCTGTTTACTGCCATCTGGCAAGCGCTTCAGGAGCATGATGGCAAAAACTGAAAGACTGAGGAGGAGTTTCTTCCCTCAGGCCATCAGGCTCCTAAACTCAGTCTCATAACATCATTACATCCACAGGACTCAATTTAATAAACTGTATACACATCCATTCTTCTCCATCATCCACACTGCTGCTATGTGTACATACCCGGTACAACCTATTTGCACATTCTCTTGCACATCCGTGTTTTTTATTAATATTTATTATCCACAGTATACTGTATTGCACATTTTATCTCATTGCACATCTTACTCATTTTATTGTATTATTTGTTCCCTTTTTCATTCTCACCTATATTTATATATATATTCTCTTGTGTTATGTTTCATTGTTTTATTGCTTATGTTATTTTTATTTTATTTTCTATTTTATTATTATTATTATTTTATTTTTATTCACTTTCCATTGAGCGGACCTGTCCTGACCTACATTTCACTACTGATTATACCCTGTATGATTGTGTATGTGACAAATAATAAAGAACCTTGAACCTTGAACCTTGTCATAAGTGGGAAATAGTACATTTCCGATAGCACATGAAGGCAGCATAAATGACTGATTTTTTTGGGTGAACTATCCCTTTAATAAAAATACAACAGTTCCTTTTAGCTCAAGTCTGTTTAATTTAGAAATTAATATTTTGATTAATAAATGCTTTAGATTTTTTTATTGTTAGTTCTAGGTTATCTAATGTAGTCAACTAATGTTCACAAATGCAACTTTATTGTTATGTTACCAAAGTTCCTTGTGCGTACCAATGATTCTGAATTGAATAAAAAATACAATCAAATCAGTAATATTGTGAAATAATTATATAATTTAAAACAACTGTTTTCTATTGTAATATGTTTTTAAATGTAATTGATTCCTGTGATGCAAAGCTGAATTTTCAGTTTCATTACTCCAGTCTTCAGTGTCACATTATCCTTCGGAAATCATTCTGTATAAATTAGAAAAATAATTAATAATAATAATTATTATTATTATATGCTAATTTGCAGCTTAAGAACCGTTGCTTAATATCAATGTTAGAAACAGTTGTGATGCTTCATATTTTTGGTTGAAACCATGATACTTTTTGTAATTGTAAAAGTTGCAGAGTGTACATTTCTAACTTTTTAAATGGTAGTGTACGATGTGTGTAGTTATATAACTTTTTATTTGTTTGTATTTAATAGGGAACCATTTTTCCTACTTTTTAAAAATGAATTTGTCTGGTCTAAACTGGCTGCTATTTATAAAGTTGTTGAGGTCTTAATGACACACCTGGCCATAGCGCAGTGACAACAGCAGTACAGATTGCAGGCCGAGGAGAGTGAAAAACACAATTAACGGCCTGCGTACCTGAGGGAGAGAGGGGCGGCGGGCAGACGCGGTCCCTGCTGAAGAGAAACATGTGTTTGCCTGAAGTCCTGAGCGGCTGTTTACCTCCTCACACACATGCAATGCTGCTGAAGAAGCAGCATTTAACAAGATCAGGTGTTCTTTTCTCCCTCTCTCTCGTCCTCAACTAAGCTCCCCAAATTCACTTTGGGTGTAATTACATTTGACCCAGATGAGCATGCACTTGATACTCTGGCAGTGAATAATGCCAGGCTATTTTGCTGCTTTCGGAAAGCCTTGGGTGTGTCTTAATTTACAGGAACAGAGGGGGCAGCGAGTGATGCTTTGTTTGTACAAAATATGTAGTTAAAATGCTCAAAAAGCATATAAAGTATATATAACGATATAAAGTAACACTTATTTAAACCTAAAACAGATTTTTGTTAATTTTATATTATTATACATTTTAACGTATTACACAAGCAGTAATGAAGCAATAAACAATTTGGTGATTTCATTCAAAGAAATTAGTGAAAAAATAATTATTTACGCAAGTGTGCATCGATGTGACGGTTTAAAATGTGAGAAATTACAGTGTTTTTTAAAAGACACTTACCTGTGAAGCTGAGGAATGAGGGAAGGAAAGAGAAACCTTTGCACGTGTTGTATGGCACAGTGTACGGTAATAATTCTGCTGAGTTTCCTGCTGCGTCGCAGTAATTGGATGATACGCTGAAGTATGTAATGAGAGACCTGCTGCATAAATATGAAAACACTTCATACAGCTGTGAAAAATTCAAGCTAAGTGACTGCAATTCACAGATAAATAGAGTATTGAGACCTTCAGATCTAATGTAGCTGATATCTCTTCACCTCCCACAGGTGGCAATTAACAAGGTAAGACAATCGTAATCCTGGCATGGTTTTTTCCAATTTATTTCCTCCTCTAATGCACACTCTGAGTTTTTTTTCTTCAGACATGTATAAAGGTGAAGCGTAACTGTGAAGCGTCTCTTTCCTCAGTGTGTTGGGAACGTTCGCAAATGTGTCTTACCAGGTGAATGGTGGGTCTTCTAGGAGCATAAAGTATCTAGGACTGCTTGAGTGACTTCAACTCATATTACATGGCTGACAAGCTGATGGGAACCTTGACTGCCTCTGAATATTTAACTGGAGAGGCCTTAGAGGAATTATAATCCACTACAAAGTATGAGTTTTTTTTGTATCAATCTAGAAAGATGGTCTGGTTTAAAGGAGGCCAAACAGCTTCTGTCCTCTCTGCTTTATGTGACCACAGTTGTGATGCCAAGGTTATTGTGTCATCACAATAATTGTTTTATTTAATAGAGATGGGAATTGTGAGGACAATTATTCCGTTATCACCACCTAAGCCTCTAATGAATGCTATTGATTTTTTTCAGTTTCTCCCTTAAATATATATATATATATATATTTTTTTTTGCATTTTATTATATATATATATATATATATATATATATATATATATATATATATATATATATATACATATACATATTATATGACCTTTATAATAATACTAAAGTTCTCCTTCAGGAACTCGAGCTGCGTCGAAACACTATGGGAACACCTTCAGCATGACCACGCTCTGAACCGCACTTGTTTGGATCGCAGATGGATCTGGTGGAGGGAATGGAGATGGGCGAGTCCCTATCTTCACCCACCAGATTCAGCACCTGCTTTCTAGGATTGGAAGCAGGCTCCATGGTTTCTTCCCTCCAAGGAGAGGGCTCGATGAGGATTCACCCCCTCAATCGCCCCAGTATGAGGAGCTGGTGGAGGTGGTTACTCAAGCTGTGTCCAAGTTAAATATCGAGTGGCCCACCGAGAAACAGGCAGAGCTGAAAAAAAGCTAATTAGATGAACGCTTTCTGTGGAGCAAGCTGCCACCTGCACGCCAGAGCCTGCCTTTTTCCCCAACCATCCACACCGATGTGTCGAGGTTGTGGGCTCAACCATTCTTGGCCCGTATCTACAACCCCGGCTCCAGTCACTATGCCAACGTGGTGGGGCTGAATGATCACGGCTACAGAACGATTCCCCGTGTACAACAGACGTTTGCGAGCTATCTGTCTGACAGAGCTGGAGAAGGACTGCTGCCCTGTGGAGAAGGACGGACCAACTGCTAGTGTGCTATGGTCCCCATAATGGCGCTTTTCCACTGCATGGTACGGTACGGTTCGGCACGGCTTGGTACGGTACGGTACGGCTCAGTTCGGGTCGGTTTGTGTTTCCACCGCAGTTTAGTACAGCTATAGAGTGGGCGGGATTATTCACGTGTTGTTATAGCTGCGCCGCCTCTACTGCCGTGACATCATCGTAAACGCGCCACAAACAAACTCACAACAAAGAAAGGAGACGGAATAGTGTTCTTCATTCTCGGCATGTGGATGTTTTTAACAGCAATGGAGTGGCTTATGAGAATGCTTGGGATTTACCCCCAGCAGCAGAGACTGTGGTGACAGTGACACGGGCTGTAAATGAGGAGGGCAGAGATGTTCGTGCAGGTGTGCTGCGTTACTTGATTAGTTAACTATTCATGTAGCGTGTTCTGTAAAGTGAATTATCAATAAACTTTTGAATATTTCAAAATGTACAATGTATCTCTTGTTTTTTTTATGTATGTGATGGTTTTTATAATCGTGGCATTAATCATTTGTCTTTTTCAAGAGGTTCATTACGTGCTCATACAATAATACATATTTAATATAGTCTGGAGGTACACTTATTCGATCAGATTGTTTTTAATTGAAGCAAAACACAGATACAAAGGTAAAAATATAAACAGAAGACATACTCTGAAAAATATAGCAAGTTCAAAAGTATATACATAAGGCTTTTTCCTTCGGCGTCGCGCCATCAAGCTCTCACTGGATCCGCTCCTCGGCTATCAACGAGAGGAACGTCTGAACTTCCTCAACAGACAACGAAACAGATCATTTGTGGTTGATGCAAAACGGTGCGTTTGTTCAAACAAAAGCTGCGTCCGCTCCTTCGCTGGCTGTGCTGATTTAAATCTAGCGGGTCTATGGGTCTCATGTCGCAAGTTCATTGACGCAGTAATGACGATTCTCTCCGGCCAATCAGTGATCAACAGAGTTTACACGTCACGTTTTGGTAACGGTACGGTACGCTTGGAACCACGGCTGAGGTGGTACTAAAAAAGTACCAGGTACCAGGTACAGTACCCAGTGGAAAACCCCCCAAAAGTGAACCGTACTGAACCATACCGTGCCGTACCATGCAGTGGAAAAGCGCCATAAGAGAGGTCTTCCTGCTACAAGACAGACCCTCAGCTGGTGGATAGTAGATGCCATTTGTACAGCTTATCTGTCCTCTGATCTCCCCTCGCCCTTGGGGGTCAAGGCTCACTCTACTAGAAGTACTAGACCCTACCTCAAAGGTCTTTCTGGCAGGTGTCTCTATGCAGGACATCTGCAATGCTGGGGGATGGTCCACGCCCCTAATGTTTGTCAGGTTCTATGTCCTTGATATGCAAGCCACTCCAGGCTCTTCTGTTCTCTCGCCCTAGTTATGCTCTTCCACACTTGGCGGGGATTTGTAAGTATGGTGGCATGGGCATAATGGTTCCAATAGCGTTTCATTGCAGCTTGAGTTCCTGAAGGGTAACGTCTCCAGGTAATGCCTGTAAACATGGTTGGCCTGAGGGGATGAGACACTGCGTCGCAGTACCATACATCTGGCATCCCTGTGACTGCTTGCATTATTCCTAGAAGCTGACGCCGGTTCCACCGGATGTGCCAGTGATGTCTCGCCCATCCATTGGACTGATTACATACGTGATTCAGTACATGGTCACGCTGAAGGTGTTCCCATAGCATTTCAACACAGCGTCTCGTTCCCTCTGGTAACCATGATTACATTCGTAACCTGGAGACATTTTCTATGCTATTATTTTAAACTTTATTTTCATCAGAGAACCCTGAAAACATATTTCATGGTTTCCACAAAAAAAATAAAAAATAAGCAACACATCTATTTTCATAAACACAATCTATTTTCAATATAATTTATTTTACAAAAATACATGATATAAATAATAATACAAACAATACTGCCATTACTTCAACAATGGAATATATATTCTAAATTTTACAGAAAAAAAACTTTTTTTTAATTAATTTATTTATTTATACACTTTATTTACAGTTCATTTATTTGTTTTTATTGTTTTATTGTTTATTAATTAATTCCTGAAATAATGCCTTACCTTCTACTAGATAAGCAGAGCATCGAAACTCTAAACATGTATGGAGCTTTATATTTATTTCTGTTTATGAGAAAAAACGTGTCATGGCTGTTACCATATTTCCAACATGTACTGTTAAGATTTCTGAAGGATCATGAGACACCGAAGATGATTAATAATGCTGAAAATTCTTCTTTTCATCACATGAATAAATTACATATTAAGACATGTTCAAATAGAGAACAGATATTTTTAATTGTAGTATTTTACAATATTGATGTCAGTCTTGTGTTAGTCTTGTCTTAAACATGACAATTACAATTTCCACTGTATTTTTTATCAAATTAATTTAGCCTTGGTGTGTATAAAGGAATATATAAACAATTTATACCCTTTAATTCAGTGAGCCATTAGAATTATTCAAAACTGACTGATTTGTCAGTTGTTTCAAGACATTTATTATAAAGAACCAGCTCATAGGAGCCATTTATTTATGGATCAGACTTTCCTGCTGCGCTGTATATTCGTTGTTGCAACTTGACAGCACAATGCAGTAGAAAGATGTTGTGTAATCACTGTTTGTGCATCCTCCCCCATTATCCTATTCAGATTCTATGCAAACCCATTTATAACATATTTTTCCCCATAATTTCAAAAGCAAACAAATAAACTGAAAGATGTTCATGTTGTTTTATACAAAAAAAGTAAAAAAGTTTTGAATAAGAGGCAGTTCTTGATTCTATAGGGTAAATGCCTTGAAAGGATCTTTCAAAAATGCATTGAGATGAGCACTGTGACATTTCTATGAAGCAAAAAGGATCACCTCCAAGGTCAGGTTGAGAGAAAGCGGCAGAGCAGTCATACGCATGTCCACACACACTCCTAGAAACACATGGCATGCCCAGCTTGTGAGTGCTGTCAGGCCTCTGGAGAGGACCATCTGCTTTCTCAAATTTACCTCCTCCTAAGTGGCATTCTGTCCTTCTGGAAACCTGACACCACCACGCCAAATTAGACACCAATTAGGGAGATACGCATCGAACAGTAATTCTTTATCTGGCATCTATTTTGGGTTCCCAGAGGATGCCACCACTGTACCTGCCAGAACAGATGAATTATCATTCACCTATAAAGCTACAGGGAGAGAAACTCGCTCGGAAGACTTTTATGCAGTGTAATATATCAGCCAATAAGATTAGATATTCAGATTCAAAGTATATTAAATCAACTACCAAGCACTTGTGTTCCAGTTTTGAAATGACGCTCTTTAAATTTCCAGCATTTCAATGAATTTTCACAAAGGACCATTCACTCATTCCTAATGAAGGAGCATTGATGGATGGTAGCCTAACACAGCTCCATTGCTTATTTAGTGACTATCTTTCTACAAATTATTGTTCTGCAATTTCACAATTGTGAATGGCTGTTTAATACAGTCATTAAAATCAATCCAATTACACAAAACATCTTTGTGAGAGAAGAATTGACTCTGTTCTTTGAAAAACACTAAGCTAGGGTTATAATAGTCACATATTGTACATATTGTTCACTGACTCGCACAAAAATGGCTGAGATTGTCAGTTCAAACCTGATTGGGTGGCATATAGGTTGTAATCAGTTGTTGGGAGGATGAATTGAAGTTCCTACAGTGAGTGTTTCTGAAGAAGAACTAGTCGTTGAACGTTGTATATATCATTTGTTTATAATTTTTAATTTTGAAAGATAGCAGGAGTTTGGTTTGAAACAGTATCAAGTAAACATTCATATAAAATCTAAATAAATAAAACAAAACAGTTCCATTCACAATCTTTTAAAATATGATGTATTTAATATTTAAACAGATTTTATTATTATATTAAGAATAATATATTGGCAAAGTGTTTTTTCCCCCAATTACACCTTTTTCCTTCAAATTCCACAAAGAACTGGCAAGTGAAATATGGAATTATACATTTAATTTAATATAGAAAGACTGAAAAAAACCTTTATTTGTTTATTTTTTAGGAGAAACAAGTTTTATACTCTGTACTTCATTTTATGTAAAGCACTTTGAATTACCATTGTGTATGAACTGTGCTATATAAATAAACGTTCCTTTCCTTGACTGCCTTACTGTACAAACATGTGGCCAGGAAGAATTTTATGACTAATGCTTTTATTGAGAAAGATTGGTTGCATTAAACCAAATATTTTTGCTAGAAAATGCTAGGAAATATTTCCATAAAAAAATGCTGATTGCCTTCTATTTATAAAATAATCTTGAAAAAAGGATGGTTTTCACAACATTAGGCAGCACAACTGTTTTCTGCATAATAAGAAATATAATAAGCATCAAATCAGCATATAATTTTTATTTTTAATGTATTGAAATAAAAAAATAGAAATAAAAAGTCAAAGATTATAAATTATACTAAACATTACACACTATTTCATAACATTATATATATTATTAGTGCTACAATATAACCTCACATTTTTTTACATTATGTATATTTGTGCAGTGTAATTATTGCAGCATCTTTTATTGCATTACTAAATTATAAATTATAATAAGCACACCTATAAATTCCACTTTAAGATTTTCTCTCCCTCAAGGTCACATGACGACATGATCTATGATCGCTCACTTTATTTCATAAGGTTCATGTAGTCTTTTCCTGTCCGTGTGGGTGGCCTTGACTTTAAAGAGGTCAAGACTAGGGTCACAAAATCTTTGAAGAGAAAGAAGAAGCTGACTGATGTCATTTAAATGTTAGCCTCCTTTGGGGTGTATTTGTCCTTGTTTGGACATAGATTCACCATGAAATGATGGAACGTTGTTGGAGCCACCCAGAATTTCACAGTCAAGGAAAAGAAAACTTTGAAGACAGTTTTGATTCTCCTCCAATTGATCTCCTGAGAAGAGACTTCACTCTCTTCTGTGCAAGGACAGTATGGCTGCAGAGGAGGCTTGTGCTATTGAGTTTTAGAGCTGAGCCGAGTCTCTCCTGGAGAAATGCAACACTGGTGTAATGAAGAGAGGGGACCTTGACAAGATATCAAATCATCCAGGGGTACAAACGGGAGGGTGGGAGATCGAGAGCGAGAGAGGGAGAGGGAGGACAAGAACAAGAAAAAAGGAATACATCACAACATCTTGCCCTCTGCTGTACTGTCTACTGACTTGCAGTCCTGACACTGCAATTAAAATACCTCTGTCTTGCCTGACCTTTATTTTCTCTCCTCCGAGACCAATAAATACTGCCTGTATCCGTCACCTTAAACAAGCCTTGAGTGTAGAAGAGTCAAACATGTATGTATGTGAAATGCAGCGTGGAATGCATAACAGCTGTCCAATTAAAAAAGGTAGATGAGAACAAAGCCAAAAGAAGAGATGGACAGTCCCCAGATACCTCCGGCTGTTCAGACATCACTGCTGTAGACTCAGATTTCAGCACGAGGTGTCATGGTTCACTTCCCAAGATGTTAAATGGTTTCTACAGTTGTGGAAAAAAAAGAAAGTTGAGGTTTGATTCACATCAGTTTTTGTTTTATTTCGAAATTATCAACGTGGCTGCATATATATATGCTTCAAAATCAAAATGAAATTAAAATAGTCCATGCTAACTTAAACTGAGCATATTTACTAAAAACATGCATATTTCAGGACTTTTTGTGGATTGTTAACTTATGCATATTATCTCAGCATAAACTATTTAAGTAATAATCATTTATTGTTTGTTTGTTTGTTTCACCCCAAAATTAAAATTAAGTCAAGTCAAGTCACCTTTATTTATATAGCGCTTTTAACAATAAAAATTGTAACAAAGCACTGCACAGAATCAAAATAGGCAAATTGTGTCAATAATGTAAAATGACAGGATTTAACACTCAATTATCAGCTGAATGCATTTCATTATTGAATTTAGTAATGGCATTGTCCAGCTTAGTTCAGTTTAAATAATATCTGTGCAATCAAGTCGATGATATTGCTCGAAATGAAGTGTCCCCAACTAAGCAAGCCAGAGGCGACAGCGGCAAGGAACGAAAACTCCATCGGTGACAGAATGGAGAAAAAACCTTGGGAGAAACCAGGCTCAGTCGGGGGGGTAGTTCCCCTCCGGCCAGACGAATCAGTAGTTTGTTCCAACTGCAGCAAAGTCAGAGTGTAAATGGTCCACTGGTTCCAGGGGTCTTTCCCCGATGGCTATCTAGGTGACGGGGTCCTCACTGGAGATCTGTCTCTGGAGCTCATCTATGTGTCCTAGACTCCACTGACGGTCAGGGCTGTAGAGGTTGTCTCTAGGTGCTGATCCTCCATTTATGGCAGACTTTGGTTAAGTCAGTATAATCGCTGATGGTTGGCTTCCTCTGAGGTCCTCGGAGGGGTTGTCATCGTCTCTTCTCAGGTGTTCGGTCATCTCAGATCGTTTAAGGGTTGGATCCAGACTGAAGCTTGTGTAATTCCTAGCAGAAACATAGAAACAGTAAGACAATTAGCGTAGCAGTTGTTCCATCCAGGAATAACCCTGGATGAAATTATCAGTATAACCCAAGCTAAAGCATAATAATGTGCATTTGTTCAGATAGACTGGCAGTACAAGATTGTGAGATGCATTAAATGAATGCTTGGCTAAAGAGATGCGTCTTTAATCTAGATTTAAACAGAGAGAGTGTGTCTGAACCCCGAATGTTATCAGGAAGGCTATTCCAGAGTTTAGGAGCCAGATATGAAAAAGTTCTACCTATCCTATGGACTTCCTATCCTAGGTACTACCAAGAGTCCAGAGTTTAGCGACCTTAGGGAGCGGGTTGGATTGTAAAATGATAAAATATTAGTTAGGTACGCAGGAGCTAAATCATTTAGGGCCTTATAGGCAAGTAATATAATTTTGTAACTGATACGAAACTTAATTCTGTTAAAATTAATTAACAGTTTACACGCCCCCTCGTCATTCCACAACCATAAGACTTGTGTTAATATTCGAAAACAAAAATTTGATATTTTGAATGACACCTGAATGGTTTCAAAACTTTAAAGATCCAAAAAGGCATCATAAAATGAAAATTTGTTAATCTATATGTAATCCAAGACTTCTGAAAAGACAGAAACCTATTAGATTGTATTCAAATTACTTTTAAGTGTATCCACTTGATTGTCTCTATGACTCTCTCTCCTCTCCACCTGTAGCTGGTGTGTGGTGAGCGCATACACTTGATTGGCTCTATGACTCTCTCTCCTCTCCACCTGTAGCTGGTGTGTGGTGAGCGACACTTGATTGTCTCTATGACTCTCTCTCCTCTCCACCTGTAGCTGGTGTGTGGTGAGCGCATACACTTGATTGTCTCTATGACTCTCTCTCTCCACCTGTAGCTGGTGTGTGGTGAGCGCATACTTGATTGGCTCTATGACTCTCTCTCCTCTCCACCTGTAGCTGGTGTGGTGAGAGCATACATGATTGGCTCTATGACTCTCTCTCTCCTCTCCACCTGTAGCTGGTGTGTGTGAGTGCATACACTTGATTGGCTCTATGACTCTCTCTCCTCTCCACCTGTAGCTGGTGTGTGGTGAGCGCATACACTTGATTGGCTCTATGACTCTCTCTCTCCTCTCCACCTGTAGCTGGTGTGTGGTGAGAACATACACTTGATTGGCTCTATGACTCTCTCTCCTCTCCACCTGTAGCTGGTGTGTGGTGAGCGACACACTTGATTGGCTCTATGACTCTCTCCTCTCCACCTGTAGCTGGTGTGTGGTGAGCGCATACACTTGATTGGCTCTATGACTCTCTCTCCTCTCCACCTGTAGCTGGTGTGTGGTGAGCGCATACACTTGATTGGCTCTATGACTCTCTCTCCTCTCCACCTGTAGCTGGTGTGTGGTGAGCGCATACACTTGATTGGCTCTATGACTCTCTCTCTCCTCTCCACCTGTAGCTGGTGTGTGGTGAGCGCACTGGCGCCGGTGTCCTGTGGCAGCCGTTGCATCATCCGAGTGGATGCAAAGCGCTTTGGGTGAACAGCAATACACAATAAAGAGCCATATAAATGCACCATTCATTCATTCATTCCTTCATTCATTTTAAATATGAACTCAAGTCTTATGGGTTTGCAACAACTAATGACAATTTTAATTTTTGTGTGTATTATCCCAATTATAATATTAATAATGACCACAACAATATGATGATAGTAGTAATGATACTTTTTCACAATAACATTTCTGCCACGTAATATGCCATGATTTTTGGTTCAAGTTGATGGTGTTTAATGGTTGACAAGCACTGTGGTGCCTTAATATAGAATTAGAGATACAGTCACATTGAAATGTAAGTCTGTATATCTATACTGTATATCTATATGTATATATAGATATGTTATGACTGTATCTGAAAACATCTTCAGATTTAGTTCATCCAATCAGATGGTAGAGCAGTACAGTAGAACAGTACTATTGCCCTGGTGGTTTTTAGTTTTTTATTATATATATTTCAGTTCTTGAAAGGTACATTAGGTGCTTTGGGTTCTTTTATTTATTTATTTATAAATTTATTTTCAGGAGTATCTGGACTTTGAGACAATTTACCAATCATCTTCAACAACCACGATGAAGCTACTCGTCTGAGGCCATTTCAAATTCTTCAGTAAATTAAAAACAAACAAGCACATCCAGATGTTTGAAAATGCTCAATACATTCTCTGATGACTTTACGTAAATCATTTTCCGGTGTCACAGTTGAAACAGTGTATGGCAGTGAGTCACAAATATTTAAATCCTTCTTCAAAATAGATGATTCGGTACCAATATAACTTCATTTTATTACAGATGACACATACTACAGGAATGTGAAAATAATGTTCCAGCCTCGTATGACTGACTTTTCTGGAAAAGAGTGACAAGCATGTTTCACATGTGTTCCATGGCAGAAAGTAAAGTCATACAGGTTTGTAACAACATGAGGGATAAACTTTTTTGGGGGTTTTGGATAAACTAATACTTCAAAATATTGAGCTTATCTAAAAGAAAGTAAAACTTGGTACAGACAAATGAAGCTCAATTTAATTTGCAGCAAGCAGGAACTAGGGGAAAAAACACTCCTGGGTATTTTGAGGAGGAGGGTTCTGAGTAAATGTGTACAGATGACGCCTCATTAGCTTCTAGCACTGCGCAGTGGTTCCTCTTTAAAACAACATTACTGTGAATGTGCCCTACTGTAAATGAGTCGTTTAAGGCCTGCCTGTTGCTATGAGTCCAAACTGCACCAGGGATAGATTTTGCCAACTGTCTTCCACATTAGTTTCCATGGAGATCGGTACTTCATTCTTTTATTTGTGAATCACAATTGATGTTCTATATAATAAAGTTGTGTATGTTTAAATTTAGAAGCGACATGGTTTTTTTGAAAATCAATTTAGTAATGTAGTCCAAACTAATCAATAGAAAAGATTGCAAGCACTTTTCCTGTCAGCAGTCTCTTTCACGGCTACAAAATATACTTCATAGCTCCTGACAAAAAATCTTAAAGAGCCGCTCTGGTATTATGAGTCTGCATGTGCCCTCTAAACTGTCTGAATGGTGTCTCAGATCTTGGAATGCAACCAGGGACGGTTGAGTATGAGTCCGCTCTCCACATGGGCCAGAGCTGTGAGTAGTATGATACAGATACTCTCAAGTCCCTCCTGCGAGCTAATTCATCAGCGACAATAAAGCGACACAATGATCACCTACATTTCAGTGGCCTTGCTTCCAGTTTGTGTCCCATTAATTTTCTCCAAAGGCATTTCAAAGAATGTTCAATGAAGAGTTTTATAACAAACACTTGACGGCGCTACAAAGTTGTGTCAAACCCTTAGAAAAATCGCATAACACACACACACACACACACACACACACATTCACACACACACACACACACACACACACACACACACACACACACACACACACACACACACACACACACACACACACACACACACAAACATATATATATATATATATATATATATATATATATATATGAAGAGCTCTTCAAAACGCTATAAATCCATTTTAATAGTTTTCATGAAAATGACATTTGTTTACCTAGACCCATACATTTTGTTAATATTCAATTTATCCTGTTAAAATGGTCTGTTGGCTCAGTCTGAACATGTTAAACAATGATTGTTAAATGAAATCACAATATTGTCGATTATAAAGTCAAAGTTTGTATTTTTTACACAACAAATCCATTTTTTTTAAATGTTGGTTTATGTCTTAAAAAAAAGAAAAAAGAGAACATGCAACATATGACATCAGGGACTCATACTATAAACCGGTCGCACCAGCCTTGTGTTGATGTAACCCCCAGGTCCGCACCATCACACCGTCTCGAACCCGGTAGAGTTTAGAGTTTAAAGCACTCATTTTGAAGACTGAGCACAAACAAACGCTTCAAAGCATCGCCATGTTGGATTGCATCGAACAAATTCTGATTGGTCGAGAGGACATATCGCATTTAGGCTAAAACAGGTTCGCTTATAGCGGTTTGGAAAAGAACTGCATCTTGCAGTACATTTTAAACAAGGAAATATAGCGATTTGGCATGAAACATTGATGGAGCAGTGAATAGGTTCAGTACACAGCAAAATGGCATGACGAACTCATTTTTATTTGGCGTTTATCGCGTTTTGGAAAAGAGCTCTGCATATATATATATATATATATATATAATTAACCATTAGTATATACATATACACACATACATATATACACACACACACACACACACACATATATATATATATATATATATATATATATACAGAACAAAATATAAACGCGACTCTTTTATTTTTGCCCCCATTTTTCATGAGCTGAACTCAAAGATCTAAGACTTTTTCGATGTACACAAAAGGCCTATTTATCTCAAATATTGTTCACAAATCTGTCTAAATCTGTGTTAGTGAGCACTTCTTTGTCGAGATGATCCATCCACCTCACAGGTGTGGCATATCAAGATGTTGATTAGATAGTATGATTATTGCACAGGTGTGCCTTAGGCTGCCACAATAAAAGACCACTTTAAAATGTGCAATTTTACTGTATCGGGGGTCTGAAGTTAACATAAAAAATATATATTTTCGAGTTTTATTTTATGTTTTTCCCCTCAAACTTCTTTGGACTCTTGCACCTCTGAAAATCTAAATCTAAATCATACTACTGATTCTACAGAATACAATTGCATAACCACGATGTAGAAATGTATACACTTTATGTGCATCTAGAATTGCATACTGCTCAGTACATATTACAATCAATAAAGAATGCAATCCAGACACATTACATTTGTCATGTTGTTGCTGCTTCTCTGCTGTCTTCCATAGCTTTACTTTTTTACTTTTTGAAAGTAAAATGTTCATCAACTGCACTCTTCAGAATATCTGCAGACACAGTAAGTCATACAGTATTTATTTATTTTTAACCTTTTTTGTTAATTAACACTATGAGTTTGGCCAAACTCATTTCACATTTTGCCTACTATTTATTAGGAAAATATACACATTTGGAGGCACAGAATCTCTATGGAACTATACTGTTGCACTACTGTTGCTCTTTGCTTATAAGAATTGGTTTATAATTATTTGTATTCTTTGGAGTTGGCTTATCGTGGAAAGCGACTGTGAAAGAATGGATAGGAAGAGGCATCAGTGGCCAGAATGACTAAAGTGGTCTGGACAGTCGGATAATTAACTCCTTATCCAGTGGCTTATCAGCACATCAGAGACCTCTTCTCTCTCTTTATGAGTCGCTCTCGTTCTTTCTCTCACTCTCCGATTGATCAGTTGCTCTGTGAATATGGCAAGCCAAGCAATGGGAAATAAATCTGTTTGGCATTGAAATGTGAATCTAACTGCATATCTTATCCCTTTGTCTCCTTCATTTGAGCCCACAAATTCATTATTCATTATTTCTTTTTCATCGACAGCCAGGTGTTTGCTTGACAATGATATTATATGTAATTTGCATCTCCTGAATGCATACAGAATACTTCCACCTGTCTCCACCGACCCATCAAAACACACCCTTCCTGTCCACAAGCTGCCCTATGTCCCCCTCGACCTGTGGAGCACATGTACACGAAAACGAATCTGTCCCCTGTCAATACGAATCTGATTTTCCAGAGAGCAAAGGGCCTACAGAAGGAATTAGCCACCCTCCAGTGAGCTCAATAGAGTCTTAATTAAAGGGCCAGTTGTCTAAAATGACCATGCTGTGCCTACAAATTAAAATGCCACTCTCTCTACCGCCTCTCTGTTTCTGATGGCTGTCAGCAGAGCTAGCCAGAGGAGAGATGTGACCAGGTTCACAGTCCTACACAGTCACAACCCTATAACACCACAGGGTTTAAAAAAAGAGTCGTTTTGTCTAAACGGGTTGATATTCAAAGTTAAAAGTGAGATTTTAAAAATAGCAGAATTCTTAAATTAATTATAAAAGAAATCTACATCAGGATATATATATATATATATATGTATATATATATATTACACACACACACACACACACATATATATATATATATACAGAATAAATATAAACGCGACTCTTTTATTTTTGCCCCCATTTTTCATGAGCTGAACTCAAAGGTCTAAGACTTTTTCTATGTACACAAAAGGCCTATTTATCTAAAATATTGTTCACAAATCTGTCTAAATCTGTGTTAGTGAGCACTTCTTTGTCGAGATAATTCACCCACCTACAGCGGTGGTATATCAAAATGTTGATTAGATAGCATGATTATTGCACAGGTGTGCCTTAGGCTGCCACAATAAAAGACCACTTTAAAATGTGCAGTTTTACTGTATCGGGGTCTGAAGTTAACATAAAACAAATATATTTTTGAGTTTTATTTTATGTTTTTCCCCTCAAACTTCTTTGGACTCTTGCACCTCTGAAAATCAAAATCAAAATCATACTACTGATTCTACAGAATACAATTGCTTAACCACGATGTAGAAATGTATACACTTTATGTGCATCTAGAATTGCATACTGCTCAGTACATATTACAATCAATAAAGAATGCAATCCAGACACATTACATTTGTCATGTTGTTGCTGCTTCTCTGCTGTCTTCCATAGCTTTACTTTTTTACTTTTTTAAAGTAAAATCTTCATCAACTGCACTCTTCAGAATATCTGCAGACACAGTAAGTCATACAGTATTTATTTATTTTTAACCTTTTTTGTTAATTAATACTATGAGTTTGGCCAAACTCATTTCACATTTTGCCTACTATTTAGTAGGAAAATATACACATTTGGAGGCACTGAATCTCTATGGAACTATACTGTTGCACTACTGTTGCTCTTTGCTTATAAGAATTGGTTTATAATTATTTGTATTCTTTGGAGTTGGCTTATCGTGGAAAGCGACTGTGAAAGAATGGATAGGAAGAGGCATCAGTGGCCAGAATGACTAAAGTGGTCTGGACAGTCGGATAATTAACTCCTTATCCAGTGGCTTATCAGCACATCAGAGAACTCTTCTCTCTCTTTATGAGTCGCTCTTGTCTCTCACTCTCCGATTGATCAGTTGCTCTGTGAATATGGCAAGCCAAGCAATGGGAAATAAATCTGTTTGGCATTGAAATGTGAACCTAACCGCATATCTTATCCCTTTGTCTCCTTCATTTGAGCCCACTGTTGTGGTTTTATTTATTTTTCATCGACAGCCAGGTGTTGGCTTGACACTGATATTATATGTAATTTGCATCTCCTGAATGCATACAGAATACCTCCACCTGTCTCCACCGACCCATCAAAACACACCCTTCCTGTCCACAAGCTGCCCTATGTCCCCCTCGACCTGTGGAGCACATGTACACGAAAACGAATCTGTCCCCTGTCAATACGAATCTGATTTTCCAGAGAGCAAAGGGCCAACAGAAGGAATTAGCCACCCTCCAGTGAGCTCAATAGAGTCTTAATTAAAGGGCCAGTTGTCTAAAATGACCATGCTGTGCCTACAAATTAAAATGCCACTCTCTCTACCGCCTCTCTCTTTCTGATGGCTGTCAGCAGAGCTAGCCAGAGGAGAGATGTGACCAGGTTCACAATCCTACACAGTCACAACACCACAGGGTTTAAAAAAAGAGTTGTTTTGTCTAAACGGGTTGATATTCAAAGTTAAAAGTGAGATTTTAAAAATAGCAGAATTCTTAAATTAATTATAAAATAAATCTACATCAGGATTTATATATATATATATATATATATATATATATATATATATATGAAAATATAATATGACAAATGTTTTGCACAATGCCCAGTTTTGTTCCTGATATTTTTGTTAACCCAACAGTGGTTGGTCTCTGATAACTATTTCAGTGAGGTGTAAGATTTTAATATAAGGATTGGTGGTAACACTTTCTATGAAGCTTGTACTTATAATACATTAACGAAGGAATAATGCATTATAAGAAACTTTATTATAATAGGTTGTATCATCTTATAAATAATCATAACAACATTTTTTATGTATTATAATACTTATTTGTGGTAAATTTGTGGTGGAGTATGCTAATTTATAACACAAAATGAACACGCTGCATCCACTTAAGTTACAATTAATTATATTTCTCATAGTTAAAATGTATTAGATGTCATATCTTGCCATTTTTTAAGATCTGCATAATAACTTAGTTCATCATATTAGTTTTTTTTACTGTAAAATAGCAAATACAAAGTCTTCATGAAAACATCCCAAAAGGCTTGAAAATGTGGTCATATTATTTATAAGTGGTCTTTGTCTGTTTTAATTGAAGTAACTTCGTAGTACCTAAAGCAGACAAAGACCACTTATAAATAATAATAATATATATAATTTTTTTTCTCAAACAGCCATAAGATCAGATATCAAATCAGATGAACGTGTAGACATTTGCTTTTAACTATTTTATTTTAATATCAGTTTGATTATTTTGATGGTACCCTTTAGAAAACGGTTGATAAATAACTTTGCAGCTACATGTCAACTAGCAGTCATTAGAGTATTAGTAGTATGTCTACTAAATATGTGGTAACACTTTATTTTGATGGTTCACCAACAGACATCCCACTGACTATAAGCAACTTTGCAAGTACAGTACATCAACTTATTCTACCAATCCTAACCTTAACCTAAGCCTACTAATCCTCTAATGAGAGTTAGTTGACATGGAGTTGCAAAGTTGCTTAGTCAATAGACTAAACGGGACCATCAAAATAAAATGTAATCTAATATAATAAAAAAATACACGCATTGCATTTTTATTTTTTTAAGTATTAAAACTGATATTAAACTAGCAAAATTAACATTAACCACACAGAAAACATTCAACCACTCCTAACCACTCACAATATAGTAAGATACTGTCCAGATCTTAAATAATCAATGTCAAGTTATGAGATTCACTGTGTGTTATACATATTCATATACTCTTAAAAGTTATAACCACAAATGTGTTAAGTATTATACTTTTTGTTATGATTATTTATGAGATGATACAACATATAATACGTTTTTTGTATAATATTTAATGCATTAATTATAATTGCTTATTACACTAGTTTTCCTATTTAATACTGAAAAGCTGCTTTAACACAATCTGCATTGTTAAAAGCGCTATATAATAAAGATGATCCTTATAATGTATTATAAATATGGGCTTCATAGAAGGTGTTCTATGAACAATTGAGGAAAGAAGGGAGAACATTCAGTTGGTAGGTTTTGCTCTTATATACATAAACTTGGAGTTTAGAGTTTGGAGTTAGATTTCAGTAACATGATTCATTATGTGTGGTTCTCTCTCTCTCTACAACCCCAACATAAGTGTTAAATCACAAATGTATAACATAGAGTTAAACATGTTAAATGTTTTTTTTTTCTTATTTAATCCCCCCTCCTCTCTCTCTATATTTCTCTCTTTCTATCTCTCTCAGGAGTTAAAGCTTACTCCTGAGTTCTGTCCATGCAGCAGCTGATGGAAAAGGGGCTCTTTTTTATGATGTTGTATTACGTGTTACTGTAAAAATGAGTATATTTATACATTATTGAATCATTCTTGACTCTTGTGTCTTGTCTCTTTACTAACTTTTAAACATCTGGCTGTAATTTAATGACTGCAAATGCTGATTTCATTTGATTACATCTTTATTAGGCTATACCTTATAATGACCTAATTAGTTAAATTTAAAGTGGTTAATCAATATATTTCAAGAAACTAAGCCTTAAGATACTTCACTTTTTCAGTTGTTTAAAGATTAAAATACTTTTACATTTATGTTTTAAGTGTAAATTAATTTGTTTAAATTGAAAATTGTTGCTCAAACGCAGGTATTACACACTTTGTAATTAACATATGTTTCATTATAAATAAATAATATCTTGAAATAAAATGTTCCTGAGATTAAATATATTTAACAAAATGTACAAACATTATTACAAATTAAACCACCAGGGTCCTAGAAATGCGGTCCTAGAACTGTGGAACAGCCTTCTTGTCTAAAGTGGCTTTGGTAATGCACGTGCAAATAAAAAAAATCAGCATCAGAAGCATTCTCCTAAATCTCCTCACCATTTTGCATCGGAGCAGCCTGGATCATAATCTATTTGCAAGGTAAAATACACAGTGTAAAAATACATCTGTACTCCTGTATATTATTTGACAGATTTCATCGTATATACATGTATTATTAGTGCGGTTGATATCGTATTACACTTATATCAATGCATGGACTATGTTTATTTCACTAGCTAGCTAATGGCACAAATTCAGGCTGGGCTGGAATCTGTTTTTCAATTTGAATAGTTTCACTACAGTGATTTTTACAAATCACTGTAATATACCAATTGACAGGGTTTATTGTACAGCTGCAGCATTAGCTGGGAGAGATTTTTAACTCAGCTTTAGCTACATATATAAGTAAATCACTGACGTATATATGTATATATATATATATATATATATATATATATATATAATATATAAGAAACATGTATATATCTATATATATATATCCACGTTTCTTATGCATTTAAAACAAATTTGATGTATTGGTACTATCACATAAGTCTTATTACTTACTTGTTTCATTTACATGAGGTCGGCAAATTTGCATCACATAAAGTTTATTAGTTTCAGTTAAAAATAAGTAATCAAAATGGATGGAAATTTCAAATGCAATTGAAATACATAAATCTTAAGAATTGGGCATAAATATTTTTTGAGTGTATAGCATATTTCATGATAATTAAAAAAGTACATAAAAAAATTCTCCCTGCTTTATAAAGTATAAGCCAATGTTATTGGACACCTTTGCTTAGAATACATCAAAATGTTCATAATGGTGCCATACACCCCTGTCAGTTAAGGTTTATCACTGAGCCATTTTGGAGTGCATTATGGTTGTAGATATAAAGTATACATGCTATTCTGAAAGTATCTTGGGCTCAGCATCGGACGTTCACTTGTGGTTATGTATGAGCAAGTGACATTTACATAAACCAGAACATTGCAAAAATTATTTCTGAATAATTCAGTGCTTTCATTGCATTTTGTGGCAATTTTTTAATTGTAGTTTATGCAAAACTTAAAACTCATCTTTGCATCACAAATAAATTACATTTGTGTTTGTTTATTTATTTACCCCCGTATTTTATCAACTAATACAGCCCTGGTGAGCAGAAGAGTATTATTCAACAAACACAATCAAAACGTGATCTATTGTAATGTCATTTCACTCACATCAGATTGAATGTACTTACTTTACAAGTATTTGAGGCATTGTTTCAAGACATGTGGCCCAATACTTGCCCACAAGTACTGGGGCAATTTGATTGAAAACCCTTTATATGTTTCAGTTTATGACCACATTTTTTACTGTCAGCATCGCCACAAAAAAAACTTTTTTTTTCATTAGCAGCATATAATCTTGAATGCCTCAAATGCTTATATTTTACAGTATGCTTATTTGAATCTTGAATTTTGTAGATAATACACAGCATCAAATGTATCTGGTGTCTTTGACCTTGAGTTGTATATTCATGTCCTCCGTGACTGCTTCTTTCTGTCACAGAGAGATATGGAAAGATATGAGTCTTTCCACAGGTGCCCTCTACTTTGTTTTGCTAGGTTGTCATAAATTGTACTGTCACTGAAAGTGCCAACTGGCCAGTAAACAGAGGTTATTTAAAAATCAGGAGGGGAATCGATACTGCTGTCTTTTTTCTGTCCTTCCCTCCACTCCTCCTTCTCCTCCTCTCTGTCTCGCTCTCTGATGTTCCTGCATTTACAGATAACACTTATTCACAAACACAAGGTCACTGGCTAGAGGCTGCGTAGCGCAAGGACACACTGTATGAGCTGAATAGTGATGTTTTGTCATGCCGGTTATCTGGACAGTGAGACTCTTCTGAATGGCTCCATTTCAAAACCTAGTGTGCTGTCTATGTAGGAACTTTCTGATTGTCCAACCACACTGGTGAAATTGTGCAAGCAAAAAATGGCCACTATCAACAGTGCAGCGATTTATAGAACAGAAGTCTTACACAGAAGTTACTTTCAAACCAAACATTTTTCACATTACATTTCTGATTACAAACTCTACATTTTGTAAATGTGATTACTCCGTATCACTTTAAGCAGTGCATCAAAACTAAATTGTTCCGGTTTTGTTATGTTATATCAACGTTTCTGTAAAGTTTTGTAAGCAAACAAATACAATAATTGTCTTTTGTCAAAAATGTAGCAATGTACAAAGCACAGCTCATTCACAAACTTTCAAACACCTCCAAACCAAGCAGCTTTATGTTGATCAATGCCGTGGATTCTTGTGTCTAACTAGAACACATGGGTTAATAGTTCGCGAAATTTCAAAAATACAATAAGCTATGGTAAATATCATTAAACCGTAACACTCAATGGAGGACATCAAAACTACATTTCTGTGAAATTCCGTAAGCAAAGAAAAGTCCATTGTCTATTATTAATAGTGTAGCGATATGCAATAATGAACAGCTTTCTAGCAGTCCTTTCAACTGGAACCCGTAGTGAAATATTTTGCTCACATCAAATTTTAGATCATATGGATTGCTACTGAAACGACTAGATTTTGTCCACAACAAGTGATGAATAATGGTAATTGTGCCTGCAGATTAAAACTCATGAAGTGCATCAATAATAGACCATTTTGTGCATAGTGCAGCAATGAACAAAGCATTTAAGTCACTTTCAAACCAAGTAGCATTTTGTTGTGCAACGCAGCAAATTCACATGTCCAACTTGAACCTATATTTAAATATTTTACTCTCACATGAAATTCCAGATTACACATGCAGATTCCAACTAAAATAACTAGATTTTTCAGTGAATTTAATGAATGTGATCTGTTATTAAATGTGATTGCACATTAACACTCAACACTGAGCATAAGACGAAATTACTCCAGGGATACACTAATCAAAATGTCAGTGAAATTGAGAATAAAAAAAGTCCATTATCTAGGTATGTACGCTAGTTGCTTTCAAACCAAGCATCTTTATGTCATGCGGTAAATCTGCATGTTCAACTTGAACGAACTGTAAAAACTCTGAAAAAAGAATATAATTTGTTAGTATGTTGCTGAACTAAACAGATGATATTGTAATGAGAACAAAAATACCAAAACATGGTGTTTAATAGAAACCATTTCAGTATTGGATGTATATTCGATGCATGGCATATTGGAGCTCACAGTGTATTCTGGGATTGCTGTATTCTTGACGGATACTGTGACATGCTGCATAGAATTTGGCTAAAGAAAGTTGTCTTAGAAGGCCGCATAATAATGACGCCTGTTGTTTGGAACAGCTGTTATGTATGGAGTGCACCGGTTCTGCCTAAAATACTGACTAGGTTGGAAGATCACTAGGTTTTGGAACATAGCGTGTGTTAAAGCAAACACAGGTGTGCATAGCTCTATAACTGAATATTAAAGGGACGCTATTACAGGTTAATTAATATTACAGTTATAAAGGTATTAAATAAACAAACCCACACACAAATAACAACCATTTTGCAATGTTTTCTCTTTGGCAAATGAGGATAATGTCTAGACATGTTTTAATATTTTTAATTGAATTTGTTCTTTGTTGTTTGATGGTTTAATATGAATGAAAAACAATCAAGTAAGGACAAATCAAATGCAGTCTCATTGAATAAAGTTTATATGCATACACTTTGATTAAATAGCATTTAATTTTCCTTGAAAGAGCTCAGTTCTGTGTTTGTGTCTCACATGTAATATTTAGCTACTGTCTGATCAAATAAAGTCGTGATTTTCTTTACCTCACAAGATAATAAACAATAGGTTAATCCCGGTCATGCCATACATATATCTTCGTATAAACTATCAAACCATGACCTTGGCACATTTGCAATGCCACTGACCACATTGAAGGGAAACAGCAGGAGGGCATAGACCATTAGATTTGTGCTGAAGTCAGTGAAAGGTCAAATTCATGTTTTTATTTTTCAGGGCTTAATGGTTTGTTTATTGGTTTAAAAAAAAGTTATACATAAAATAAGTGCACAGCATTACCCTCTTATGAGTAGAGGATTTAATTCTTAATGTTTAATGTCTTAGGGCCTCACGGAGCAAGACCTCCGTGACTGGGATACAACAAAAACGCTTGATAAAAACCAAAATACTCAAAATAAGGTTATGTGTTCCTGGTACTTGCTTCTAAATGCCTACAAGAAAAAGTGTATCTAGAAAGCACTGGAGGAGAGGATAGAGATGTTTTCACAAATAGAAAAAAACTTGATCCACCAAACACCGTGACAACAGCATGTCGACCGTTTTACAAATTTGTGAAAGATTAAACCAAATATACTTTGAATTTTGGATATATTAAATACATCTTTCTAAATATCTTATTCCCATTTGCCCTCAAAGACACACAGACACAGACACACACACACAGACACACACACACACACACACACACACACACACACACACACACAGACAGACAGACACAGACAGCTGTTGTAACTTATTGAATTACAGGGGATGTGGGTAACAATTTCCTGTTTCAACTGGGTAACAGTGCAACCAAAGGGCCTTTGGGTCGCTGTGGAGATTGAGGTTGTGACCTCCTCATAATGTTTTGTTGACAGATATGATAGCATTTTAAAATGGCTGGGAAGGCAGTGACGGTCTATATATCGAAAACCTGACAAAACCTGGTAAACAGAGGCGAATGTGGCAGAGAACCCGTGATTGACTGGCTGAATGAGTCCTGAAGGACAGAGAGCTTTGTGAATGGTAAAGACGACTTAATAATGTCTCCCGACAAAGAGTTTTAAAGGTAAAGTTATAAACAATACATGTGTTAAGTAATACTGAATGGATGTTGTTCCATGCGAGAGTTTTAATTATTATAATTTTTTAAATGGATAATGGCATTGTGCAACTTTGTTGAGATGAATGTTAAATACTTTGTGGTAAACATTTCACTTCTTAGGATTCAACACAAAACGTTAATGTTAACGTTTATGTCTGTTAATAATAAAGGACACATTTCTAGTGTCTGAATAGCATAACATTTTGAAATAACCTGTTTTGCACTAGCTCATGAATGTGGTTCATCATCTAATCACAAAGAGAGCTGTGTACACAGACAGGAGAAGGTTACTCTTGCTGATGGTTGACCTTCTGTACATTCATGAATTGGATGGAAACACTGCAACCATGTGGTTTCTATTTCATACAGACCATTTGGTCATAGTAACCGTTTGTCTTACCTTCTGCTGTTTTTAATTCTGCTTCACTTCACACAGATCGAGCTAACTGAGGGTCAGTTTTCGGTACATCACATGTGGAAACATAATTAAACCATTTTCTCATTGATTAGCGGAAATTTTATTTTAGTAACATTGCAGCTTGCTTGAGTCTGGAGTATATGGAGGACAGAACTGTTGACAAGTACAAGAATACAAGTTTATTTACCAAGAAATATTGAAAGTGGACCTGACTTTGATATTGGCTGATTTCAGAAATGTTTTCAGAAATGTTTAACAGTGTTGATTAATAGTAGGAGCTGTGAACCCTTAAAAAGGAGGTATATTTTTAACTGTATGATCATATATTTTATTTAGAATTACACACACACACACACACACACACACACACACACACACACACACACACACACACACACACACACACACACACACACACACACACACACACACACACACACACATATATATATGCTATCAAGCGATTAATCACATCCAATATAAAAGTTTTCTTGTTTACATAATACATGCCTGTGTAATTCTTTTATTTATTATGCATATATATAAATAGACACATACAGTGTATATATTGAAAATATTTACACGTATATACATTTATATAATTATGTTTAATATTATTTATAAAGATATTTGATACATAAACATAACATATCTTTTTTGAAATATATAAATGCATGTGTTTGTATTTATACTTATACTTTGTATGAGTCACATGACTCGAGACTTGACTCGAGACTTGACTTTTATTTTTAAATATGTTTCATTGAGGTTCCAAATAATGGCTCATTGGCTTAGATATAACACCTAGAAGCATATGTAAGGAAAAATTGACAACGGGCCATTGACTTATTAGAAAAATAATGCACATGTGATGTGGTCACGACGCAAAGCGGACTGGCCGTTACACCTCGGGTGTGCATTATTTTCTAATAATTCAACGGCCCGTTGTCAATCTTTCCTTACATATTCTTCTAGGTGTTATATCTAAGCCAATGAGCCATTATTTGGAACCTCAATAAGAACATGTTTAAAAATAAAATGATATTACTGGTTTGAAAGAACTAGAAGATGTCTATAGTGAGACTTTAAGTTCATTTTCTTCACGAACAGAGCCAATACATCGCTTGTGAGAAGTTATGTAGTTTTTAAGTTCTTAAACTATGTTACTAATAAAATCGTCAGAGTAGTGCTAACTACATTAGCGCTTGCGCTTATGTTAAGGTGTGTGCAAACTATAACGTTGTGTGCATCTGTGAGGGAGAGGCCGAGTGCGGGAGAGAGTAGGCTATGTGCTTTTCATACATAATGAAACATAATTTTGTGGCAAAAACATGGACTAGATCTGTCGATTTTATCTTTTTGTTTATTGTATTTATTTGTTTGGTCAGTGTCGTTGTGGGTTTTGGTTATTTTTCTGTTGTAATACCTTTGAAATAACAGAAATCATTTGGCGAAGTGATACGGAACTGTAATGCGGTCAAGAGAGCTGCCTGGAACTACGTTCGCCGTGCGTTTCCTTGAAAATAATCAGAACATTCATTAGCCAATCAGATTCAAGCCTTCAATGTCCCTGTATTATAAATTGTCCTTATGAACACATGCAAAGTATTCCAGCTGTTATTTCTATGAAATTATGTTGTCTTTGCTATTCTGTTACTAATCAAATATTTATTTTCACTGCTTGTCCTATTTTGGCACAATCCGTAAGTTGAACTTGAGTCGTTTTATTAAGGGCACCCATCTCACATGAAATTAAATATATTCTACCTGACTTATTGATATCAATTACTATAAATTTGATATGGTAATTAATACTGAGACACTAATTTGGGCAAAGAGCACTATTGACTTGTTTAAGAATTGAAGATAAAAATTGAGGACTCGCAACATGACTTGGACTTGTCTGTCTTGACTCAGGACTTGACTCGAGAATTGAATGCAAAGACTCGAGACTTAATTGTGACTTGCAAAACAATGACTTGGACAAAAATGACAAAAGCATCCCCTCTGTAAAACTACCATCTCCCCTTACCATCGCATTTGGATTATACATTTTGGGTATTAAGTAAAACTTATCAAGCGGATTAAATTTAAAAATTCTCTACTTATGATCATTTACGAAGCAATTTTGTCATTTTCCGCACAAAATGGTTCAAGCGCAACTTTTGAAGTTCTTTAAAAAGAAGACAATAGAAGGTATGATTTTTTTTTCCTTGAATAGAATTTAAAGACATTCTCCTGACATAATGTTTGTGTGACTGTGAGGGACTGAGAGATGACAGAAGAGCTGACATTATCCAACTTTGATAAAAACATTTATAAAATAAAAATACACATCTTGAGAGTCCAAAGGCATTCACAGTGTGATGAAGCCCATCATAATACAGTTAGAATGTCCTTATAATTCCAGCAATGAAACAAAACATATCCATGTATGACTTTTTAAGTTTTTATATTCATTGCACAAGCAATGTACTTTTTTTTTATATCAGCACATGTGCTCAAGGCCGCGAACACAAATGTGCTTTTAGTTTTATACAACCGTGAATATTCCGTGAATGAATCAGTTTTTGAATGAATCGAGTGAGTCAGTGATTCAACGGTCCATTCAGAAGGTCTCACTTCTTTTGTTTCTATTGAATCAGCCATTGGGAACGAATCGTTTAATTTAATAATTCAAGTCATTTATTAAAACAGGGACTTGCTACCACCTATTGGCGGTTTTATTGTCATATTTGTTAATCCATGGCAGACCTAAATCAGCAAAGGTGCCTAGCACAAAAACACATTCAGCTAAATATTTTTTTATTCATTCGATCAATAAATATTGACCAAAATTCATGCCCCAGAATGAAAAAAAAACTGACATATACATAATAGTTAATTTAATACCAATTTTGAAATCATTGTGTAAATTTAGCCACAGGACCGTCCAACCCCAACCACCCCCATTTCAATTTTTGAATGACTGTCTTTATGAGTTTGTCTGCATAGATTATGGATGATCCATATTGCATGTTTCCTCTCACATGCAAAGTATGGTAGCAGTTATTTCTTCTAGTTCTTCTAGGGTTAGTCCTAACCCTAACCCTAACAATTGCTCTTTATTTCTCTCGTTGTTTAATATGGCAAGCTGAAACAGAATGCATTTAATAAGATTACAGCCCATTCCCACTAAATGCACCAGTTGATTTTTCCCTTCTTGTTTATTGTGTCGACTCATTCTGAGGTCATGGCAGATGATGTTTCTTTATTTATTTATTTGCTAATTTGCAAAAATGAATTCCAAAACTGAGACCCAGTTTTTAAGCATTTTTCAAACAAACCACTGTAAAAAAAAAAAAACAATAATATATATATATATATATATATATATATATATATATATATATTTTTTTTTAAGTGAGGCATTGACATGCTTTGCTTTCCAACGAGTATAGGCTATACAGTGCTCAGCGTAAATGAGTACACCCCCTTTGAAAAGTAACATTTTAAACAATATCTCAATAATCAATAAACAATCTGTTTAACTTATAACATGAAAGTAAGGTTAATAATATAACTTAGAGAACAACATTTTCAGTTTTACTCAAATTAGAGTGATGCAAAAATGAGTACACCCCACTGAAAGTCTCTGGAGCAAAGCTACATTTTAGACTACAAATGACTAATTTAACAAGAATTCAACCACAGGTGAGTCAATTATTCATTGTTCAGCAGACAGTTGACTATAAAAGGGTGTTACTTAAAGAAAACCCCTTCCCATTTAATGCTGTCAGCAATGGCACCAGATGGAAGAGAAATATCACAAGACCTGAGAAAGAAAATCATTTCTTTACACAAGAAAGGTGAAGGCTACAAGAAGATCAGCAAAGCTTTACTTATCAGTCAGAATACTGTAGCAAAAGTGATGCAAACATTTAAAAAAGATGGAACTGCAACCATCTCACAGAGACGTCCAGGTCGTCCACGGAAGTTAACACCTCGTCAGGAGCGTCTTCTGATGAGAAGGGTTGAAGAAAATCGACATGCAAGTTCACTGCAGTTATCTAAAGAAGTAGAAAGCCAAACTGGGGTGACTGAAGAGACAAGTTGAGCATCACTCTCCATCCAGCATCCAATCTCTAAAAGAGGTCATTCTTGAAGAATGGATAAAGATAGATCTGGCCAAATGTCGCCAACTTGTTCATTCCATGCCTAGAAGGCTTGGTGCTGTCATTAAAAATCATAATGGCCATACAAAGTACTAGATTTAGTTGTTTACAACCCCCCACAAACTACGCCCCTGGGCATGACAGATCATGTTCGCTTCCGCTTTTAAGTTCAAGCAAAGCAGGAGTGCATTCTTATCAGCATAAAGTAAACATTGAATGAACATCCGATTTATGTTGAAAGATACACTACAACCAGTGGCGCATTAATGCAAAGGCTTCAAGGGGCTGAAGCCCAGGGGCCTACACTAGAAAGGGGGCCCACTGGCTGCAAGGGAATTATATTTTTCTAATAATTATTTATATGGGAGTTTGCAGCAATGAAAACAGCATTCTGTAAACAAACTCACACACTAATTTTCAGCGACGCCCCGGTTGTAGTTGCCTATATAGTGAATGGTTCAGTTTAGGTCCCCCCCACAGTAGTTGTTATGTTCCACCAATATACTGTAAGGGGAATGCAGCACAATCAATGCATTCGCTACTAGTAATGTAACCCAGCACACGAGTGTCTTTATGCTTTATGCTGCTCTGATCAAAGTGTGCATGCGCCCGTGATGTACATGAATGACGGGACGCGCACCTGTAGTAAACTACTAGTAATACACATTTCTATGGCGCCGAATAAGCGTGTAATACAGCTATATAAAATAATTATGCATTAGACGTAAATAAATTAAAACAGCGGCCATTAAACACACCTGCTCTTTCTGAGTCCATCATTTGTGCTGTGCAATGAGGTATGTGAATAATGGCAGTACAAAACTAAATATATATTTTTAATTTTTTACATGCAATTCGAAATTGCATGTAAACGGGAGAAAGAGTTTTGCTCGTGACATGTAAACATCATAATGCGATTAAGTCCTTACTTTGATTTTTGGAAATAATCTCATTATTCGTTCGCATGTAAAAGTAGTCAGTGTTGTGAACGTTAACTGGCATATTAACAAGATTAACAAATAATTGTCAGGGAGCCAAAAAAAAAAAAAAGTTTTCTGGGGTAGGAGGGCCTACCGTAATGCGTTAGCCAGGGGCCTCTGGTTATCTTAAGGTACCCCTGACTACAACGTACTGAATGTATAGTGTCTCGTGTAATCACTCAATGAGTATTTCAACTGTGGAAAGACAGCAGCTAGAAAACATACACACAACAACAGAAAATCCACCCAGTGTCCATGAACTTGTGAGAAAAAAAGAGAGAATTTAGAAATACATTTCTAAAATACATTTACCAGCAATACCAACAAATACATTTAAATATTCACTCATAATTGCTCTTTTTTGTTATATTAATAAAAATGAAAAGATATAACATCATTATCAAAAATGGTCTAATATGAACTTTAACCTTAACAATAGGGTTCCCTTTCAGTCGGTCACTCCGAGTCACGTCGGATGACCGACGAATTGGGATCTCGCCAGAGAGACCTATCCACTTCGAGTGTAACTAAACGAGCCAATGGACATTGGCATGCGATCATTGCATCCAGCTGCCGCTGATCACAGCGTGAGTATAAGAGGCAGCGGTGCACATTAATCATCCTTTCGCCCGGAGCCGGCGGTGGTGTTTCACTACTGCTCTTCCTGGCGCTCTGAGAAGCTTTACGAGTGCGGGCGTTACGGCACAGCAGCGGTGGTCGCGGTCTCACGGGAGAACAACGGTCCGTGAAGACAGTCACACAGGAGTGTGCGGTGGCCAGCTCCCCTGCGTGCTTCAGCACTAAAAGAGCAAAATTTCTCTAAAAGAGTACACGGGTGATCGCGTCTTTTTAAAGATGTCTTATCACCCGTGCGTTTCTGGGTGTGGTCGATCTCTGGCGCCTCAGGACGGTCACGATCACTGCCTCACGTGTCTGGGCATTCAGCACGCTGAGGAAGCTGTGGATGGTTCATGTTCTTCTTGTGGGGACATGACCATCTCGGAGTTGCGCAATAGACTCCGCTGTGTCAAACATGGCGGGTCCCTCTGCCTCTGCCGCGATCTGGCGTTCGTCCTGGCACAAAGCGGGCGGCACAGCATCCGGTGGAGTCAGAGGTGATCTGAGGATTACGGTGAGGGCTTCCCAAGTGGAGGTTCTCACCCTCAGGCACTCCGCAGCCGGCGGGGTACCGTGGTTCGGACTGGGGCCTCTGCTGAGTGGGGTACCCCACCCGTTTCCTTCGGTGCCTCCTGATGACCAGATGTCGGTCGCTGCATGGAGGGCGAGCCCTCTCTCCGGGATGACGACTGCGGCTGCGTTGCCCCTTCGGGTGTGGTAGCGTTGTCCGAGCCAGACCCAGAGATGGCTATGCTTTCTCGGGCCGCCGAGAACGTCCGGGCTCGTGTGGAATCCTCCACCGCGTCCCGACCCTTCTAGGTTGGACGAGTGGTTTCTCGGGGGTCGCGCTGGTTTTCAGCGCCCTCCGGTGCCATTCTTTCCGGAAGTGCATGAGGAGCTTACAAGGTCATGGAAGGCACCTTTTACTGTCCGAAATAAACCTTGTGGCTCCTCCCCCCTCACCACCCTCGATGGTGGAGCCGCTTTGGGGTACACAGGCATCCCCTCTGTGGAGCGGTCTGTGGCCATGCAGTTGTGTCCAACAGTCGCTTCCACTCTGTGGGGTGAACCGTGTCTCCCCTCACGGGCCTGTAAGTACTCGTCCAGGCCTCACTGGCAGTGCTTATAGAGCCTGTGGGAGGCGGCTTCTGCCCCACACGCCATGGCGTTACTGCAGGTCCATCAGGCCAAAGCACTGAGAAACCTGCACGAGGGTGGGCACGACCTGGCGGTTCTACATGAGCTGCGTGCTGCGGCGGACCTCGCGCTCCGGCGGCGAAGGTGACGGTGACCGCACAGTCTCTGGGTTGTGCGATGTCCACGCTTGTGGTCCAGGAGCGCCATCTCTGGCTGTGTCTCACTGACATGAAGGAGCAGGAGAAGGTACAGTTCCTGAATGCTCCCGTGTCACAGACCGGCCTTTTCGGCGACGCTGTCGAGAGCTGTGCCCAGCAGTTTTCGGCAGCACAGAAGCAGACTGAGGCGATTAAGCACATCATGCGCCGGAGGAAACCCGCTGCTGCTTCCACTCCGGCTGCAGCCCCTCAGCCTGCTCGCCGCCGTGGGCGCCTGTGGCCGCCCGCTCACGCCCGCGGCAGCAGCCTTCCACCGTGTGGCGTCGTGGAGCCGGTCACAGACAGGGCGCCCAGCCCGTCCAGGCCCCGCCAGACCCGGCGGCAGCGCAAGTGCAAGAGGCCCTGAGGCGGGCGACCCAGAGATGAAGGAACTGCTCGTCGGGAGATGGTGACCACCACTCCCTCCCGGAGAAGGGCCAGGTGGAGAATCCTTTGTTTCGTTTTGTTTTTGTTCCGCCGCTGGCCCAGCAGCCAGCGGTACCCAAAACTTCAATAAAAGAGCAGTTTCCTCAGTCTCTGGGTCTCAAGAGGAGGAGAGTGGTGTACCGTGCATCACGGGATCACTTCCTTCCTCCTCTCTCGCCAGGCAGGGGGGGGTTGCCCAAGAGCACCCCTCCTGCCCATTTGTGGAACCGGGTAAAGGCAGTAGCACTCAAGCCCCGCTACAAGTCGTCACACGCAAGCCGGGCTCCTGCGTTTCCTCCCACACGAGGAGGAATCAGGTGAGTGTTACACTACACACCCAGACCCCGCCCCCTGCCATCACAGGCCAGGCCTTCACAGGCCCCGGGCCGGGTCCCTGTGTTCCACATCGCTGCCCCACCACGGGTACGCCGGTGGCTCCGTTGGTGCCGCTGGCACGGTCTCTCGAGCCTGGCTAGCGCTCCCAGTCCGTCTCGGTGGCTCCTACGGACCATCAGACTCGGCTATGCGATTCAGTTCGCCCGGCGTCCCCCCAAGTTCAGGGGCATCCGGTTCACTTCAGTCAAACCCGCCGATGCTCCTGTCTTGCGTGCGGAAATCGCAGTCCTACTGGCGAAGGACGCGATAGAGCCGGTCCCTCCAGCCGATATGAGGTCGGGGTTGTTCAGCCCCTACTTCATTGTGCCCAAGAAAGGTGGTGGGTTACGACCGATCTTGGATCTGCGAGTTTTGAACCGTGCACTTCACAAGCTGCCGTTCAAGATGTTGACGCGAAACGCATTTTGGATGCGTCCGTCCCCTAGATTGGTTTGCAGCAATCGACCTGAAGGACGCGTACTTTCATGTCTCGATCCTCCCGCGACACAGGCCATTCCTGCGTTTCGCGTTCGAGGGACAGGCGTATCAGTACAAGGTCCTGCCCTTCGGGCTGTCCCTGTCGCCTCGCGTCTTCACCAAAGTCGTGGAGGCGGCCCTTGTCCCCTGAGAGAACAAGGTGTGCGCATTCTCAACTACCTCGACGACTGGCTCATACTGCACAGTCTCGCAAGCAGTTGTCTGCACACAGGGACCTGGTGCTCAAGCACCTCAGCCTGCTGGGCCTTCGGGTCAACTGGGAAAAGAGCAAACTCGTGCCAACGCAGAGGATCTCTTTTCTCGGCATGGAGTTCGATTCGGTCAACCAAACAGCACGCCTCACCCAGGAACGTGCTCAGTCAGTGCTGAACTGCTTCAAGACCTTATCAGGCAGGACGGCGGTTCCACTGAAACTCTTTCAGAGGCTCCTGGGGCATATGGCTGCAGCTGCGGTGACAGTTCCGCTCGGTCTGCTCCATATGAGACCGCTTCAGCACTGGCTCTATGGCCGAATCCCGAGGTGGGCGTGGAAACACGGCACTTACCGGGTTCAGATTACACCGGCCTGCCGCAAGACCTTCAGGCCGTGGTCAGATCCCTCGTTCCTTCGGGCAGGAGTGCCCCTGGAGCAGGTATCCAGGCATGCTGTGGTATTCACAGATGCCTCGACCACAGGCTGGGGAGCCACGTACAACGGGCACGCAGTATCAGGGGTTTGGACGGGTCCCCAACTGCATTGGCATATCAATTGCCTCGAGTTGCTAGCAGTACGCCTTGCCCTGAGCCGTCTCAGAGGGCGCCTTCAGCGCAAGGACGTTCTGGTCCGTACGGACAACACTGCGACCGTTGCGTATATCAACCGGCAAGGCGGTTTGCGCTCCCGTCGCGTATGCGCAACTCGCCCGCCACCTCCTCCTCTGGAGTCAGAAGCATCTGAGGTCCCTTCGTGCCATCCACATCCCAGGAGTGTTCAATCGGGCAGCCGACGAGCTGTCTCGAGCAGCACTTCCAGGCGAGTGGAGACTCCATCCCCAGGCGGTTCAGCTGATTTGGGGACGGTTCGGAGCTGCTCAGGTCGACCTGTTTGCATCTCCAGAAACCACCCACTGCCAAGAGTTCTACTCCCTAACCGAGGCAACGCCGCACGGATGCACTGGTACACAGCTGGCCCGGGGCCGGGCGCAAATATCGCGTTCCCCAGTGAGCCTACTAGCACAGACACTGTGCAAGATCAGGGAGGACGAGGAGCAGGTCTTGTTAGTGGCTCCATATTGGCCCAACAGGACCTGGTTCCCGGAACTCATGCTCCTCGCGACAGCCCCTCCCTGGCCAATTCCTCTGAGGAAGGATCTGCTTTCTCAGAGACGGGCACCCTATGGCACCAGCGCCCGGACCTGTGGAAACTCCACGTATGGTCCCTGGATGGGACGCGGAGGTTCTAGCTGACCTACCCCAGGAGGTAGCACTCACTATCACTTCAGCACGGGCACCGTCCCACAGACGGGCCTATACTCTGAAGTGGAACCTGTTCGTCGAATGGTGTTCCTCCCACCAGGAGGACCCCGGAGATGCTCGATCAGAGCTGTGCTTTCCTTCTTACAGCAAGGGTTGGAGCGTAGGCTGTCCCTTCCACCCTTAAGGTTTATGTGGCGCTATTTCTGCTTACCACGACCCGTGAGGGGAAGTCGGTGGGGAAGCACAATCTGGTTGTCAGGTTTCTTAGAGGGCCAGGAGGTTGAACCCTCCTAGGCCCCCTCTCTACCCTCTTGGGATTTGGCTTTGGTGCTAAGAGCCCTAATAACTGCCCCTTTGAGCCTTTGCAGTCAGTCGATTTGAAGTTTATATCTATGAAAACCCTACTCCTGACTGCATTGGCCTCGATCAAGAGGGTGGGGACCTGCAGGCATTTTCGGTCGACGATTCGTGCCTTCAGTTTGGGCGGCTGACTCCAGTGCAACACTGAGGCCCCGGCCCGGCTATGTGCCCAAGGTTCCTACCACTCCTTCAGGGACCAGGTAGTGAATCTGCAAGCGCTGCCCCGGAGGAGGCAGACCCAGCCCTAGCTTTGCTCTGTCCGCACGCGCACTGCGACAGTACACGGATAGAACTCAGAGCTTTAGGACCTCAGAGCAGCTCTTTGTCTGCTACGGTGGACAGCAGAAGGGAAGGCTGTTTCCAAGCAGAGGATGGCCCACTGGATAGTGGATGCTATCACCTTGGCCTATGAAGCACAAGGTGTGCCCTGCCCGCTCAGGTTGCGTGCTCACTCCACTAGGGGTGTTGCATCGTCCTGGGCGCTGGCTCGGCGCCCGCTAGCAGACATCTGTAGAGCTGCGGGTTGGGCGACTCCCAACACGTTCGCTAGGTTCTATAGCCTGCGTGTCGAACCGGTTTCCTCCTGTGTTCTCACCTCAAACGGGTAGTGGCACTGAGAGGCCCTGTTCAGAGTCGGCTTGCGGCGTCCCTAAACGCCTTATTCTCCAGAGAGTTCCCTAACCGGGCAAACCCTGTCGAGTCCTCCAGCACTCCGGTGCCCAGACGTGGCGGAACGTACGGCGCCAGGCCTTTCAGCCAATGAATTCTTGAAATCTGGTGTGCGGCTAGTGCCCATATGAGTGACCCTGTTGGGATCCCATATGTGTTTTCCACGGTATGCTTATTAGAACCGTGTTCCCCAGGTAGACCATGTTCTGCCGTCTCTAATGATGCAGCCTGAGCCATCACAGAGACTTCCATGTGCATTGGGCCCTACGGGGTTACTTCACGTGAGTAATGTCACTTAACCCCCGCTGGGAGGAGGTGACTCCGCAGTGTGCCTCTTCCAAGTGGAAGGGCACACTTTCCCAGTGTTATTCAAGTCCTACTGTTTGGGTTGCTCTAGGGACAGCAGTAGTCGGCCTTCTCTGTGTAGCCCGGTCCTATCGTCTGCCTTATAGGAAGGATCAGGAGGTCTACACAGGGCGCTGGAAGGGGCAGCTCCTGTGGCGCTTTGGTAGGGATCCCAATTCGTCGGTCATCCGACGTGACTCGAGTGACCGACTGAAAGGGAACGCCTCGGTTACGTATGTAACCCTCGTTCCCTGAAGGAGGGAACGGAGACGCCACGCCCCGCCGCCACAGTTGCTGTACCACCGCTGGGCGGCCGGGTCTCCGGCTCGGCTCCTCAGCGAAAACATGATTAATGCGGTGCACGGCTGCCTCTTATACTCACGCTGTGATCAGCGGCAGCTGGATGCAATGATCGCATGCCAATGTCCATTGGCTCGTTTAGTTACACTCGAAGTGGATAGGTCTCTCTGGCGAGATCCCAATTCGTCGGTCATCCGACGTGACGTCTCCGTTCCCTCCTTCAGGGAACGAGGGTTACATACGTAACCGAGACGTTCCCTGTATAGTTTAGTTTATACAAAATGAGAAAAAATGTAAGTTTCATTACTCCAATCTTCAGTGTCACATGATCCCTCAGAAATAATTTTAATATACTGATTTGCTGCTCAAGAATTTGTTTTTTACATATCATTCTTATTATAAATATTTACAACAGTTGAGTAAATTATTTTCAGGATTATTTTAATGAATATAAAGATCAAAAGATTAGCATTTATATAATTATTTAATCTTTTTTTGGGGGGGGGTTATATAAATTCATATTTTTTTATTTAGCAATGATGGTTTGTGATGAATGAATCAAAAGTGATGATAAAGACATTTATAATGTTACAAAATATTTATATTTAATATTATTGTTGTTCTTCTGAACTTACTATTCATCAAATAAAACATGAAAAAATTATACTCGACTGTTTTCAACAACAACAACAACAACAACAACAACAACAACAACAACAACAACAACAACAAAATATAATAAAAATAATAATAAATGTTTTTTTTATCTAAAAATTCCGATTTGAATACACAAGAATAATTACATTTTAATAGACATTCAACATTCAAATAGATAGCAGTTATTACAAAAAAAACAAAAATCCTGCTTTTGCTGTATTTTGGATCAAATAAATGCAGGCTTGGTGAGAAGAAGATAATAATAAAAGATAAGCATTAACAATCTTACTGTTCTAAAACTTTTGTGTGGTAGTGTTAATCACAGGTTTGTTAATTATTCATGAACAATTCTCACTCCAGGCTGCTGCATCATCTGGTTGATGAGGTGATAGAATTAAGATAAATAAGTTTAAATAGACTAACATTTGTTAGTTACGGTAGGAATGTATAGCTAATGTGTGGTAATGTGAAGTAATCAGCAATTGTAGAATTTATTCATGCATTTTTTATGCCAGGTTGGAGTTATACACTGATTGTCTGTCATGGTCCATGGACCCCTTGAATTAGCCTCGTCCACCCCTGGCCACCCCATGTATAAAATGTTAGTTTCGCCACTGACTGTGAATGAAACTTGTAGCATTAAAAATGCATCTGAGGAATAATAACACAATCTTTTCCTCTCTTCTAAGAGCCCACCACCGTCTGTCAATATAGTCCAATGGCATGCTAAAAATAGAACGCAAATGGGAAAAGGCTGTGCGAGAGAGCTTATGAAACTTGTGTTTTTACAAAAAATATCAGCGAAAAAAGTCAGGTAACATTAGGTTTGCACATTAGATGCTCTTTTACATTATTCATTAGCAGGGTAAAAAATCTCCTGTATATTTCAAGTTGAGACGTGGTCCATGTTGGAACCCATTTATAGCCTCTGGAAAGTACAGATGTGACATTAGAAACGGCTCCATGACCTGAATGGAGCGGTTATCCAGCCGAGCAAGACGGGAAACTGAGGTACTAGATGCGTATCTGTCAGCCGTTGCAAAAGCACATATCTGTTTGATAAAGTTAACTTGATGGGATTTTAAAAGTTGCAAGTGGAAGAGTAGGAGTTACGAGTTTTTGGAAAAGATAAGGGAAGAAAGAAGAGGAGAAATGAGAAGTTGAATGTATGGAAAAGCTGGCGATTTAGAGTACCAAAAATGTTGAAAAAACTGTTCTTTATTCTTTATCACTTGTTGACACATAATTTGTCCCTCAATGAAACCTAATGAATGTCCAATGTTTTTTGTTTTTTTTAATGGTAGTTTTCAACTGGTGAGTGAAAATGAACTATGTAATTGTGCATAGCGAACTTACGGAGTCCCTAAAATGGTATTTGCACAAACATGCTTGTAGCATTAACATTTTATGTATATACAGTATATACAGGTTTTTTATGCACATACAAAAATTGCTGTTGTTTCTTGTACAAACTTCTCTTTACAGTCTTTGTACAAGAAATGTAGGCTTTAAAAGTTAATTAATTATAAAAAAAAGAAGAAGAAAGAAAAAATTAACAGAATAAGGCGGTTTACGCGACAACTGTTCAGTTTACAACTTTTTTGTTTTGTTAGATTTTTAGGATTTGTAGGATTACAAATTACAAAAAATTAAAAAAAAAAAAAAAAACAGTTCCTATAAATGTTTGGGTCAACATTTAATTTCCAATGTGAAGTTTGAACCGCTGAGTCTGAAATCAAGACTGGACCAAACCAAAACTGATACCAGAAGGCAAATTGAGTGATCAATAGACCTAAATCAGGTTAGATGCTATATTGAATTTAACACAGATTTAAACAAGGCTGTGAAGACTAAGTCTTTACGGTGGTCAACACTGTATAAAAGTCCCAGAGCATGACGTTTTCAAAATTCATAACTTTCAAATCTGCACTGTAAAAAAAAGTTGAGCAAAATTACAATTTCAAGGCAACCAGCTTTAGCAGATTTGTGAGTTTTCTCAATTTATTTTTGTAGGATAAGTTTTTATTTTTTAAGTTCTATAAATATAAATTGAGAAAACTCAAAAAATATGCTAAAGCCGGTTGCCTTAAATGTTTAATTGTTTAATGTTTGAGCAAACTTAAAAAAGTTTAAGGCAACCAGCTTCAGCAGATTTTTGAGTTTTTCCAACTTGTTTTGTTTATACAACAAAAAGTTGAGAACACTCAAAAATCTCCTAAAAATAAGTTGAGGAAACTAAAACATCTGCTGAAGCTGGTTGCTTTAAACTTTTATGTTTGCTCAACTTTTTTATTCTACAGTGTGTTTTATGGAGTTAGTCTATTGAAAGTTTTTTTTTTCTTCCAGAAAGATGTTTCGTCTGCTGAACAATTTATATAGTATGTTGTTAAACAACAGTACAATTAATTGAACTTTTGTCCCTTACAGCCTCGTTTTAATTCCTGTCAAAATTTTAATCTGTCACAACCCTGACTACTGTCTATATCATATTTGATCTCCAAACCCGGTTGGAAATATTGTCTAGCACAAGTTTCCATACTGATCTTTTCACCACCAGCTCAAAAACTCTAGACATGGAAGAATTGTTCTTGATAAGAAGCAGGATCTTTGTTGAATTAGGCATAAAGAACCTTTGTTTTGAAGAGTTTGAAACAGAAGTCAAACTCTTTCACCGCCATTTATCCCACTGCTATTGTTTCCGAGGACTCCTGTAGATTAACTTCTCTCCCTCTGAGAGCCACAGCATTTAATGAAGGGGGAAACCGTTGTGTTGCAGTGGTTTTTCCCTTGACTCTGGCTTGGCATGCCTCTCATACTGACATGTAGAGCGGATCATCTTTCTTGAGTGTGTTTAGGTTAAGGTCTAGACTGGCCCCGTCGCCGTGATTTATGGGAGGTTGAACATTTACACCTAGACTTTCCCTTACTGTCTGCCCAGGCCATTCATCATGGCCGCGATGTAATGAATGGACTTGTTCAGTTTTGTGGACTTAACAATACACTGGAGTCCAGAGAGTTCAGTAAAATAAGATTACAACTGTGGTCAAGGAAGAGAAAAGCAGAGCGACTACCTCTGGATTCGAGCCCGGCGTGGTTGAAGAGAAGGTGGCTTGCACAAGTGACCACAGGAACATTTGTTTTCCTAAAACTATCTGATTCTGCTGTAGTCAGAATGTGAAACAGGGAAAACGAGTATTACTATTATATCACTCTGGATGATGTTGAATACACATGTAAAGAACTCCGGCTAACCGCACCATAACACCTGGTCTGAGGCCTGATCAATACTTCTCAATTATGCTGGAAAAGATCCAGCTCTTGCTGTTCTATCTTTTGTTGTGCTCCTCAGTCTTGACAGAATCCAGCATATTCATGTGAAAAGATTTGAAATTCAAAGATTTATAGAGTCTCATACTACAGAGATCCCTTATTCATAGGTACAGCGTATGGGATTCTAAAATATGATATAGGGGTTATTTTGAGTATAACTAATAAATAGAATGCATACAAACATCATACATACATACATACATACATACATACATACATACATACTGTATATATACACAAATACTATTTTTATATAATATTATACCTTATTAATAATAGATAGATAGATAGATAGATAGATAGATAGATAGATAGATAGATAGATAGATAGATAGAACAATTTTATTTTTATTAAATATTTTTTATATGCATTTGTAAGAAGTAATTTTAATAATATTAACATTTTTCTTGGTGTAATCATGTATCCATTATTCAATATTTTTGGTTAGATAAACACAGTAAATGTAGATTTTATCACACATATGTTTCAGTTCTCTAATACCAACCCAAGATCATAATTGAAACATTTATAAAGCCCCACTCTTGTCTGACATTGTGGTAAATGTTCCTGAACAGCATCACTGCGCTACAAGCACATGTCCCTGTTCCATTTCACATCAGTTTGTTACCTGACAAAGATTTTCTCTATACATCTAAAACACTGGCGCTCACTGTACGACACACACGTACACGCATAAAAATACACACACAAAGAGCTTTTCAGAGCACTTCTCCATTGAGGTGACTCCAAAACCTTCACAGAAATGAAGCCATCTCCAGTGACATCTTACATATCACTGTTATTAAAAGGCTCACGGAAGCTCTTTTTGAGCGCTGGCTCTTTCTCTGTCCCTCTCCCACTCCCTCCCTTTCAAATTTTCTAATAGCTTTTTTCAAGGCATAGATCATGCAAAATTCATCAGAATACAGAGAGGATAGGATGAGAGGCTAGTGACAGGCGGGCATTGCTGGGCTCAGCGGCTGTACAGTGGCTTTCAGCTGAGAGAAAGCAAGAGGTAAACCGTCAGTTTTCGAAATGACAGCTTCTGATAGAAACGTGTCGTGTCATTCAAACGTCTAGCATTTTGAACGGCACCTCTTTACATCTAATATATACGAGGGAGGACAGCAAAATCAAAGTGTTTTACGGAAGAGAAAATATGTTTTACATCTTTGTTAATCTGTTGATAAGAAGGATGTGCTTGAAAGATATTGAATTCCTAATAATATACACTTAAGGGTACGGCAGCTTGTCACTGTTGCATTACTTTCAAAAAGTACTGATATGTGCTCTAGTACAAAGGTGGACATTTTGAAGTTCGTTCTCATTCTCATTTGACTTCCGGTGTAAAAATACAATAGACCAATCAAGGTAAAGAGTAGCACCAAAACAAATTTTAAAAGCTGCAGTGCATCATTTCTGTTTCAGTTGTGGCAACAAATAGAATTGCAAAAGTAATGGTTTTTGCCTGTTGGTAAATGCATTTATTATTGAGATTTCTTGCAAGCATGAAGCATGTTGCAGTTGTTCTGACAGGGATAGATCACCCAAAAATTCAGATTTAGTAATGGTTTATGTTGTTCTCTCTCATGTTGTTCCAAACCAATACAGTATGACTTGATGGAAAATCTAAATGAGTTTGAACGTGAATGTGAAAATGTTTAAATATCATATTGTAAAAATATTTAAAAACAAATTCCACTAAAATAAACACTTTTTTTTTGGTGTAGTCTAAAAATCTATAAAGTGTAAATATAATACATATAAGATAATTGTACATCTAATTCAGATACTGGATATTTCTTAAAAATCATTTGTGACATTCACTAGCATTTTCTGTGTTAAAACTACGGAAGCTTGTTGCAGCCACAGGATAAAATAAAGACAATTTTGACCTTTTATGTCACAATAACTAATTTATTTCTCACAATTTTGAAAATATATTTTGTGATTCTTAGTTGTTTTCTTAGAATTGTGATAAAGTCACCAACTAACTACATGTTTCTTTCTTTTTTTCTTTCTTTCTTTCTTTCTTTCTTTCTTTCTTTCTTTCTTTCTTAAATTATTATTATTTTTTTTTTTTCAATTTTAGAAAATGTATTCTGGATTACTTATTTCTTTATAAGCTTTTCACTTAATTCAACCACTATAAATTCATTAAATTATTGTATTTTGTGTTTCTCAGAAGAAAGGCCTACTGCTTAGGGACATTTTGAGGGAGAGTAAATTATACATTTTTGAGTGAACTATTCCTTAATATCTGTGAAATTACAATTGAGATGCATCTGGATGCTAACTTCAGGTATTATACACCTCCTTCGTTCAGAAAAAAAGTCTCAAACCAAAGCAATTTCTATGCTGGATCACTCAAACTGAGCGATGCTGAAAAGCCACAGTCCAGTGTTTAGACTTTTCTGGTCATTTAACCTCCTAATGGTTTGCTTATAGTGGTCTCTGCCCACTTTAGGAGAGGGGGAGATGGTTTAACAACAACAAAATTACACACAGCAGCTTTCTCAGAGTATTTTCACTCTTTTGAGTCGTCCTTCGGTGTCTCTGTTTCTCTGAGAATATGGACAGGAGAAGGTTCATTACAGAGGCAGACTTTACATAACCTCTGAGCCTGTAAACTCCAGCTGAGAGGCCAGTTGGATCTCCTCCATCTTTGGCTTCCTCCCTTCACCATTACACCCCTAGTGGAGGGCATTCAGAATCCCACCGATCGCCTTCATTTTCTACTGTCTAACCATCTCCCATTCCAGTAATGAGGGTGTCCTTTACTTATTTATGTGTTTATATGAGAACTCATCCCATTTATAATACATGAGACAGCAAACTGCAAAGTCCTCGTTTTATCCATCTTTTCTTATTTTAGCCTGCCCCATGTCAAAGCCTGCGGGGACCAGTGTGGTTTGATTGGACTATTGATTTGGCCGGTCTTCAGCTCCACCCAAGCTGTGTGACCTCTTTTTACATAAGAGAGAAGGGGACTCATGCCAGACCTAAACAGATACTCTGCAAACTCATCTGCTTGGCGTTTTAGTATATATTTGAATTCATAAGTGTGTGTTGAGTAATAATATCACATTGATTCTTGATAAAATATGTCCTACAGACTCATCTGGCAGTTGTTCTGATAAAAGCAACATTTAGAACAAATAAATATTTGAAAGAAACACTACAGGTGCTGATCATGTAATTAGCATATCATCAAAAGTTGATTTATTTCACCAATTCCATTCAAAAAGTGAAACTTGTATAATGTATACATTCATTCCACACAGACTGATATATTTCAAGAGTTTATTTCTTTTAATTTTGATGATTATAACTGACAACAAATGAAAACCCCAAATTAGAATATTGTGAAAAGGTTCAATATTGAAGACACCTGGTGCCACACTCTAATCAGCTAATTAACTCAAAACACCTGCAAAGGCCTTTAAATGGTCTCTCAGTCTAGTTCTGTAGGCTACACAATCACGGGGAAGACTGCTGACTTGACAGTTGTCCAAAAGACGACCATTGACACCTTGCACAAGGAGGGCAAGACACAAAAGGTAATTGCAAAAGAGGCTGGCTGTTCACAGAGCTCTGTGTCCAAGCACATTAATAGAGAGGCGAAGGGAAGGAAAAGATGTGGTAGAAAAAAGTGTACAAGCAATATGGATAACCGCACCCTGGAGAGGATTGTGAAACAAAACCCATTCAAAAATGTGGGGGAGATTCACAAAGAGCGGACTGCAGCTGGAGTCAGTGCTTCAAGAACCACTACGCACAGACGTATGCAAGACATGGGTTTCAGCTGTCGCATTCCTTGTGTCAAGCCACTCTTGAACAACAGACAGTGTCAGAAGCGTCTCGCCTGGACTAAAGACAAAAAGGACTGGACTGCTGCTGAGTGGTCCAAAGTTATGTTCTCTGATGAAAGTAAATTTTGCATTTCCTTTGGAAATCAGGGTCCCAGAGTCTGGAGGAAGAGAGGAGAGGCACAGAATCCACGTTGCTTGAGGTCCAGTGTAAAGTTTCCACAGTCAGTGATGGTTTGGGGCAGGGGCGTAGCCACGGGTGTGCCAGGGTGTGCCGGTGCCACCCACAGTGGCAGCTGGCACACCTAAACAAAATTATAATTTTTTTAATCGTAATAAACATGGGCAGCGCAAAGGAGAGGCTAGCAGATGCTTCAGCACCCCCAAGAAAGACCAAAGCACCACCATTGCACCCATAAGAAATGAAATAAATTAAAAACATTTTACTTATTATTATGCATTCATAACTCTGCATTGCAATATAACGTGACGTGATTAGCAGGCGCACTTTTCGAATTGACAGCATTTTATTAAAAAAATTGATCGGTTCCTTGTGCCAAGAAGGCCTGTCCCCGACTAAAGATTTCACTAGTCACACATAAATTGATTAATATAATAACTTAGGCTACTAACCATCCTTTAATATATAGGCGTATAGCCTATTCCGCGCCCAAGCGCACGTCTAAAGCTTGCAACGGCAAAAGTAGGCTAATGATTATGAATGTTGGGGGAAAGGCAAAATAAAACATTTTAATCATTCGTTAATAAACTAGTGATTTATTCTCAGTCAGTGTCGGCTGAAAAGATAAAGTTGCAGAATGCGACGCTGACTTTAATAAAGAAATGCACCTTTTCATTCCGACTACGTAATTAAAGATTTGTATTTTTTGGTTCCTTCGTTCTTTAATAAAGTAGCCGGTGCATTGCTGTGACGCGCTCCATTTCACGGAGACTGCATGAGACGGCAGAAAGCGCATCTTGTTTCTCTATGTATTGTTTCTCTGTGTAGCCTACATAAATAAAAGCATATATATATGAACTTGCTGTTGAATTTTTTATTTTTGAAAGTTCAATAATAATATTAAAAAACTTGCCGGACGGATTCATTACCCCGCTTTGTTCCGGGACCTCACAATTTACAGATTAAGCAGTGCTTACAATATTTGTTAATTTAAAATGTAACTACAATTTTAAATTATTTTCAACAAAAAAAATAATAATAATAACATAATTGAGGCATTCAAGGCCAGAACACGCCGTTTCGCCATTTGAGCAGCTAACAGGCACCATTAAATGTACTCTGCTATGTTGTTGGCGATCCTGAATGTAATGTATACAAAATATTTTACTGCTTTCTCTAATGTGTCTTGCAAGACATCTATTCAAGATTGTTTATTCCACCAAAAGTAATTTAAAAGGAACATTATATGTAGGCCCATGTACAGTTTAAGTCGCCATTGCAGGATGTTAATGATTTAATAAAAGGAGGGATTATTTAAAAGCATTTTGTTTTTATTTAGTAGAGCAGCTACAGCTGTTTTTACATAATATATTTTTACATAGCCATGTCACTAAAGTCAATGATTATTTTTTGATAAAGTAAATGTGCTTTGCTCACTGTAATTTGTTCGTTGTTTGAATAACCGTGGAAATGCAGTGTTAAACTTAAAATGTATTTTTATTAAACCTGTGATCATTAGGTTAAATAGGAGTTTAGTCTTATTAAAATATGTGACATAAATTGTACTTGCCTAAAAGGGGTTTATGGTGTGTGTAGTTAATGATTAGGCTACAGTGAGCGCGTTTGACTAGAGCGCAGTTAAAGAGCTGTTGTAGGTTATACTGTATGTGATTGTCGGTGACCCTCTTGAGCAAGAAAGCTTCGGAACATGGAAAAAAAACAACAACAACTAAAATATAGCTGCAAGCAGCGATAACCAGGGTTCAAGAATTTTAAGGCCTAAGGTGGTATGCTTTTAGGGTCTAGGCCAACATAGCTGGATGCATAGCTGACAGTGAAACTCATCGAAAATGGACAATAGGCTCACAGAAACACACACACACACACAAATATAAATGAAATGGTTAAACTATCATATTAATAATCATTAAGCTTGCTTACACAGATACACACACAGACACACTCATATACGGACATACATGCACACATATTTTGTTGCAGATATAGATATTTGAAATAAATGACAGGTGACAATACTCTTTGCAAGTCTTCTCTTTTTAAGAGTTTATATCAGGGCTCTCCGACCCTGCTCCTGGAGAGCTACCATCCTGCAGATTTCAGTTACAACCCTGCTCCAACACACCTGTCTGAAATTAACAAGTAGCCTTGAAGACTGTGATTAGCTGGTTCAGGTGTGTTTGATTGGGCTTGGAGCTGAAATCTGTGGGACGGTAGCTCTCCAGGAGCAGGGTTGGAGACCCCTGGTAGGCCAATGTGAAATGCAGGGCTGACAATAGAACACATTCACAATGGAGAATTCATTAAAACTGTCTCTCTCTCTGTCACATACACACACACACACACACACACACACACACACACACACTCACTCACTCACTTTGTTGCAGATATAAAATAGTGATTTTCAAAGACATCCAAAACGGAGAATAGGTTAACAGACACATGTAGCCTACACACAAATGAAATGGTTAAACTAACATATTAATACCCAATAAGCATGTTTTTTTTTTTGTTTTTTTTTTTTTACATTAATCTGACAATAAATGTGGCACACCCAGTTTTTCTGATGCACATCCAGAGTCTCCTTTCTGGCTACGCTCCTGGTTTGGGGTGCCATGTCATCTGCTGGTGTTGGTCCACTGTGTTTTCTGAGGTCCAAGGTCAACACAGCCGTATACCAGGAAGTTTTAGAGCACTTCATGCTTCCTGCTGCTGACCAACTTTATGGAGATGCAGATTTCATTTTCCAACAGGACTTGGCACCTGCACACAGTGCCAAAGCTGCCAGAACCTGGTTTAAGGACCATGGTATCCCTGTTCTTAATTGGCCAGCAAACTCGCCTGACCTTAACCCCATAGAAAATCTATGGGGTATTGTGAAGAGGAAGATGCGATATGCCAGACCCAACAATGCAGAAGAGCTGAAGGCCACTATCAGAGCAACCTGGGCTCTCATAACACCTGAGCAGTGCCACAGACTGATCGACTCCATGCCACGCCGCATTGCTGCAGTAATTCAGGCAAAAGGAGCCCCAACTAAGTATCGAGTGCTGTTCATGCTCATACTGTTCATGTTCATACTTTTCAGTTGGCCAAATTTCTAAAAATCCTTTCTTTGTATTGGTCTTAAGTAATATTCAAATTTTCTGAGATACTGAATTTGGGGTTTTCATTAGTTGTCAGTTATAATCATCAAAATTGAAAGAAATAAACACTTTTTGAATGGAATTAGTGAAATAAATCAACTTTTGATGATATTCTAATTATATGACCAGCACCTGTATGTCCTGAAACAGTACGGTACAAATTATTTTTCCAAGTACTAAATACAACAAAGATTATTGGTTTATGTTTTAAATAAAATACTGTTTCCGTTTTTGTACTTAAACATTCTATGTTTAATACAATGACTTACGTTGTAATTATTTGTGAAATTTTCTAGGAATTTCTAAGTAAAAATGGTTTCTACGCCAATAATTTTTCTGTATATATTGTTATAACTACTACTACTACTACTAATAATAAGATGATTGTTATTATTATTATTAATATAATTATTGTTATTAATTATAAAATGTATTTTTAACAAGGTTATATGCTATTGTTATTTTATCCAAAATCACTGCTTACAAATACAAGGGGAAAATATAATCATGTTATCCCTTTTATTGGAATAAGTGTACTAATATGTCCGATAATAATAGATGAAAAAATATAAATAAAAATCCTTCATGTTGATTACTTGATTGATTGATTGATTGACTGACCTCAGTTTCCCCTCGAGACTTTTAATTTGAAAGCTTCAAGAAGAACATTTGAAAAGAAAGAAAGAAAAAAAAAACTCTAAAGCTGTATCTCTAATGTTTGTGCTTTATGAGGGTGGTCACACTTTATTTGAAGGTCCAATTAACCCTATAAAAAAACATTAACTATAACTTTTGCCACAATAAACTCCTAATTTGCTGATTTTTAAGTAAGGCAGTTAGTAAGGCAGTTAAGTTTAGGTATTGGGTATGATTAGGTATGCTGAATATGTGATTTATTAGTACAAATAAACAGCCAATGTGTTAATAATAGGAATGCTAGTAACTTGTTAATGGTGAAAATAAGTCACATATACTCACGGTAAGTGTTACCATGAGGTTATTTTCTGTGTATATGAACACAGCATCACAAAGGTATAAATGGAAAGTGATCGTAACCAGTGGCGGCTGGTGAATTTTTTTTGAGGTGGGCCTGTGGCACACTGGCACAGCAAACAATTCTTCACAATAAATCAAACTGTCAGGCTGATCTAGACCCAGCTCCTTTACCTTCAGTTTTTCTGCCAAAGTTCTCCTCTCAAACGGACATTGGAGTAGAGATTGTACAGAGTTCGGTTCGTGTCCGGAATTAATAACACCTGAGTCCGCCATTGTCACGTAATTGAAAATTGCGCCACTGCAGACCACGAGACCAGCCTTGATTTTAGCAGCTTGGGATTTGAGATACTAATTGGCTAAACTTTATGTTACATCTTGAATATATTTATATCTTGACTCAGGATTTGACTAAATTCTACAAAAACCCGCCTCCTGTGGGCGATTTCTCGATCGCCCCTCAGCTGAAATTGAGATGTGCTGACAGGCAGAGAGGTCATATTGTGATGGTGAAAACATATATTTTTCACAAAAGATTTTCTAATATATCACATCATACAACTATACATTTAAATAATTTATGTAATTATTATTTTGTGTGTGTGGTTCAGGGAGGGCGGTGCCCTAGCGCCCTCTATTGGCCGGCCGCCACTGATTGTAACCATTATACTATTTAAAAAACAACAACATAATGCTGTTTTAAAGAGGCTTTGAGTGGTGTTTGTTCTCTGCAAGTGTCAATTACAGTAAAAGTGGTGAGAATTGCTGTAAATTCAGTGGAGGTAGATATTAACCTCATTTTCAAAGAGGTTTTTCAGTGAAATCATGCTCACATACTGCTCTCGTTTATGACTGTTGCCATAAGCAATCTGATAACAGGAGCAGCTCTCAGAATGCCGATGGATTCGTACTGAGAACATATAAAGAGTCCAACAAATCAATCAGTCTAACTCTCAACTATAGCAGGTGAAGGAATACACGCTTCTTAACGTGATTTTATGGTGTTCATTATGTTTTTGCGCAGATACGTACCTGAAGGATGACGAGAGCGTTGCAGCTGTTGTGATTAATGCAGGGGTTAATGACACCAAGCTGCAGCAGACGGAGACACTGAAGAGGGACTTCAGGAGCCTGATCGAGACGGTACACAGCACATCGCCCGCGATGACAATCATCATGTCAGGACCTCTTCCCACATATCGACGAGGACACGAAAGGTTCAGTAGACTGTTTGCTTTAAACGAATGGTTGTTGTCATGGTGTAAAGATCAAAAACTGCTCTTTGTTAATAATTGGAATATTTTCTGGGAGCATCCTAGGCTTTTCCGAGCTGATGGCCTGCACCCCAGCAGAGTCAGAGCGGAACACCTGTTGGACAACATCTGGAGGTCGCTATGCTCCATCTGATAAGTAAGCCAATTCTCAAAAAGCTGCTATGATGACTTCTGTGCTGCACTTAGAAATTGAAATGGTATTATTGTTTATTTGTATATATTGTGAATTACTTCCTCCGGGACTTTTATTTTGAAATCGCGATCTCACTGTGCGGAAGCGTGGATGTTCGGGTATGTTCAGAAACGAAATAGAAGGAATGATGATGCAGCACAGCTCAGAAATGCGATCTTTTTACAGTTTAGCTCTGGAAAACATTTGACTGTAAGCAATTTACGTTGTTAATCAAGTTGTTATGGAGGTTTGAATGTAACAAGTGTTTTGACTGTTTTTGATGTTAAAACTAACACTGTTATTTAAGAGAACGGTTATTGTGAATAAGAGCAGGATAAATTAAATTATGTTTTCTTGTAATGTGTATGTACATATTTAATTTTCTATATTTTCAGTTTTACAGTAAAGGATAATAACCAAGAAAAGTACGCCTTGGAACTTTATTCTAAATGTTTGCTATCTGTCTAATGGAGTACAGTCACGTTCTATGAGGGCAGAATAGTAAAAAGTCATCATCACAACAGGCTAAGCTTAACAAAGTCATTGCATGAACAGCTCATGATACTGCGGTCGTCCAAGAGAATACCTCATCCTGAAGATAAAGTGCAACTCAAAATGGAGCAACAAGAAGGAACAAGCAATCAAACGACTGAAGTAAGGGAACAAGTGAAGACAATCACAGCATCTCTTCAGCAGATAGAAAGGCGATCTTAAACCTCCAGGTCATCATTGTCATCAAAAAGGCCCAGCACAAGCTCAGCAGCTATACGAGCCAGAGCAAAAGCAGTTTCAGCACGTGCTCAAATTGCCCATGCAGAGAAAGAAGCAAGTATGCTGAGGCAAAAAGCAGATTTGGATGCAAGTCTACACATCTTAAAGGTTGAACGTGCCGCAGCAGGCGCTTCAGCTGAAGCAGCAGCGTATGAGGAAGCAGACGAAGAGCTTGAAAGTGGAGAGCTTCGTGTAAAAGCAGTTTATGACAAATCACCAATAAATGTTGCTCAGCGTACCAGTATGTATGTACAACAACACTCAAGAGAATCACTCTCTGAACTCCCATTTCATTTTGAGATGGTAGAAAACAATGTTAAGTCTCCATTACTTTCAGTTGCATCTAAATTCGATCACGCCCTGTTGGCACCACCTCATGTAGATGTAGAAAATCAGTATTTCACAAATCAAAAGAATTGTTCTGTAAAGAAAGAAGCGGAAAAGGAGAAAGATATAAAACCAACATAATTTCATCATTCTTCACAATATGTACCAGAGATACAAGTTGCATCAGATTTAACTGAATATCTGATAAGACGTGAAATGGTTACTTCTGGTCTTCTGAAATTTGAAGACTGCCCAGAAAACTATTTGGCATGGAAAGCTTCTTTCGTTAATTCGACTAGAGAACTGAATCTGACGACGAGAGAGGAGCTAGATTTGATGGTAAAGTGGTTAGGAAAATAATCAAACAAGGACAACCACAAATTGCGAGAGTTAGGAGATATCCTTCTTGAACTGGAGTGTGCAAAGACCGATGGGTACCTTCCAGGTCTTGCGTATCTCGACACACCACATGGGGTTAATCCAATAGTGGAGAAATTGCCCACAAATCTCCAAGACAAATGGAAAGTACAGGGGTCCAAATATAAGGAAGACTATCAAGTAGCTTTCCCACCCTTTGCCTTTTTCTCACAGTTTGTGAGAAGGCAGGCTAAGATAAGGAATGATCCCAGTTTTTCTTTCTCCTCCTCGAGTTATCTGTCGACAACGAGCAGAACTGAACTCAAACCCAGTGGAAAGAGCACTGTAAATGTACATCGAACAGAGGTGTCATCTCCAACATTAGACCTGCAGTCTAAACAGTCTCAGAAACGAATTGAAAGTCCTGATCGACAATGTCCTATTCACTGCAAGCCTCATCCTCTAAAAAAGTGTAGGACCTTTAGAGAGAAATCAATAGAGGAGCGCAGATCTTTTCTAAAAGAAAATCAAATCTGCTTCAGATGTTGTGATCTGAACGAACACATTGCAAAGAATTGCAGGGTACCAATAAAATGCTCTGAATGTAACAGTGAATGACATATTGCAGCTTTGCACCCAGATTCAGTAGTCTTAACTACAGGAAAGCCTGTCAAGGAGAAAGAGCAATACGGGGAGCAGACTGAGACGCCACCCACCTCAGTTACTTCAAAATGCACAGAGATATGTGGCAAATTTGGTCACAGAAGATCATGTTACAAAATGTGTCTGGTGAGCGTGTATCAGGCGGGAAATAGAGAGAAAGCATTTAAGGTGTACGCTGTCTTGGATGAACAAAGTAACAGATCTTTAGCCAAGACAGAGTTTTTCAATCTTTTTGAGATTGAAGCCAATTTCGCACCATACACTATTCAAACCTGTGCTGGGGTGAACCAGAATTTTGGACGGAGAGCTACCAACTTGGTAGACCAATATGGTAGAATCTCTAGATCGACGTACAAAACTGTCACTGCCAACATTGATTGAGTGTGATATGCTGCCAGATGATAGAACAGAGATTCCCTTTCCAGAGGTGGCTCGTCATTATCCTCACCTAAGGTCAGTTTAAAATCAGATCCCTGCTGTTGATCCTGATGCTCCCGTCCTCTTGCTTTTAGGAAGAGACATTCTGAGGGTGCACAAATTTAGAGAGCAAATAAATGGACCTAATGATGCACCATATGCTCAGCGACTGGATCTTGGATGGGTGATAGCTGGGGAAGTATGCCTGGGAACAGCGCATCGACCTTCAAGTGTGAACGTCTATCATAATCACATGCTCAGTAATGGTTGCACATCATATTTCACTCCATGCCTGAAACAGATTCAAGTAAGGGAATGTGTTTGCGGAATGCCAAAGCAACACACTACCATGATACCAGATCTTGATGGAAAATCAGCTGTAACGAAAACTGACAACTTAGGCTGTGCAGTATTCCACAAAACGCCAGAGGACGACAAGCCTGGGCTGTCTATGGAGGATAGAGCTTTCTTAGAAATGATGGACAGTGATGTCTTCCAGGATTCTGCAAATAGTTGAGTCGCACCGTTACACTTTCGTTCCCCAAGGTCTCGATTGCCAAATAATAGAGATCAGGCTCTGAAACGCCTCACATCACTTCGTAAAGCTCTAGATAAAAAAATAGAGATTAAACATCAGTTCATTGAATTCATGCAAAAAAAAAATTGACAACGACCATGCAGAGCACGCCCCTCCCATAGATAATGAAGAAGAGTACTGGTACCTTCCCATGTTTGGAGTGTACCACCCACAAAAAAACTGATCAAATCAGGGTTGTGTTCGATTCGAGTGCAGAGTTTGAAGGAATGTCCCTTAACAAGGTATTACTCAGTGGGCCTGATTTAAACAACTCACTCCTTGGTGTTCTCATGAGGTTCCGTAAGGAGAGCATTGCAGTGACTGCGGATGTACAGCAGATTATTTTATTGTTTTGTAGTGCGTGAGGACCACAGAGATTTTTTAAGGTTTTGGTGGTATGAGGACAACAACCTAGACAAAGGGATAACCGAATACAGGATGAAGGTCCATGTGTTTGTCAATAGCCCTTCACCTGCTGTGGCAGTTTACTGCATGCGACGTGCAGCTCTGCAGGGAGAAAATTATCATGGCTCTGATGCGAAGCACTTTGTAGTAAGAGATTTTTATGTGGATGATGGACTAACTTCAGTCTCAACTCCTGAGGAAGCTATTGATCTTTTCAGAAACACACAAAAGATGCTCGCAGAGTCAAATCTTGGGTTACACAAAATTGCATCCAATAGCAAAACTGTTATGGAAGCATTTCCCAAAGAGGATCATGCTAAAGACTTGAAGGGCTTAGACCTAGGAGTTGATAGTTTGCCTGTCCAACACAGCCTGGGTCTCACCTGGAACCTGGAAACTGACAGCTTTAGCTTCCAACTGAATCAAGAAGAGAAGCCTTTTACGAGAAGGGTAACATAATTATGCTTTAGCTTGGGTTAAACAGATAATTTTTGCCTGGATGGAACTTTATTTGTTTCTCGGTTTCTGCCACAGGATTAACATCCCGTGGTAACTAGGAATTATACAAGCTTCAGTCTGGATCCAACCCTTAAATTATCTGAGATGACCGAACACCTGAGAAGAGACGATGACAACCCCTCAGCTTCGGAAGAATCCAACCATCAGCGATTATACTGAATTAACCACATTTTGCCATACGTTAATTATATTGAGTTTCTAGAATATAAATCTAATTAAAAAACGTAATTTCCTGCAAAGTTGCTTTGCAACAAATAATCTTGAATTTAATTTAATTAAAACACATTTATTATCTTAAAAGTGTAAACTGCAGTGCTTAGGGAGTGAACACATTTTCTGTATCTTAAAATTATGAAGGATCAACCATGAATAACCAATATAAGGGAGACTGGGGATAGTTGTCACATGAATACACGATAAATGAATGGCTTCAAAAATCAGTTTCAAACCTCTCTTAAATTAGTATTCCAGATTTTTCAAATGTCAGTATCCTTTGGTTATAGTTGGGAGGTAAACATGAACATAAATCCAATCTGGCATAGATCATATAAGGAATGTATAATGAAGGTAGATTTTAACCAAATGGTTAAACAATGTGTTTGATGCAATTTTTCGTAGATGTCAGAATTGTTTTGTCTTTATATTGAAATATTAACAGGTTTTAAATGTTGTAATTAATTCATTACAATTTGTGTTGGCTGAAAGAATGGTTTATATGAGTTTGACAAATGGCTTGTTCCCATTGTGACATCATATCCTGCTATTGGAGCAAGATGTTCAAAAGGTTAATGTGTGTTAAATCGACTGCATCTTTATTACAGACCAAAAACAAAGGAGAAAAAGATGTTCGCAAACATGCTGTCATAGAAACCAAAGCTGAAAAACATAAAATAATAAAAAAACACCAATTTGTTTACTTTTGACCCTGAATGTTTTACTATGACATTGGGTGTACGGCGACCCTTTCAGTCACACTAAAGCTGCTCCGCTCTTATTGTCTTCTTTTCAAAACTGGCTTTTGGTGATCAGGATAAATAGGATCAGTTTAATTTTCATAAGCTCTTAATATCTGTTAAACGCTAGCTGAATAATGCAGTGGAAATTAGATCCAGATAATTATCCTTGGATATTAGTCCATTAAGAATCAGATGAAAATGCATTACTGAAAAGGCAGATAAAAAGGCAAATATTATACAGCTGATAAGATGTGCAAAGTGTTAAAAATTGAGAGAGCGAGTGAGCAAGATGCATAGAATTGTAAATCTCTCTCTCTCTCTCTCTCTCTCTCTCTCTGGCGCAATCGCTGTAAATGCTTTTGTTTCTGTCTTAAACCCTGAAGTGAGTTCTGAATGTCCTTTTTGTTTTAAAAGAGAAACAGTTTTTCATGCTTTTATGGAATGTTCCAGGTTAAACCATTTATTTACGGTATTAAGGAATCTTTTTGGTTGTTTTAATGAAACATTTTCAATGGAAATTTTTGTATTCGGTGCCAAGTATGTGAAGAGAAAACGTTATGATTGTCAATTACTGAACTTTATCTTGGGTCAAGCTAAATTAGCTGTCTATACAAGTAGAAAAAACAAAATTGAGCAGAAGTCTGGGCAAGATGTTGTTGTTTTGTTCTCAAGTCTTGTAAAGGCTAGAGTTTTGATTGATTTTAATTTGTATAAGTCAGTGAATGATCTGCTTTCCTTTGAACTGAAATGGTGTAGCAAAGGAGCATTGTGCTCTGTTTTTGAAGATGAGTTGCTTTTTACATACATTCTGTGTTTGATATATAATGTGATTTATATTTTGGGATTTTGTTTTATTGTCCATTTGTAATAAAGAGCTATTCAAATTTAAAAAACTCTCTCTCTCTCTTCTCTCTCTCTCTCTCTCTCTATATATTTCAGGTAAACATATGGGCTTTTAAAACATGAATGTAGGAACGCGGAATTTATGGCCTGAGGCAGAGCGCGGCTCATCGGAAGCAGGTGGTGTGCATCGATGGGCTGTTCTCCACCCTTAGAACAGCCGGAAAGGATGCACTCCTGATGCCTTGATTATTGTATTATTCTCACCTTCATCCACAAATACTTGAGAGCGACCCGTCAGAATGTAATCTCTCCCATGGGAAGCGCTGGCCGTGGCTACTGTTTGATTTTCTGTCATGGCTGTGAGGCCTAATGAAAACTAATGTTGGGAGAAGGGAAATTACTTGTTAAAAGTAGCAGGGGCTAAAAATTGAAGAAGGTGGATGGGATATTACAGAGACGACTGGCCCCTGGCACTCCTCCTTTTCTGGCTCCTTGGCCATTTATATTTGAATGTTTTGACAACCCTGTACACATAGCAGTATTGATCTATGCCATGATGAAGAATAGAAATACAAAGTCGTGAGGGACAAACGTGAGATTGTGTGTGCGTATTGATGATTGTAATGAATGATATTACATCAGATGACCTCCAAGATGTGGAAAATCTCTCAAAAGAAAAGCTCCAAATTAATAAAAGCAAGTGTCATTAAGATCCAAGTGTGGTTCAGTAACTGGAAGAATATGGACTTGAGGAGGAGGAAAATGACAAACATAAAAGGAAGAAAATAATTTTGTGAAAGAACGAGAGTTGAAGTAGAGGAGAAATGAGTGAGACCAGAGACCTGGTGACACTGACAAGCTGAAATTGTTTAATTTTTTTTGTTATTAAAGAGTTTCATTTGTTTAGATGCGGTACAGGTCTTTCTGCTGCTTTTTTTTTCTTTCTTTTGGTTTGCCAAATTCTGTATCACAAAATAAAGGTTGACAGGTTGAACTAAGTACGATCCTGAAGGAGTTTATTTAAAAAAAATAATGACACCTTTGGTCAACAAGGATGTGTTTACTTAGTGACAGTAAAAAATATATTTCAAATAAATAATAATGAAAAAATATAATATGCAGACCAACTCTTTACAACATTGATACTAATAGTGAATCAATTATTATTATTATTATTATAATAAAAAAATATATATTTATATAACCATTTTATATTTATGTACAAATTATTGTTGAGCAGCGAATCAGCATATTAGAAGAACATGCTATTGCTACAGGTTGTATAATTTTAATAATTACTGTTTCCATGTATTTCGTATATAAAATAAATGTAGTGTTGATGAGAATGTATTATTATTATTGCTAGATTTGTATTATTATTACTTTCTTTTCAAGGGGACATCAAATAAAATTGTAATTATTTATTTTTGCATACATTTATTTTTGTACTGTTTGCATTAGCAGAGAAAAGCTGAAAATAAAACACACAATCAGTTTGTTATCGATGGTCTATGTCTAAAACTATCATCTAGTGAGCTGGTTCAATTTGCAGCTGATTTCTATGTAGATAGCTAGCTATTTTAATAAGACCACCTCCGAGTCATATAAAGATTCCAAGGTCTTGTGTTGGAAGAGAGGAGCGGGGTGAGCAGTAACTTATTATCATTTAAAGAGACATGCACCGAACTGGGTTGCTTTAAACAGAGCTGGTTTTGACAAGGTAAAAAGGGTGTTGTTTTATACAATATTTTAGGAATTGTAACCTAAGTATGTTACAGAAATTTCATGAAGAGCCAAAAGATTCATACTTACTTGTGAGAAAAAAAATAAAACATTGCAATATCTTACAAACCCAAAACCCATTTAATTAAATTAGAAATGATGAAACATTATTTATGTTTTATATTACTTTAAAGCTTCTGTTAAGAAAAAAAAAGTTAATTATCATGTAGAATACAGGGCAACTAATATTTTCTACCGAGAAAAAAAACATTATTTTATAATTTTACTAATGAATGTATAAGTAACTTATTATGAGGTATTTTTAACATACTCTAGTATAACTAAATATACATATTATAATAATAACTATTTTCTTTTTTTTTGTTCTCTAAATGACTGTTGATTTTATGTTTTGCTAGGTAAAAGGCTAGGTAAAGACTATAAAACATGTCAGAGGTGTTAAATGAACATTGCTAGAGTTATACAGTGTGATGCAGAAAGATGCAAGATTGTCATATTGGTAAATTATCTGTGAACATCAACATCCAGTCACAGGCAGGGTTGGATTAATTTCATTTGGTTCTGAAAGCATGAAGCATTCAACAGAAATAGCTTTACACATCTTTACACTTCCATCTCAGCAACTAAACATATACATCAAGTGTTAAGAAGGGCCAATACACAAGCTGCTGAGTGTCTCAGAACAATCAACAATATTTGTCCCAAAAATAAAAAAAGACTTAGGAGATTGAAATAATTAAAAGTATTGCTCTCAGGAAAAGTCCCTTTTTTGCATTCCTGCATGCTTTTTTGTGTGTTTAATTAATGCATTCTTTGTTATCCATGCGAATAGATTAAATGAGAGCAAACGGATAGATTGGTGTGTGGGTGTTCAACACATTAATGACTAACGTTTTTAGTCACTGATGCGTGACCTTTAACAGCAACTAAACTGCTTTTCATCTTAGTTGTTTTCCAACTGACAACATATATTTGGCAAACATATAAATAATAATGTGAACGCGCAAAATAAACTCACTACACTTTTATTTTTGTAAAAAATAAAGCCTATATTAAAATTATGCTGCATTCACGCCATATCGTCATTACCATAATTCCGAGATGACAGCACGTGATGTTCAACTCTGTGCTGAACTTATGACGTCCAATTTGCTTCACTTAGTGCTGCGTTTGGCACTGTCGATCATAACATACTTCAAGTGAGACTAGAAAACTGGTTCGGGCTTTCTAGTATGGTACTCAAATGGTCCAGGTCATACTTAGAAGGGAGAGGTTATTCTGTGAGCATAGACCCTTTTAGGGCCGACGTCACGATTACGTCTCTGCGCTAGCTGGAGGCAAAACAAAGTGAAAACTGGAGGCGGCCCATTCAAAACAGCACAAATTCGTCTACACACGGATCTTAAAATATCATCTTGTTGTGATGTTGGGTGCCCAAATCGATGTCGTAGAGGCTCCAATTAGAAAATGTAAGTTATACCTGCTGCCACTGCCAGACAAAAAAAATGACTACAGCTGTGGTTAAACGAGATAAAACGAGCAGACTGGACAAAAATTATAGTAAAACATGCTCACGTTTGCAGCGCATACTTATCAGAAAAGCACACAAAAATAATTAATTTATTTTGTTGTTATGGGTGCGTCTAAAGATTTTTTCTCACTATGCCATGAATGCAATGTCTGTGTGTGCATGTGTGTAAAACAATAAACTGACTATTTACATGCTGCTTAATCACATGTAATTGTATATACATTGTTGTGATTAATTGTGGCTGGAATAATATTGTAGCTGTACAAATAGTTGCCTGCTGAAATTTTTTCCTGGAAGTACACAACCTGCTTTGCTACTGCCATTTTTTTAAGCCAGTTAAATTACTCTTGAGATGCAAAATGACATAATGACAACACTGATTGCTACATTGGCCAAGGTGATGGCATCCACTATCACGTGGGCCATCCTCGGCTTGGAGACAGCCTTCCCCTTCTGCTGTCCTCCGTAACAGACAAAGAGCTGTTCCGAGGTCCTAAATCTCTGAGTTATATCCCCGTACTGTTGCAGTGTGCGTACAGGACATATTTAAAGCTAGGGCTGGGTCTACCTCCTCCAGGGGCAGCGCTTGCAGGTTCACTACCTGGTCCCTGAAGTGAGTGGTAGGAACCTTGGGCACATAGCCGGGCTGGGGACTCAGTGTTGCACTGGAGTCAGCCGGCCCAAACTCAAGGAACGACTAGTAGACCGAAAATGTCTGCAGGTCCCCTATCCTCTTGATCGAGGCCTATGCAGTCATGAGTAAGGTTTTCAAAGAGATAAACTTCAACTCGACTGACTGCAAAGGCTCAAGAGGGCAGTCTGTAGGGCTCTTAGCACCAATACAAAATCCCAGGAGGATAGGGAGGATGGCCTAGGCGGATTTAGGGTGAATCCCATTTCTCTGTCTTACCCCTTCCCCTTCGTCTTACCACTAGCCCTTGTCCCTCGAAACCAAGTGGTAAGCGCTAGGGATGAAAACATACCCCTATGAAATGAGACGCCACTTGGTTACTGTTACGTCATCATACATAGTCGCTAGCTGGCTGCTACGTCACCAGAGGCGACAAGTGTTGATCGCAAATTTTCAGTCTAAAAGTGTGTGTTTGTCGATTGCGTGGGTTTAAGAGATGTTTGCTTTATTCAGAAAAAATGCGGGACTGTTGTGCAAATCAGAAATGTAACGTCAGCGTGGAAAAATAGTGATTTTTAAAAACGTTTCAATTAAGAGCATGGTTCCAAATATATATATATAAGTTACAGGACTGTGTAGAGCACAAGACAAGACTGTCGTAATTTTAAATAAATTATTTAAGCCGAAAATACTCTCTGGATGATCTGGCCGCAGTGTGTTCTGGGTACCCCTTGGTTTCAAGTAAGCTCGCGAATATTCTTGGTTTTAAGGGGTATCTAGCCCTTCCCCTTAGCCCTACCCCTCGATCAAAATGAGAATTGGGACAGGCCTTAATCTCATGTGAACGCGCAAAACTAAGGGGAAGGGGTAAGGGGAAGGGGTAAGACAGAGAATTGGGATTCACCCTTAACCTCCTGGCCCCCCTAAGAAACCTGACAACCAGATCGTGCTTCCCTACCGATTTCCCCTCTATGAGGTTGTGGTGGGTGGAGTAGCAGCCACGTAAACCTTTAAAGGTGGAGGGGGCAGCCTACGCTCCAACCTTTGCTGCAGGAAGGACAGCACGGCTCTGATCAAACATCTCCGGGAGTCCTCATGAGAGGAACACCATGAGGTGCCCGTGGTGAAGCGATAGTGAGAGCTACCTCCTGGGGTAGGTCACCTCGAACCTCCGCATCCCATCCAGGGCGTGGGTACCAGAGGGTGCCCTGTCTCTGAGAAACAAGATCCTTCCTTAGATGAATCGTCCAGAGAGGGGCTGTCACGAGGAGCATGAGTTCCTGGGAACCAGGTCCTTGTGGGCCAATATGGAGCCACTAACAGGACCTGCTCCTTGTCCTCCCTGATCTCGCAAAGTATCTGTGCTAGTAGGCTCACTGGAGGAACGCATATTTGCGCAGGCCCTAGGGCCAGCTCTGTGCCAGTGCATCCATGCTGAGCGTACCTCGGATAGGGATTAGAACCACTTGCAATGGGCGGTTTCTGGAGATTCAAACAGGTCTATCTGAGCAACTCCGAACCGACTCCAACCAGCTGGACTGCCTGGGGATGAAGTCTCCACTGTAAAGAAACCAGTTTAATATGGAGCTATTGTTTCAGCTCCGGGAATTAGTTATTAAATATTCAATGTTGCTTGATCAACGTAATATTAATATTTAACGTACGATTTATACTTTGAGTACTCGGCCAGCGAATACTACATCAGTATATCTATTAAATCTTGCTTCTATTGCCCGTGGCCCCGGTAACAATAAAACGAAATTAATAATTAATCATGTTCGAGCTAGGTTGCGTTATCTTTGGGCAAATAATGATGAAAATACTTAAAATCACATTCCAGAGACAATTCTTTATAAAAATGGAACAAGGTTTATTCGTGATACTGCTATTCTAACATAAATGGATTAACTGATAATACACAAACATACACATGCATAAGGGATTTTGGTAAGTAAACTCGTAACTGTTAAAATTAGCCCTTTTAGCTATTTTAACGCTTGACTCAACCAGAAAAGATCATGACAGATGCCTTTGCTCTGTTACTGCATTCAGATCAAATTTTACCAGTTTAGTCAGAGTTAGGAATGTTTGGTTTGTTACTTGCTTTCGCCGTTGAAGCAGGCTGGACGCTTTGGCTTCGTTTTCCCGCGTGAGTTCAGTTCTTTGTTTCGGGTGTCACGTGGTCGGTTCATGCTCCTTCGGGGAACTTCTACTGCGTGACGTCACCGGGAAAGCTCTGCTCAGTCGTTGCTCCGTGGTGTTACGGCATTGGCACGGTCCTAGACTTCATAAATGGTTGGGTTTCAAGGTGAGAGTCCAGCGGACCGGCGCGCGTTGGAGGGCGCAGCTTCACGGAGTTTCAGAGATGTTCAAGCCATGTTCAAGAGAGTCAGAGAGTCAGAAGAGAGAGCGTTTTGCGACTGGCGCGTTGTTTCAAACAGTCCAACTTGGCCCTGGCGCGGCTTGTCGAATCCGATTGTCCGTATGCGGAGCCCCCATGTCCAGGCTTTCTGGGGTGGAATTTACGTGGTCCGACATTCCAGTCATTCCGTGAAGATACAACTTACAGATTTTATATGCCTGTTTAGTCACACATGATGCTAAAGCTTAACGGTCATGCACCAACTTATGGCTTACGACGCCAGCTTCATTTACAGACTAAACATCGCATTTACCGGGCACACACACATTACAGTTGTTTATGTAAAGCATGATTAAAAATTACCCACATTACCGTCAAAATAATTCACATTCGAAATCATCACATCAAGCCTATGAGGGAAAGAGTACACATTAATATCCATATATTTCTTTGTGTAGATGTTTTGAAAGTCATGAAATGAACGAATGTCTTTGAGAAACGTTCCCATCGCATTCCTTTGTTCGTAATAGAAAGAAAACGCGCGCTTTTGCGCTGAGGCGGGCTTTAGAGGGTTGTTGAGTCGTTAGCTGCCCCCCCCTTCTGGTGACGTGTAGAGCCAGTTGAATTCCTGCCGATATACGTTACACCACTACAAATTATTAAAGAGATACACCAAGTTTTGCTTCCTGAACCTGAACCTTCAACAAGCTTTATATTCCTAGAGAAGCCAGTTTTACCTTATTTATTTAATAAATAGAACTTACACAGCAGTGTTATTTTAGTATTAATCATATCATAATGTAGTTTTAGATTTTCAGTTTTTACTTAAGTTTTAGTTTAAGTTTTTCTCTCTCTATCTTTTTTCTCTATTTTTATATTACTTAATTGTAGTATTTTAAGTGCTTTAGTTTTTTTGTCTAAGAGCTGCATTCTATTTTGTTTCAGCCTTTTTATTTTCAGCTTTTTAAGAGTTTAATAGCATGGTCTTCACATACAAACCAAAATGCTTTTAAGTGAGTCTAAAACTACACAGGCTGACAAAAACAATTGAGACTTCACTGTTTATTACACTATTCATGCATATGTCAATGGTAATGTGTGTTGGTGATGTAGTTGGTGATGTGACTTTGTAATATACATATGCATTATGTCACCATTTTCAAAAATTTACTTCAGCATATTTTACACATAGACAATACCAGCATTGTTATCAAAAAAACTTTTCACTGTCCATTTCTTTCCCCTAAAACACTGTTGTCATGTAAATTAAATGTCAAAACGCATACAAAGTTTTCAGGTTTTTTTTGGCTTAAAATGGTGTTAAAATATTAAAACTAAGTGTTATTGTACGTGTTTTTGAGTAACAATAAAAAAAAATTATGTTATACTGAATTAAGTCATGTTTGGACTGATAAGTTAAAAAGATTAAATGTTTCCATTAAGTTATACAAATAAACTATTTTATGAAAGAAAGTGAAGAGGCCTAGGACATATTAATAGAAAATGCATTGCCCAGACACTTTTCCTGGTTCGATTAGACTGATTTTCAACCTTCATACCATTCTTGATGTAAGTTCATATCCTAGATTTAATGATACTTTTAAAGTTGATACACATAAGTTCTGTTTCTTACCACTGTGAAAATCACAATGTAACATACACTACATATCTTGCCATCTTTGTTTCCCTACTGTAAGGCTGTTCATTCTGCTTTTCCCAGACTACAGCTCAGTTCATATCTACTGTAACTGGATTGGTATTGAATCTAATTTCATGTCATATGAACTCCTCCATACTTGAGACTTGATCATGGCACGTTTTACCTTGTAGATGATAAATAACTTGGAAGTGATTGTGGGTTCCAGCTGGTGGCATGTTGGACCCGTCAACAGTGAATTCTGTCATGACCAACCTGACAACTCAGACTTTGCCTAGAGGCAGGACTGGATGTCTGAACCACTGAACCACTGACTTCTAGACTGTTGAAAACAGTTATTCACATGGATCCTATTCTAGTCAGAGAGGAACCCATTCTAATAAAAGCACGTGCCTGTGTTACACTTGTACGGCCGTGTTTTATATAATCTATTTTATTAGCCTGCCTTCAGAGACAACAACTGAGGTTTAATGTCACACAATAGCATATATGCATTCATCTCGCTCTACATTCTTGCTCTCTTCTTCTAGCTCCCTCTCTTTCTCTGCAAATCCCCAGTGCCCTTTCATTGACAATCCGATGGCTATCATACTCACTCTTGAAGGATGATATCCCTAATGTTCATGACAAATGAATCCACTGGGGGAAAACCCATGACAGTGAGCCTGCAGTTGGTCATTGCTTTTACTAAATCTGTCATTTCCCATTTGCAGATCCGTTTTGTAGGGGGTTGCATATATAAGCAGCACATTTGTATAACCTGGATTAAGTTAGGGTGTGGGAGAATACTGTAGATGCTAACTTAAATGTTGTCATTAAATTACATTTGCTCCCAAAGCAGCTAATTGAGTTGAAATGTTGCAATGTTGTTACATAAAAAAATGCTGTGAAGGATATTGAACTGAACATATGGTAAAATAAACCTTCTGCTAATCAATCTAGATCATTAAATGACTTTCCTTATTTGAGTGTCTACTTTTCTATTGCAAGTATCTATTAAATAAATGAAGAATGCTTAATTTGACTTTGTTTTTTAAGACCTTTAAAAATATAAATCCTCAATCATGTATTTAAAGGAATAGTTGACTTATAAATAAAAAGTCTGTCATTATTTACTTAACCCCATTTTGTTGCACATTTTTATTATAATTTTTTTTTTTCCAAAAAGGAAGAATTTTAAACCAGCTGTTAACAACAGTTAATAGTTACCGCATGTTTTATGTGATAAACACAATTTTCCTGTCCTTTTCTACATATGTGGTCCTGTGAACAGTTATATGACAAATTAAAATTAATAGTTTCGAATGTCTTCTTTTATATATATATATATATATTTTTAATAAGACATTGTGAAAATCTTACAGGAAGCCTGTTTTACTCTGTATTGGTATTTTGTAAATATCTCAAGAGTTCTTCTCACATATCAGGTTGAATTAATTTATTTGATGATTGTCATGAAAGCTGCTCTTTTCATGGAGTTATTTTGTTTCCCCATGTGTGCTTGAAATACAGTTTATCGCATAATACACTGAGACACATCTGAATGATCATATGTTTGCCTTGAATATTTTTGAACAGATTATTTACACAGCACCATACAAACACGGGCACATACACATACACACACATAGACATCTTTTCACTTTGGCTGCATAACAAACCAATTAACTCGTGACAACAGCAGCTGTTTGAAGCAAATGGACAAAATATTTGCATTCCATCTGAAATGTTCTGCTTGATGATGACATTTTATTAAATAATCTACATTTAAAAGTAAACTTTTGGGGAAAAAAGGTGTACAGTTTATTTAAATGTATTCTGGGACAAGTTAAATTTGATATAATAAAATAGATATTAATTAATACAAAAATCATCCAATACACATTTACGGTGAGCCCTACATCTATTGTGTTCTAAAACAATTGAACATGAGCTTATCCTGTGCAAAATGTCATATTTAACATTACAAATGAAGATTGCTGAAAACAAGTCACATATGAGGTTCCTTTTAGGACATTGTTTATGTGTTGTTAGCAACATGCCAATACTTGACTAAAATTGACTGAATTGATTCTCTTGTGTGCTTCAAATAAGGAGTAACATTTTTATCATAATTTTTGTTATTTTGAGATATTTTTTTAATATAGCTTTTAGTGTTCTAAATCAGTCACTTATGAGGTTCCTTAAGAAAATGTTTTCGTTTTGTGTTGTTACCAACATGCAGATATATAACTAAATATATTGATTATAAGTTAATTATCTTCTACAATTTATGTTAATATATAACAATTTAACAATTAACAATCCTACAACTTCCTAATATGTCATCTTTATTTACAAATTGATTTACTTTATTTATGTGTTGATTTTCTGAGGTAAGGTCGATTTACTTAAAACAATTCAGTAAATTGAGAGCACAATTTAGTAATTAATTACCTCAGAACATTGTGTACATGATTTACCAATGTGTTATAATAATTTAAGTGCATCATGAGAACCTTTTAGGCCTACTAATTTGTTACCTTGTTTTATGAAAATCCGTTCTGTTCGTTGAATGGTTTTTGAATAGGCTACACCTGTTACATTACTGTCATAATCACAATAACAGCAATACAGATCTTTTTTTCACTTCTCAAAATGGATGATTGGTTTATGAAATTGCAGGGAAATTGCAGGATTGCAGGAAATAAGGGAACCAATTAGTAAATTATGTGCATGAAGTACTTAAAACGAGGTCACAAATTAGTAAATTGTGCTGATGTATTAGTCACGTATTCATAGCCACAATATATATTTTTTTCCCCGCATGTCATATCCGGGGCTCCATACATTTCTGAGGTTCTACGTAATTAGAATTATCAAAGATGTGATCTGAGAGAAGCGTCAGTGTGTCACAGATGCCTGAAAGATATTTAGCAGGTTAAATATCTAGATCTGTCTGAAATCCAAATCTTATAGTGTGAAAGTGTTTTGACTGGAACTGGAACTCAGCAATGACAGACGTGTGTAGCGTGTTGCTATTAGACAGCAATGCACTAGGATTTTGAACAAAGATGTAGTCTATGATGAATCTCCTAAAATTATGCCCTGGTTCAGAATTGTTTCAAAACTATTATCTAAGATGTCATCCAGCAAACTTTTCAACTTCCCGGCACTAGTGCTGCTTCTGGTCTGTTTTTCCTGTGGGAACTTCACAGGACAAACACAATATCAATCAGGGGATAAAAATAAATGAGAGAAATCAATAAAAATGTACTTTGGCTGTCAGTTTTCAACGGTAGTACGAGGGCTCACTGAAGACCGGCAGCATTTTGTGATCGGGTTCAGTTTTGATTGACAAATAATGGCCCTGTAGACATTTGCCGCTCACAGCCAGGGGAGGAAATGGATAGGCGTCTCACAGGTGTGGGGCAAAAGGGAATAATTAGGCCCAGACGCCTGAGGTAAGCCCCGGCAGAGTGAGTTCGTTAGCAGGGAAGGAACAGGGGGAGTGAGGATGGGAAGAGAGAGAGTGCGGAGGGCCGGAGAGAGTATGGCAGAGACATTTACCAGGGAAGCTGTGGGGAAGAGGAAGTAGAGGGGAAAGACGGGGCTCCCAGAGGATCCAAAATGGCTGCTCACAGCAGCTAGTTGACTGGACTTATGTGGCAATAGAAGTAACTGCTACGAGCAGGAAGAGGAACGACTCTGCAAAGGGTGGCACTCTCCTGTCAGTCCTTGAAAAATAAGAAACCATGTAGACAAATTGCTTGTCTGGATTTTTTTTCCACATAGAAAAAGAATATGATAAATCATAACTAGTATTTATTTCCATTTTAATAAAGGCATCTTTTATTTTCTTTATCAATGCTCTAGACAAGAGATTCTTAACTTTTTTGATTCCAAGGCCCCTCATTAACCACAACAATATTTTAAGGCCCTTGCGATTGCAATGTTTTGGAGCTTGTCAAAACAAGAAATAAGTACTTTCTTTATAAAAGAACATCAGTATTATTTTTGTATCATTTCTATGCTTTTTGCTAACATTTGATATACTGTATATATATATATATATATATATAATTTGTATGTGTTCAAGTACACAAATTGAATAATCAAATGTAAAATAACATTGCATATTCTTCACTGTATAAATTATAGATTAATCATCGTTAAAGCTAATTTATTCAGACAAGAGCAGTGACGGATTTTCTCTTTTTATTTTTACTTTGTTTTATTTAATTTAACTTTTGTTTTATTTATTTATTTATTTAGAGTTAGGACACTGTAAATTAGGTGCAGTCACTTTAAACACAATTAATGGGTCTAATATATTGATAAACATCTGATTTCTTTCTCTGCTGTTTAGGTTCACTTAAGACATAAACTTAAACTGTTTTCGAGGATACTTGCCTAGACAGATATATTGACATACTTTTATATGATTTTTTTCATTCAAGTACAAGAAGAAGTGTAAAGAAACTCCATTCAGGGCTCACATGTTGCCTGAGACGTGGCTCGGCACACACAACACACTGAAAGGAGTTGTTGAATTCTTCAAAATCACTTGAATATTTATATTGGCAAGGTGTATTTGTCCGTTAAAGCACAAGAAGATGCACTTTAACAAAAAACAAATCCAAAGTTGTGATTTGGGGCCTCCTACCATCTTAGGTCCATATGCCTGGCATACTCTGCACCCCCGGTAATGGCGCCCCTGACAATAATAATCCTGATGAAGCCCATGATGTTTTAAGGTTTTGTACTTTTTTGCTTGCTTTCTAGTTGTTTTAGCTGATTTTAATGCTTATTTTGTCTTTAAATCTTGAGTGCAATTAGAGATGACATAAAGAGCATAAAAAAGCAAGCATATCATGCCGTAGACCTATATACAGTCTACTTCCATGCCCAATTGAATTCACCAGAGCTGCACAGATTGTTGCTGGCATCCTCTTCCACTCCTCCATAAAGACATCACGGAGCTGCTGGATGTTAGACACATGGTTCTTCTCCACCTTCCACTTGAGGATGCCTCACATATGCTCAATGGGGTTCAGGTCTGGAGACATACTTGGCCACTCCATTACCTTCACCTTCAGCAGCAAGGCAGTTGTCATCTTGGTGGTGTGTTTGGGGTAGTTATGTTGGAAAACCGTTTCTGAAGGGAGGGCATCATCTTCTGCTTCAAAATGTCACAGTATGTTTGAATCCATGTTTTCCTCAATGAACCGCAGCTCCCCAGTACTAGCAGTAGTCATGCAGCCCCAGACCATGATGCTACCACCCACATGCTCGACTTTAGGCAAGGCAAAATTTTCACCATCTGAGTCAAACAAGTTTACATTAGACTCATCAGACCACAGGACATGGTTCCAGTAATTCATGCTCTTTGTCAAGTTGTCTTCGGTAAACTGTTTGCAGGCTTTTTTTGTGAGCCAGCTTCAGAAGAGGCTTTCTTCTGGGACGAAGGCCGTGCAAACCGACTTGTTGCAGTGTGTGGTGTATGGTCTGAGCACTGACAAGCTGACCTTCCACTTCTGCAACCTCTAAAGCAATGCAGGCAGCACTCATGCATCTGTTTTTTGAAGCCAGCTTCTGCACCTGACGCACAGCACAAGGACTCAACTTCTGCTATGTTGAACATCCAGTGGTCAGTATGAGAGAATTGTACTCACAGAACCAAATTTGAACTGCTCTAAAACAAGACAAACAAAGGTGTATGGTCCTGTCAAGCAGACAAAACATGAACACGATGAATAGGACATGTGGCTTTGCATGGTTAAACGATCACTTAGGGTGTTCTCAGTTTTGTTGCCAGCTTTTTTGACAATAATGGCTGTATGTTGAGTTATTTTCAGAGGACAGTAAATATTTACTGCTATGCAAGTAGCACATTGACAACTCTAAAATATATCCAAGTTTAACTTCTATTGTCCCTTGAAAATATATACTAAATTGATTGCCAAAATGTGAGGGGTGTACTCACTTTCGTGAGATACTGTATATATATATATATATAAAATAAGCTGTTTTAGCTAAACCTATTAATATTAACTCTCTGAAGTCTGCATAATTGAAGGAGCACACTTACAGTATACTGTTTACATAGAATAATTAATTTGTGACTAAATTGTTTTTGACTGCCTTGACGCCACTATCCAGCCTGCCAGTATCCAATTATTTTCTGAATGAAGGACACAAAGAACACAAAGCTCAAGTCATCTATCCTTCATGTGTGGTGTGCTCTGAGGTTACACTCTGCTCCACAGTGTGGTGTAGTCCAGCCTTGTAACCCGTAGATGAGCGCATTTAGGGAATTAGCGTTGGGTAGAACAGACCCCCATGAAACAGAGGTCCAGGATCAAAGCCATAGTGTCAAATGGCTGAAAGCCAGGATCCACCGGGCTTAGAAGCTCATTAGGACCGTTATTATCCATGCCTGGGAATTAACTACCTGGGAATTTTCTTTGAGCCACTTCTTACAAATACCAAGAATGATTTAGCTCGTACTATATGGTTTCCACACTACAGAAACATGGAACATATTTTTTATAAAAATTCTCTTAGTTCTCTCTTCATACCTGCGCTGATAATAGCATATTTTCAGTTTTGTCTGTTCACTTACGGGCTAAAGGATTTGCCTCCTCATATTATTTACCATAGCAGAGGAAGAATTGCTTGATTCTAAATTACTGCATCAGTGCAAATGATTATAGTTATTATAGTAAGTTAGACATTAAATTAATAAGTCAGTATATGTATACATAAAGCATATTAAATGCAAGTAAACTCTTTACTGTAATGTTTCAAATAACGTGAGTGATTTTTTTTTTTTTTAAATATGGTTTAAATTATGTTTCATTGTAATTCAGTGTAACATATATTTATGTAAAAAATTTAACCATATACTTATTCTGACCTGCACTTGGGTAAAACCACATGATTCTCATTCTAAATGAATGAAAAATATTTGTAGGTATACAAACTATAAACCCTTGTTCATTGTTGACCTATGTATAGACCTCTTAAAATTGCTGCTGTTTCCAGATGTTTTTCTCAGGAATAATAACATACAGTTCCCTTTCGGGAACTCGAGCTACGTCGGAAATGCTTTGGGAATGCCCCTGTGTTCCAACGCTCAGAAACGTGTGTAATCTGTCCAAGGGAATCCTGGCTGACGTCACCGGCAGGGATGACGTAGCGACCAGGAAGTTATAAAAGCACATGCGGAGGAGAGAGCAGCAGCTTCTGTTGTTCAGTAAGCGCTCTATGTGTGTCACGTCTTATTTACTGTTGTTTGTCCCATATTATTAACAATAAAATGGCAACTGGAAAGCATGAGTCTGAGAAGCAGCGTTTCAGGCTGTGTGTTCCTCCCTACCCTCGCTTCATTACGGGTGGGGATACACACAGTTTGCGTGCTTGTCTGGAAGTGGAACTGGTCAGCTATGTCTGCATTGTGGTCATCTTTCACGCGGACGCTCCGCTCCTGGAGAGCGCTCTTTTTGGAGGGTGCTCTCGACAGCGTTCCCCCATGGTTCGGGTCCCGCCTCTACCGAGGTATAGCGGTGCCTTAAATTGTGGGGATCACAAGAAGATCTGGCAGTAAGAATGGAGACGGGCACGTCCTTTTCTTCTTCTTCCCCTGCCAGATCTAGTGCTCACTTTTTGGGGACAAAGGCACGTTCTGAAATGGTTTCCTCCACCCCGAGAAAGGGCTCGGCGCTCGTGTTGTCTTCCTCTGAGGAGGGAGATGATGCGAGCGCCAATCGAGATGAGTCTGTGGACTTGCCACCACAGTCTGTCTTGTTTGAGGAGCTGTTGGAGGTAGTGACTAGAGCTGTGGCCAAGTTAAACATCGATTGGCCAGCAAAGAAAGATCAAAAGGGGCGTCCTGAGAGCAAGCTCGATGAATGCTTCCTGTGCCCAAAGTCACTGCCTCCATGCATTTTCCCCCCGATCTGCATACTGAGGTGTCTAGATCATGGTATAAACCATACTTGGCCTGCCTCTTCAGTCAAAATGTTTCTCATTATTCAAACATAGAAGGACTGAATGAGAGTGGTCATGGGAAGATTCCCCTGGTCGAGGATGCGCTTGTGGGCTATCTTTCGCCTGGAGGTGTATCTTTCCTTAAGGCCCCAGTGTTACCCACCAAGCCGCTTCGGACTTCTTCAGCTTTGGTGGGTAAAGCGTACACGGCAGCGGGTCAGGCTGGAGCTTGCCTACACACTATGGCGGTGTTGCAGGCAAACCAGGCTGACCTGCTAAAAGAGATGGATGAGGGAGAAGATATAAGAAATGATGATATCGCTGAATTGTGTAAAGCCACATATTTGTTGCTTCGGCCACAAAGGAGACCGCCAGAGCAATTGTGCGGTCTATGGCAGCCCTAGTGGCCACGGAGAGACATCTGTGGTTGAACCTGTCTTAAATTAACGATTAAGACAGGGTATTTCTCCTTGACGCCCCGCTAGTGCCTTCTGGACTGTTCAGCGATGCTTTAAATACGGTCATCGACAGATTCCAGGAGGCCAAGAAACAAGCTGCTGCATATCAGTGATTTCTCCCTCGCCGTTCTCATGGGGCTGATAGGCGGCATCAGCCCCAGCCGTGTACCAGCTCCTCATATCGCAAAAGTCCAGAAATGGAACGTTGCTACTCACACTACCCCTCAGAAAGAAAGGCAGGAGGGGCAGCTGCGCTCCAAGTCAAAGTCTTCAAATGAGATGACGGGTCTGAGGACCATCATTTTTAATAGGAAGGCTTCTGCCAAGAGGTCCTGATGCTCACGGTCCAGGACTTCTAAGGGCAGGCCCCTCTGGGAAAGAGCAGTTCACACCCTCATCACACGGTGCCTGTCTCTCCTCAGTGCCCTCAGGAGATTGGTCTGCCAACTCTGCCACCCACGGTGCTTCAGGGCGCGGTGGTCTATGGAGAGTATATCTCTCAGCTTCTGCCCGTCCAACCTGATACCTTTTGACCTTCTGTACATGTGACCCTTGCAGTGGTGGCTCAGGACCACAGGGTTTTCCCAGAGGAGCAACCCGTTTAACATGATCAAGGTCACGCGGCGATGCTTACGTGCCTTAGAAATGTGGAAGAAGCCTTGGTTCCTGTCACAAGGCTCCGTGTTGGCAGCTCCATGTCGTCGCAAAACGCTCACGACGGACGCCTCCCTCACGGGCTGGGGAGTGGGCATGAGTGGCCGCTCTACCCAAGGTCTGTGGGAAGGTCCCCATCTCAGCTGGCACATCAACTGCCTGTAGATGCTGGCAGAACTTCAAGCATTGAAGCATTTTCTCCCAGACCTGAGAGGCCATCACGTGCTCGTTCACACAGACAATACATCGGTGGTCTCTTAGATCACCGCCAGGGGGTCTGCGCTCGCGCCCCCCTGTACAGGCTGGTGCGCCAGATCCTTCTGTGGGCCCAGGGGAAACTGCTCTCCCTGAGGCAGATTAAATCCCTGAGTACCTCAATCAGGGAGCAGACATCCTTTCGAGATAGGGGCTGAGGATCAGGAAATGGATGCTCCACACCGAGGTGATGGAGCAGATTTGGTAGAAGTTTGGTCGAGCCCAGGTTGACTTGTTTATTGTGTTTATTCGATATTGGATATTGTGAGGTGTCTCAAGACACCTCACAATATCCCCTCTGGTTCTCTCTGACTCATCCAGCTCCACTGGGGCTGGATGCCATGGTACAGACGTGGCCGAGGCTTTGTTTGTATGCCTTCCCCCCGATTGCTCTGCTCCCGGGAGTTCTGGAGAGAGTTCGGCTCATTCTACTAAAGGTATGTCGGCCTCAATGCCTTTTCATCTGGTGTATCGATGAACAATATTTGTAACGCTACAGGATGGTCCACCCCTCTGACCTTTGTCAGATTCTACAGCCTTGACCTTGATGCCACTCCTGGCTCCTCAGTCCTCTCTGCCTAAACTCTGCCGTTCCACACTAGGCAGGGATTTGACAGTATGAGGGCGTGGGCATTTTGGTTCCCAAAGCATTTCCATGGTTCCGAGAGGGAACGATACGCTGTATTGCATGCCATACTTCCTGCATTCCTGCGAGTGCTTCCTTCACTTTGAATCTGCCGCTGTCTCCACCGCAGGTGCTTTTATAGCTTCCTGGTTGCTACGTCATCCAGTGACATCAGCCGGGATTCCCTCGGACAGATTACACATTTTTCACAGCATGGGACCACAGGTGCATTCCTAAAGCATTTCTGACGCAGTATCTCGTTCCCTCGGGGAACCATGGTTACATACGTAACCTGGGACATTATTCCCATTATGATATTTTTCTACCTGATCTGACTCTTAAAAAAACTTTTGTTGGTGGAACTTAATGTATTCATTCACTAAATTGTATTTTTGACTTCAAATCAGTTAATTTACTTGAAACACATTTTTTAATTACCTGATATAACTTTTTGCAGTTTAATGTCTAATGGATGAGATCAGTTTTGCACTGAAGTACTTCTGCTGTTTATTTACAATTAATTTACTAATACAAGATTAGTTTATTATACTAGGATTTGTTTTACCAATTGTGTAAGCTTCTTATGAGAACCCCATTAAAACAAGCTTAAAATGGATCACTGGAAAGATCAACTGTCCATTCGGAAGTGCCATATTATATTTTAGGACTCAAAATATACAGTATATTAATAAACTGAAATAATACTGAATAATCCATACTGGACTGTGGCATTCAGCAAGAGCTGCATTATGTTGATTTGGAATTTGAATTCACAGTTTCAAAATGTAGTAAAAGTTTCAACTTCAGAGTGCAAAGTGCAATAGAAAGCCTTGTTTTCACATTTCTAATGTGAAAATTCAGACTTACTGCATGACAATGTAACCTGCTTAGGAAATGTTTGCAGTGACTGTGTATTTGAACATTTTCTAAACAAATACTAGCATTTTGCTTTTATTTTTTTCATTTGTTCTAACATTACACACCAGAACACATTATACCTGAAAGGAGTAGATAAAGCAAAACCCACATATTACTTTAAATATAATCCTAATTGATGTACTGTAAAAAGAATTATGGTGATGACGGACAAGCATAAATTGATAATGGTCAAACATATTTAAGCTGCAAAGTCATTATCATTATGATTATTAGCATTATGCTGCTAAATTAGTGTACAGCAAAAATAAATGCATGTGTTGGTATGATGCAATACTATCCTATTTACGATCTCACTTTCACATTAAACCAAACAACATTGGAAATATGAGGTTTATTAATGCTTTTCTCATCCATTGAAATCCCATTTCATAAAATTCACTCAGATTGGATTAGCACATTTTGGGCTATTACTTTTTAATCATCCTCATTTGGATTGTTCATGCTTGCCTTAAATGGCCTCCAGAATAACTATGATAAATATCTGTTATTTTCAGATGGAGCAGGGCCTTCTAACATGGAAAGATTAATTGGGCTAAACAGACAACAAACTGAGGCTGTACACTTCCTCAGCTACAAGGCCAGTTTTTAAAGCAGTATTTCATAAAAAAATAATATTCTGTCATTACGTACTCACTTTCATGTTTTTCCACAACTGTATTTTCTTTTTGTATTTTCAATGTTGATTTAGATTACATATACTTTAATTATGATCAAAACAGTTCTTCAAAGTATCTTTTTGTTTGATTGACAGAATAAAGAAAAGGTTTGCAGGACTGGCTATTAAAACAAACACCACGTTTGATTAAATTCCTATTGAATTAAATTAAATCCCTTAAATGCTTGATTCAATTCAATATAAGTTGTGTAATGCACAAATACATGTTCAAATCAACTACTGATTGCTATACAAACATTTAAATTGTATTTTTTTTTAATAATAGTATCTTTATAATCAAATATTTAAATGATATGTTTCTCTTGCAGTTAGTTTTTAGAAATATAACAATTGAACAGTACTTGTCATAACAACTTGTTTTAATTTATTCAAATGTACAATTGACATTGTTTCACTTCTCGGCTGTACTCCATTTGTTAGATGACCAAAATACTTAAAAGTTACATTTCCGTTAAAACTTCCCTTTTGTGAACTCCTCGTTTCCTCGTTCCTTGCTCCAGAAAACGTGACAGAAGGACCGACCGAAACATTAACTCCGTGTTTGTACCCTCCATTTTGTTTCTCGTTTCCATGGATCCCCTCATTCGCCGGAGATACATTCTCCTCCTGCTGGAGCTTGGGGAGTGATCGCTCGAGGGCCACACCAGACTGTTTCTGGTCCTCGCAAACCTCACCACTTACCCGGACGATGTGCTCTGTGCGTTCTACAGCGCCAGTTTGAACATCGCGTGTGGCGCGCCGTCATCCAAGGATGGACCTCAAGCTAATTTTACCGCATTTGTGGAGTGGACACACACTGGCAAGAGCAACTCTCAACCCAGTGCCCAGCCCAACATGCTGATCGGAGAGCCAGAACCCGCCGCGACCAACATTCCATCGCCGCACAGAGCGACTGAGCTGAGGTTCGCTGCGGAACCAGAGATGCAAATGACGTCAGTCAAGGTGCGTGAGCCGGCAACAATGCCCGCCTTGAGGGAGAATGCCACGGACGGTGTGAGCGCGGAGAGGAGCTCCAACCCCCTGCACTGCTGCTGAGGGTGAACTGAGCATGGCGAGTGGCACATGGTGCCACAAAGAGGGTCGGAAGGCTCCTGTACCTTCTCCCCGTAAGCGTCCTCTAGAGCCCGCTCCTCCAGAGCGCCCTCCAGTGTTGGCTGGCCCACCCACTCCTGCCTCCTCCACCAATGTCGTCTGGAAGCCCCTCTGCTCGCCCTCAGCCCACCATCTATGCGGTGCTAGCTCGGTGGGACTACAATCCTCCAGTGTTGCCGTGATCATAGTTTCCCTCGACTCTGGATCCATGCTTCTGCGTCGGTCGCCGGCACAATCTTCTCCACTTAGGACCTCCGGATCCTCTCCGTTGCCCTTGCTCTTTGGCTCTCAGCCTCGGGCTGAGATTTTGTTTAATATTAAAAGTAACAAAACACAAAGCGTATTGTGATTTATTGGATGATAGAGAATCTCCTACATAGGAACAGCCAGGTGGCTTAGATTAAGCGGGGAACGCGGGCGACGTGTCCCCCTCACTTTTTATAAATATTAAATTTGTCCCCCGCACTTTTTCATTGGACGGTTGTTTTCTCGACATGTTGAGGTTTTAATGGAGCAATGTATATAAATGCAGAATGATTTAAATTTAAAAAAGACAAGATAGTCTATGCATGATGTTTACGTTTCCATGGCAATCAGTCACTCAGTTTATCACGTCACTACGCGCCTAGCGACAAATCTAGCGACTTTTGGAAAAACCTTAGCAACTTTCCAAATCTCGCCAGATCTTGAGTTATACCTCTCCCTGTGTCTGATCTGATCAGTGAGCGCTGGCTCCGGCTGAGAGGAGCAGCACATTCCAGTGACCGCACAGCAGCTGACATAGATGTGAATGAGCTGCGCATGTGCACACGGTGTTGCCATGGACCAATCACTTGCCTGCTTCTCCTTTGTTTGAAAGAAAACTATTTAATTTGACCGTTTTTTCTTCTTTCTTTCTTTTTTTTGTTAATTCTTCTCATGCACTTATATTACTCAATACTCACTGTCACTCACAGAGCTTTAGTTCATTCCAGTTTCTGAACTCCTCTGGGATCGTTTACTGGGCTACATCTGAGAGACTGTACGTGATTGTACTTACTCATACATAACAATAAACTTAATTAAACTTAAGTTTAATTAAACTTGCTCTTTCATTATTGCACTAATTTTGCGTTTTTATGTGTTGTCAAGAATGAACAAGAAACAGACAGCCTAGGTTTGTCAGGGTAGAATCAGGTTGACACCCAATAAAAATAAAATTCACTGGTGAGAAGAACAGATAACACCTGGCTGTTTTTACATTGTATAACATCTCTTAATACACAATTGTTTGTAGGATTATATATGGACCAATCATAAAAAAAAACACAATTAATAAAATATAGAAAAATAAACATTAGTATGATAAACTGTCACAAACGAGAGCCTGGAGGATTCAATTGCAAAAGACAGGTTTATTGACAGGAACGATCAGAAAACGAAGTAAATGGCGGAGCTCTCCGTAGGCAGAAGCGGAGCTTTCCGTAGGCAGAAAGGCGGGTAGCGCAGGGAAGCAATGGGCAGCCAAGGTCCGAATGATCGGAGTCCAGGAACGGCAGGGCTCTGGAAACGTCACCAGGAAGCAGGAGCGGACGGGAAACGAAGACCAGAGAAACGGCAGCCTAGGAAGGATCTGACGATGAGAGACAGCGTGAAAGGATCAGATATAGCCCCGGTGATGACTCTCAGCTGGAGCGAATCAGGCTAATCACACACCCACAGACACCTGCTCACACATACGCACACACACCCACAAGACAGAGCGAGGATGGGACAGGGAACCCATAAACCGTGACAGTACCCCTCCCCCTAGGAGCGCCTCTCGGCGCTCCCAGCCGACCTTACCTGTTGATTGTAATCATCAATAAGGGAGTGATCCAATATGTCCCTGGCCGGAACCCAACTTCTCTCCTCTGGACCGTAACCTTCCCAGTCCACCAAGTATTGAAATCCTCGTCCCCTCCGCCTCGAGTCCAGAATGCGATTGACCGAATAGGTGGGTTCCCCATCTACGAGTCGCGGCGGGGGAGGAACCGGAGTAGGCGGATTAAGGGGAGACCGAAAAACGGGTTTAATCTTGGATACATGGAACGCGGGATGAATTCTCCTGTACGCAGGAGGGAGTTTGAGGCGGACTGTCACCGGACTAATAATTTTAGTGACAGGAAACGGGCCAATAAATTTGGGAGCCAACTTGTTACACACGGACCGGAGAGGAATGTTCTTGGTAGAAAGCCACACTTTTTGACCAACGACGTAGACGGGAGGCCTCGACCGGTGGCGATCAGCCTTAGCCTTGGTGCCCGCCCCTACCCGGAGGAGAGTCTCTCGGGCTCTCGTCCAGGTACGGTGACACCTCTGGACAAAGGCGTGAGCAGAGGGGACCGCGACTTCAGATTCCATACTAGGGAAAAGAGGTGGCTGGTAACCTAAACTACACTCAAACGGCGAGAGGCCCGTGGACGACACCTGTAACGAGTTATGAGCGTACTCAACCCATGAAAGTTGCTGACACCAGGAAGTGGGATTCTGAGTGACCAAACATCGCAACACCCTCTCGAGATCCTGGTTGGCTCGCTCAGTCTGCCCGTTGGTCTGAGGGTGAAACCCAGAAGACAAACTCACAGTCGCCCCCAGTAGTCGACAAAACTCTCTCCAAAATTTGGACACGAATTGGGGACCCCTGTCGGAAACCACGTCTGCCGGGAGGCCATGAATGCGAAAGACGTGATCAACTACAGTAGCGGCTGTCTCCTTGGCTGAGGGCAATTTGGGCAAGGGGATAAAATGGGCCGCCTTCGAGAACCGGTCCACTACGGTTAAAACAACCGTATTACCCTGGGAGGGCGGGAGGGCAGTGACGAAATCTAGCGCGATATGGGACCAGGGTCTCGAAGGGACTGACAGCGGCTGAAGTAACCCCTCTGGAGGTCGATTGGAAGTCTTACCCCGAGCACAGACTGAGCAGGACAAAACAAACTCTCGGACATCGCGAGCCATGGCCCGCCACCAGAATCGCTGTTTAACCAAAAACATGGTGCGACCGATTCCTGGATGACAAGCCACATTGGAGCAGTGACCCCATTGGATGACGTTGGACCGTAACCTCTCCGGCACAAACAACTGGCCCGTTGGGCATCCGGGCGGAGGCGTTACCCCTTCCAAGGCCGTGCAGACCTTCGATTCGATCTCCCAAGTGACTGCAGAGACAACCAATCTCTCAGGTATGATGCACTCGGGAGACACCGGGCGATCCGACTGATCAAAAATGCATGACAAGGCATCGGGTTTGATGTACTTAGAACCCGGCCGATAGGAGATGGAAAAATCGAAACGTCCGAAAAATAGTGCCCAACGAGCCTGCCTGGAGTTAAGACGTTTAGCGGACTGAATATATTCAAGATTCTTATGGTCGGTCCAAACTACGAAAGGAACCCCCGAACCCTCTAACCAGTGACGCCATTCCTCCAACGCTGGCTTGACGGCCAGCAACTCTCTGTTACCGATGTCGTAATTGCGTTCGGCAGGGGACAGTCGATGGGAAAAAAACGCGCAGGGATGCACCTTGTCGTCCGAGGTGGTACGCTGGGATAGCACTGCCCCTACCCCCACCTCTGACGCGTCGACCTCCACCACGAACTGACGTGTGGAATCAGGGGCCCAGAGAATGGGTGCCGAAACGAAGCGGCTTCTGAGTTTGGTAAACGCAGCCTCGGCCGCATTCGACCACCTGAACGCCGTCTTGGTGGAGGTCAAGGCAGTCAGAGGAGCGGCTAGTTGGCTGAAATTGCGAATAAAACGCCGGTAAAAATTAGCGAACCCCAGAAACCTCAGCAGGGCCTTGCGGGAATCAGGGGTTGGCCAATTTACCACAGCCTTAACCTTGTCAGGATCCATGCGAACTCCCACCGGCGACACTATGAAACCCAAGAAGGGAACCGACTGTGCATGGAACGTGCACTTTTCCGCCTTGACAAAAAGCTGGAGCTTTCCGTTGGCAGAAGCAGAGCTTTCCGTAGGCAGAAAGGCGGGTAGCGCAGGGAAGCAATGGGCAGCCAAAGTCCGAATGATCGGGGTCCAGGAACGGCAGGGCTCTGGAAACGTCACCAGGAAGCAGGAGCGGACGGGAAACGTAGGCCAGAGAAACAGCAGCCTAGGAAGGATCTGACGATGACAGACAGCATGAAAGGATCAGATATAGCCCCGGTGATGACTCTCAGCTGGAGCGAATCAGGCTAATCATACACCCACAGACACCTGCTCACACATACGCACACACGCCCACAAGACAGAGCGAGGATGGGACAGGGAACCCATAAACCGTGACATAAACAACTTGGTATGGTATTCTTCGTGACCATATTTTTCATCCTATAATCCTACCTAACACCTAAACTTAATACAAACAACGAATACCTTACAAGCTATTAATAAGCAGTACATGAAGAGTTTATTGAGGCAAACGTCATTAGTGAATAGTGATGTATTCCCATACTAATGTGTTACAAATAATGTAGGATGCAAATGATTGGTTATTGTCCAGCAGTGTACTTCATTTTTAATTTACTTGTGTACGTCATGTTTCATACACTACTTTGTTTGCAATAGACAGAGACAGAAGTGAATTCAGAGTTGAGAGTAAATGAGGCAGAAAGGTTCAACGAGTCTTCAGAGGTAAGGACAGATTATTTACAGAATTGTCTATGATAAGATATGCATTATCTTTTAACATAGATTAATCAGACTAATTTGTACTTTTTTATACTTCAGTTTTAGCTGTATATAGTAGCTTTATATATTTAGATATGTTAGCTTTAATACTGTATCAAAAAGCTACTACTTTTAAACTAACCAGCCAGAAAGCTTCAAGGAAATGTTACAAAATTATTATTTAATCTCGTTGTTTAATTGATATAGGGTCTACAGACCTTGACACGTTTGTCAGTTGAGCTCAATTCATAGTTTCTTTGCAATAGTTTGTTTTGAATTACTTTTTTTATTTAATTCCTGAAACGTGGACTGTATAATAGAACAGAACAGAATAAAGTAGTATGTGAATGTGCAAGTATCCATTACTGTGTGCCATGTACTTTACATACAACATACACAAAATACAATTTGAAATATGTGAAAAATAGTACCCTTATAAAAACATATTTGTAACTTATACTCAAAAAGGTGCATATTAGTACCTTAGAGAACCAATATGTATCTTAATGTACAACAATTCAACTTTTTGGGGTAGATAAGCTATACATATGTCCTTTTAATGATACTACCCCTGTGACAAGCTGTTGTATTTCTTTCTTTTTTTCTCTCTTTCTTTCGTTCTTTTTTATAATCATATGCAATAGTATAATCATAAAGCATATTAAGCAAAAAGGTATGATTAAAAATAAAACCTGTCAATTAGACAAGGTTTAACTTAAAAAAATAGGTATAACACTAGACATTCCGTCCCTCCACTTTTTCAATGATGGCTACGCCCCTGGGAACAGCATTGCATAAAACAGCATCTACTAAAATATTGATTCTTGGGATTGAAATACCAATATCAGATCCTCAAAATGCAAATCAATTAAAATCAATAAATCACCAGTGTCAACCCAACCCTGTACAGGTTTGGAACGACCTGGAATATATAATTACATAATAATCATTTTTTTTGTGATTTATGCCTTTAAAGATGCTTTTGTTTCCATGGAGTAACAAAAGTCACTGCTCTGCTTCCTTTGTATCAAGGAGTTCGTTTCCTGTAGCTTTCCATCTCCAGAGGTGTTCCAAAACAGTTGAGCGTAATCCCTTTGGTGTCTGTTTTTAATTGTTAATTCCGAGCACAAGACTGTGTTTTATGTGTTCCATGTCTGCCTCGCTCTTCTTGTTAACATGTATCCCAAGGTGCCTGCTCATGCGCTGAGATAAGATTCAATGTAGCAGTCAGGGTCAGGTGATCTCTTCAGGGATTTATTGCGCACAAACCCAAAAACACAAAAGGCACAACCGCTGCGTTACAGCAGCTGGCGTAATTCTGCCTTCTCATAATCACAAACTCTCACAGACAGTCTATACCCCATTCTTTTCCCACAATGCTAAGGGAAGTCAGGTTAAATATAAATCTTAAGAGGTGAGAAAAAAAACAAAAAACAAACACCATTGATGTCTAACTCTGACAGAAGTACGCTGCCATCTGTACTTATCGTTGAGTCCCTGAGGATTGAACAACTGGCAATTTCAGTCTTGGTTGTTTTTTTTTTTTATTATTATTATTGGTTTTCAACAAATAGTGGAGAACTGGATGTACAATTTTTCTTTACAATGCAGTCACTCTTAAAACTAGAGGTTCTTAATTGGCATCTACTATGGTTCCACAAATAACCTTTCTTTTTCAGAAAATGTTATTTATAGTGTAAAATGGTTCTTTAAATGATTAAAATGTCCTTCACACAAAGGGGAAAATTGTTATGGCATCACTGTGGAAAACCCCATTTTGAAAGCTTTATTTTATTAAAGAGTTTGGGCAGATACAATGATTGCGAAATGTAACTTCTTTCAATTAAGTGAAAAAAAATAAGGGCATGAGAAATTCGTTGTTACAAAATTATTTCTAAATAAAGAATAAAGTGTCTTATGGTCTTCCTAATTGGCCTCCTGCAGGTTCCCGTCTTCCTCGTATGGTAAAATAATTAGGTATGTTCACACTTATACTTCTCCACAGATGATCTAAGACTTCATTTATGTTCATCTTTATTACCTTAAAAAATATCGTCCCAGGTTACGTATGTAACCATGGTTCCCCGAGGGAACAAGACGCTGCATCGAGAACAATTTAGGGGAACTCCATCAGCGATATCCAGCTATGAATCATATGTGTAATCAGTCAAAATTGACGGCAAGACGTCAGGTGCGGGTGACGTCACGACCAGGATGCTTAAAAGCACGTGAGGTGCAGCCAGCGCCAGCTTCTAGGAATGAAGCATAGCTCTAGTAGGGATGCCGGAAGTATGGCCCTGCGATGCAGCGTCTCGTTCCCTCGGGGAACCATAGTTACATACGGAACCTGGGACGTTCCCCTTCGGGAACTCGAGCTGCGTCGAGAACGCTTTAGGGGAATGAGATGTTCACGCCGCCAGACTTGCAAATCCCTGCTTAGTGTGTGGAATGCACAGCTATGGCAAGAGAATAGAAGAGCCAGGAGTGGCTTGTAGATCTAGGTCATAGAACCTGACAGTGACTGACACACACATAGAGCTTTGCTGAATGACAGAAAGCTGGCGCCGGCTGCACTTCACGTGCTTTTAAGCATCCTGGTCATGACATCACCCGCACCTGACGTCTTGCCATCAATTTTGACTGATTAGACATATGATTCAGAGCTGGATATCGCTGATGGCGTTCCCCTAAAGCGTTCTTGACACAGCTCGTGTTCCCGAAGGAGAACTTAATAAACCTTTAATGCGCACCTAGAGGGGTCATGTCCATAAAATTAGGATTTACTTCCTCAAGCTAAGTTTCTGAGAAATATTAGCATGGCTCTCACATTTAGTACCAATTAAAGGTGTTATAGCAAAAAGATTAACCCTCCTTTTGGTAACTCCTGGCAATGGGCCTATTCAGAGAACAGTTGCCAGGTAAATGTGCATAATGGAGATGTTACGTGTTGGTTTTTACAAAAGATGTATGTTTTAAAATCAATTCTGTTCTTTTGAAAAATAAATAAAAATAAGCAGCAAAATATGTGTCACGGTTCACACGGGGATCCAGGAACGAGGAGACGAGGATTGTGACAAACAGGGTATTTAATGAAGAACAAACGGAGGTTACACAGGAACACGGGGAAGAACATCCAAACAGCTTTGACACATGACATTAACAATAATCCACAGGTAACATGAGGCAGAACAGACTTATATAGGGAGACATAACTGGAGACACCTGGGACATAATCAAGACAAGGCTGACACTGACTGAACTAATAATGACTGGGAAACAGGAAGGACCATATAAGGGTGAGGAGACAAAGGTAGAGGAAGACAAAGTCTGACAATATGTTTCCAATTTATAATCATAGGAATTTTTTTTTTCAGCAGCAAATTAATTCAGCTTTGCTGAATAATAATAAATTACATATAAATTACATTTTAAAATATATTCAAATTGTTATTTAAAATTGGGACTATTTCAAATTGTTATTTAAATTGTTATTTAAAATTGAAAAAAATACACAATATTGTTGTTTTTACTGTATTGTTTATAAAATAATAAATGCAGCCTTGGTGAGCATAAGACTTCTTTCAAACTAAAATAAAATAAAATAAAATCCAAACTTTTTTATTTAGTTAAGAAACATTAAAAAATATCAAAACATTTACTAAGGGACTATATACAGTATTATGTGTGGAACATCTTGACATCAAGTACGACTTTTTTTCTAAATTTAATCTTTATCTTTGAGAGGGTAACAAGGTCAAAGTCATTTCAAAGAAGATTTCTGTATTCATTTCTGTCACAAAGGATCATAAACGTGTTTTTGAGGTGCCTGGCATCTCTAAAGCAGCCTTAACCCACCATAAATCCTGCGCCAGCTATTGTTAAAAAACAATTATGAAGACAAATTGGGCTCTGACAGGACTTTGGGTTGGACATAGACTTGGACCAGGATTAATTGGGTAAATTTTAATACACAACAATAAATCCCCCATTAAACAACAAGGACAGTAGCGTTTCTCGAACACTCTTTATCATTTCTATGGTAAAGAGAAATAGATAAAACAGTCAGTGTGTGTCCATAATGCATCATTTTGCTGTTAATTAGTCATGGGAAGCTCATTCACAAGTGTTTGAAAGGGAATACAAATAATAGCTAAGCAAAAGATTTTTCATGGCAAGAACTGTAAGGGTAAAAATAATGGCAGCCGTCGTCTCAAGACTGAAAATTACATTGTCATTTTTATACAACTTAAGATAATAAAAATAATAATAAAAAAATAATTAATGGAAAATACATAAATGCAAAAAAAATTATAATAATAATAATAATAAAGGATTACAGGGAAATGCACAATATTTCGCAATATTTATTTATGTATGTATGTATGTATGTATGTTTGTATGAATTTATGTAGTTATTTAAATTACTTATGCATTTATAAATCTTTTGTTTTCCCCCTCAGCTGTTGAGCCAACATTTAGTCTGAAATCATATGCATTGTTGATGTTTACATTGCCACATGATATGATGTCAACTGATGAAAATGAAATGTTAATAAATAGATTTCATATTTGTTATTTAGATGTATCATAATGCTTCCTGCAATGCAGATCAGGCTTTCAGACTAATGACTCTGCTAAATGTTGATCTGTGTAGAAGATTTGAGGAGAAATGCTTGACATGTAAGTGCACTCTAAAAATGCTGGCTTAAATACAACCCAGCGCTGGGTAAAATGTGGACAAACCCAGCGATTGGCTTGTTAAGACCCAGCAGTTGGGTTAAACATTTACTAGAATATTGCCTGTTTGTTTGTACTTAAAATGCACATACCAATGCCTTATTCTGCATGAAAAATATAACTATTACAACAATTACCATACTTACTATGAATACGCAACACATTAGGAGTTTATTGAGGGAAAACTCTTAAGTTAATAGTGAATGTGTGTACCCGAATCTAAAGTGTCACCACATTTTCTGATATCAGCGCAAAAATAACTTTTCTTTCTTTCTTTCTTTCTTTCTTTCTTTCTTTCTTTCTTTCTTTCTTTCTTTCTTTCTTTCTTTCTTTCTTTCTTTCTTTCTTTCTTTCTTTGGATAAGCTAAAGCTAAAACAAGCACACCTTGTTATAACCACAGCCATTCCAAAAGTGTTCATTAAATAGAACTATAAGCTGTACATTTTGTAACTGGTCTAAGTTACATTTATATCATACATTTTAGTGTAGAAACTGGAGGTACTTTGAACATACAGTGTTTATACATGAAGGATGTTAAACACTTGAGTAAAATAAAAATGGAGCTGTGCTTTTAAAACACACACTTTTAGTTTGAAGCATTAGTTGAAGGGTTTTGAAGGTCAAGTTGATCTTGAAGCCCACAAGAGCTGAGTGGAAATTAAACATTGATTTCCTCCTAAAAGCAGGTTCGACGTTGCCTCGACTGTTAAGCATAACATGATGATTTGTGTTACAGTTGTGGTGTTATTGTTAGTGTTTTCTCCTTCGAAGTCCTACAGATCGTGTACTTTCACGGTCTGATATCAAAGCATTTCATTATAAATGAATTACTCCATGAAAGAAAGAAGGACACTGGTTCATATAAAAGTCGCAATTAATCATTCTCTACATTAATTTTGCAAATGGCGAAGAATAAATGACCTTTGAGACATATTCACTCAATGGCAACACAAAAACCTTTAAATGTGCCACTCTTTCAGAGTCAGATCTTGGATTGTCCTACTTGATTCCAACTATAAAGGTGTCCCAGGGCAAAATGCTAAAAGATGACATAAAGCACCAAATGGCAACTGTACCATTGCTTTGCAGGTGTTCAAATATCAACAAAGATGTCTCCTAGCAACTAAACTACAGTATACTGGATAAAAGATGCTATGCAAGACTAGCATTTATTCTGCAGGTGTGTGTTTATTAAGAGGATTGCTATGTTTCACACACCTGTCTATGCTGAAGCGAGCTAAAGAGGTTTTATTGTCATCTAATGTGCAAGGAATGTAGACTCTCTTTTAATGCTTTTTAACTGCTTAAAACTGAATGTCTATCACTAAGTCTGTACATTTCCCCAGCCCATGACATTCATCTGAAATTTCCAAGTCGATCATATGACTTCAAGTGTCCTGCTGTTTGACTTTTTCAAGAAATAAGTAAATTCCAGCTTTCTGAGTTGAACTGAATGCAACATTAAATTAATAGTTGATCCCAAAAAAAGAAATTGAACTTTCAGGCCTTGCAAGACGTAGAGTTTGTTTCTAAGAACAGACTTGGAGACATTTAGCATTACATCACTTGATAAACAATGGATGTTCTGAAGTGAATGGGTGCCATCAGAATGAGAGCACAAACAGCTGATAAAACATCACAATAATACATAAGTATTCCAAACCACCAGTCCATCGATTAACTTCTAGTGAAGAGAAAAGCTGCAAGTTTGTAAGAAACAAATCTATCAAGACATTATCTTCAAACTGAAAAATCAAGGTCTGAATCAAGAGAGAAATGTGCACAGATCAAGCACAGTTTAAAAGCGAAAACAGAGAGTCAAAAACAATTCTAAACAAATATGTTGTGGATTTTAATGTTAGAGGAAAAAAAAGGGATGGATTTACACTGGAGGAAATATTATTATGGATTTATGGATTACTTTGGCCAGATATAACAATTTAAAGTAAAAATTAAATAATAAAAAAAAAAAACTTTAATCTTATTGATGGATTTGCTTATTACAAAAAAAATATTTTTTTCGCTTCACAAGATGTTAATTGATGAACTTGAGTGGTGTGGATTACATGTGGTTTATTGTGATGTTTTTTATCAGCTGTTTGGACTCTCATTCTGACGGCACCCATTCACTGCAGAGGATCCATTGGAGAGCAAGTGATATAATGCTTTCGAAATTCTCCAAATCTGTTCTGATGAAGAAACAAACTCATCTACATCTTGAATAGCCAGAGGGTGAGAAAAATTTCAGCAAATATTAAATGTTCTTCATTGGGAGCTTGGTTAGCTAATTGCATTGCACAACTAACTTTTGCAGAACACAAACTGAAAGTATGAAAAATGGAACCTATAAGGGTCTCCTGGTAGCCACATCCATTTCCTTTTTCCTTAACACACTATAGGATTCTTGACAGATTTTTAACTCATGCAGATTTTATAAGCAGCTTTTATCAACTCAGTAAACTGGCTTAGGCCTATGTGTATTACTCAGCACACTGGATGTGGAAAGCTTTCTGAAGTATTCAGGGCTTTCTACAGCAATGACTGATAGGAGATGTCAACAAAGCTTCTGTGAAACATACCATTATTGAATGAATATTTAAATAAATGTGGCAGAACTGGATTCAGTAGACCCACTGGGAATATTGAATAGATCACCGTTATCATAAATAATGACACAGAAAATAATAAATACATATATGAAAAATCCAATTCTTCAAGCGATCAATATATAGAGCTTTTCCTTTTGGCATCACATTAGTTCTGGGTTTCTAACAGATACAATACAATTGAACTCATACTGTGCTATTGTTATTTATTTGCACATATAGAAACACAAGCGATGTCTCTTACAGTGATGCTACTAAAACTGGTCCTTACCTTAAAAGTAATACTTCAAAATTGGTCAAATCAAATATCTTGAATATGTTAGTACATGATTTGATTTATTACCATCTTTGAAGGTGTTTGCCCTGTTGTTTGCAAGAAATGCCAGATAAATAGTGAGGAAAAAATTGAACTCAGCACATAATCCCCTCCACAATATAACGAAGCATGAGGAATTGTGAAATACTCGCACTGGACACATTCAGTTAAGCTTTTGCTGGTCAGGCTCCCGAAAGGGAGGAGGACTAAAGGCCTGCAATACGACAGGCTGTGGTGTGACAGAAGGGTACTAAAAGACTTTGGCCATCCCGGGCGCAAAGTCCAAGTGAGTAGGGGTCACTGACAGGGCCTGTAGATTCCCAACCCTGTTTAGAGAAGAGATTGCCAGAAGCAGCACGGTCTTTAGGGTGAGATGGCAATCGGAAATCTCCTCAATAGGCTCGAAGGGAGGCCTATAGAGAGCGTTAAACACCACAGCCAGGTCCCAAGGAGGAATCCGGGACCGTACTGGGGGCATTAGCCTCATTGCACCATGGAGGAAACGTGTAATCAGGGGGTTCTTACCCACCGACTGTCCGCCAAGAGAGGCGTGGTGGGCCGAAATCGCCGCCACATAAACCTTCAAGGTGGAGTGGGCTAACCCTGTGGAGAGTCGAGCCTGCAGGAATTCCAGCACTGTACCAACTGGGCAGTGAACCGGGTCGAGCTGGCAATCTCCGCACCATGAAGTGAAGACTCTCCACTTCAGGGCATACAGTTTCCTCGTTGAGGGAGCTCTGGATTGGAGGATGGTCTCAACAACCTCGGTTGGGAACCCGGAAGCTATGAGTTGTGCCTCCAGGGTGCCTCCCGCCTGTGAGAGGAGATCCCTCCTGACGGGAATCTCCCCTGGAGAACCGTTGAGGAGAGAAATCAGGTCCGAGAACCATACTCGGCCCGGCCAGAACGGGGCTACTAGCAGCAGCCGGACTCCGTCCCGGCACACTCTTTCCAGAACTCCGGGGAGTTAATCGGAGGAAAAGTAATAGGGTAATCAGGGTAATCGGAGGAAAAGCATAGAGACGGAGCCTCGGCCATGCCTGTACCATGGCATCCAGCCCCAGCGGAGCAGTATGGACCAGAGAGTACCAGAGGGGACATTGTGCTGTCTCCTGAGTAGCGAAGAGGTCCACCTGTGCCTGACCAAACACTCTCCAGATCTGCTTCACCACCTCTGTGAAGAATCCATTCCCCGGCTATGGCTCCTGTCTCGACAGGATGTCTGCACATTGAGATGCCCAGGGATGTAGACTGCTCTCAGTGAGAGGAGTTTGGCCTGGGACCACACAAGGATCTGGTGCGCCAGCCTGTACAGGGGGTGCAACCGTAGACCTCCTTGGTGGTTGATGTAAGAGACCACCGCTGTGTTGTTGGTGCGCACCAACACATGGTGATCTCTTAGGTCTGGGAGAAAGTGTTTCAGGGCCTGAAACACAGACAGCATCTCCAGTTGGTTGATGTGCCAGTCAAGGTGACGACCACTCCACAGACCGCGGGCCGGGTAGCCACTCATAACCCAACCGGTGAGGGATGCATCCGTCGCTAGCGTTACGCGGTGATATGGAGCTCCCAACACCGGGCCCTAAGACAAGAACCGAGGTTGTCTCCACATATCTAAAGCACGTAGGCACTGCCCATGACCATGATCATGCAAAGCGAGTTTCACCTCGGGGAGAACCCCTTGGTCTTGCGCCACCACTGTAGGGGACTCATGTACAGCAGGCCGATAGGTATCACGTTGGACGCAGCTGCCATCAGACCGAGCAGTCTCTGAAACTGCTTGACAGTGAGTGACTGGCCTTCTTTCACTCTCCTGACTTCCGTGAGGATTGACTCGATACGAGCAGGGGACATGCACGTGCCTGCATCCTGGTCGAATCCCACACCACACCAATATAAGTGGTTCTCTGTAATGGAGAAAGCACACTCTTCTTGGCGCTGTCTTAACCCCAACACAGCGGTGGTCACGGTCTTTGATATCAGGAAGGGTCAACCAGAGATGCCTCTCTGCCGCCACCAGAGCTGCCATAGACCTCTCAATGGCACGGGTGGTTTCCTTGGTGGCGCGGAGAGACAGATCAGCGGTTTTGCGTAGTTCTTTGATGTCCTACCCATTAACTCCTTCGCCCTCATCGAGCTCTTTGAGCAGGTCAGCCTGGTACGCCTGCAGCACCGCCATGGTGTGCAGACAGGAACCATCTTGCCCACCAGCGCTGAAGATGTGCGCAGTGGCTTGGAGGGCAAAGTTGGAGCTTCACAGACGACGCAGCGTCAGGGGACAGATAGATTGCGAGCATCTGTTCCACCCGCGGCATCGCTCTGTAACCGCGCTCTCTCATCCCTCCCACATTACCATAGAAATCTGAGGAAGGGATGAAGAGGCGGGCCGAGAAAGGTTTTCCCCACAACCTCGACACCTCAGTGTGAAGGTCGGAAAAAAAGGCAGGCTCCGATGTGAAGGTGACATTTTAAACTATATAAAGCGTTCATCTCATTTGCCTCTCTGCGGTTCGATTAAGTGCTTGGCTGGCCAGTCGGTGGAAGTATCCGCCTGGCGGGCTTCCAATCTCGGGGAGCGGTCATCAGATCTGATAGGTGAGGATGGAGATAGAGACTAGCTCGCTCTCCGATCCCTCCATCAGATCGCGCCAGAACCCCACAGCGCAGCCGCCGCCCACCTCAGCAGAGGGAGGCTCTTGCAGTGCGGGCAATCAGCCTTCTCGAGAGCTGCCTCTGCATGCCTCGCTCCCAAGCAGATCACACACAAGCTGTGGGTGTCACCTGCACATAAATAGCGTACGCAGGGAGAAACACACTTCTTGTAATGTGATTCACTTTTCTTTCCTTTGTGCTTTGCCTTAAACTGACTTTTAGGCATGCTTTTCTTTTTTGGGACAGACAACACAAAATAAGACTCACAGGGACACAGAGCGCTAGCTGAATGACAGAAAGCTGACGCCGGTTTCACCGCACATGCTTTTATACCAGCTGGTCATTACGTCCCATCACCGTTGACGTCTCGCCCATTCATGGACAGATTTTACTTTTATTCAGAGCCGGTTACGCTGAAGGCGTTCCCCGAGCGTCCTTCGATGCAGCTCGAAGTTCCCGAAGAGGAACAGTTTAGATGGGATGCAAAACACTTAACGTAATTATAATATTCATAGTTTTCACCTCTAAAATGACTACTACTAATTTGATTAGTATTTAAGTTAAGTTAATTTAATTTAATTTCCTTTCATTTTGTTTTGTGTAATTAAAACTCAAAATAATTCAATTAATAGTTGTTCTAGCAATAATATATTTTTTTATTTATTTACTTACTCATGCTTAAGTCATTCTCAACAGTGCACATTTTTTAACAGCTTTCCTTTGGGTTCACAAGATTCAAAATATATCACACACTTTATATGCACCACTTCAATGGCCTCTTACAAATATAATCAATGTTTTTGGTTACACTTTATTTTGGTAGTCCACTTTAGACATTCTACTAACAGTAAGTAACTTTGCAATTACATGTCAACTAGCAGTCATTAGAGTATTAGTAGACTGTCTGCTTGATATCTTCTAACACTTTATTTTGATGGGTCCACAACATGCTGACTATGAGAAACTTTGCAAGTATATGTCAACTTATTCTACTAACCCTAAACCTACCCTACTGTGAGTTAATAGACATTTTGCTGCAAATTAATGAGAAGTAGTTAGTTGACATGTAGTTACAAAGTTACTTATAGTTTGTAGAATTTCTAAAGCGGACTATTGAAATATAGAGTAATCAGGTATTTTGTTTTTGTGAAAGAAAATACAAAAAAGAAAAAAAAAGCAACCCTTGCAGAGGGCAGTTGAGGTTTTTAGTGAGAAACAGTCAGACTAAACAACTTTTTTAATGAATCATCGATGAAGAGACAAATCTGCATTATCTAAATCAGAATTGAGCACTGGATTGATTCTGATTCAATAAAATAATTATAAAACCCATAAATCAAATTGTTTTCTTCCAAATGTCACTGAATGTCCTTATCTAAAGACACAGCACCCAAAAAGACAGACAGACAATTGCAGACTCTCCGTCTCCTTCCAGGGGAAAAAGACAATAAATACCCATCTTTTAAATATTTAATCTGCTAAAAGCTGGGATTTAGGGGGTAAAAAGCTCAGATCTCCAAATTAAAGGCTTCTAGAGGTTGTTTATATGCCGCCCGTGGAGACCAATTCATTTCACGAGACAGAGTCCACTGCAGGGGCCCAACAGGCAGTGCTCCAGGCCCACGGTGGCGTCTCCCTTACTGGAGTGGGATTACAACAAGGTCGGAGTCTGCTCTGTGATTGGATTGAGTGTCAGTGAGAGATCCCAATGCATCACTAATGGATCAGAACAGGGCAGCCAGAGAGGTTCTCCTTGCTCCTGTGAGATAATGGTGGCAAATTGCCTTACCAAGCTGAGAAAAGAGCAAAGCACAGAACACAGCAGAAAGAAATAGAAAGATAGAACGAAAAGGACTGTGGAGGGAAAGTGAGTGTCCAAAAATATATCAAATTAGTATTGTCTTTACATTTTGAGTTCCCAAGGAGTTGAGTGTGACATTAATAATGATGATTAAAAAATGTTTTCTCTCTCTCTCTCTCTCTCTCTCTCTCTCTCTCTCTTAAAAAATAACCAACTAAATAAATAAAACACATTTGAAAAATATTATTGCTTTCTGAGACACCAAATATACATATTGTAACATTTATATTCTACTTTATTTACTTAAGATAAGAAGAGTCATTATGTTTCCACCTTATTGGGGGGCAGTCGTGGCCTAATGGTTAGAGAGTTGGACTTGGGTTGTGGGTTTGAGTCTCAGGTCCATCAGGGATGGTAGGTGGGGGGGAGTGAATGTCCAGTGGTCACTCCACCCTCAATACCACGACTGAGCTGAGACACTTGAGCAAGTCATCGAACCCCCAACTGCTCCCCGGGCACCGCAGCATTGGCTTCCCACTACTCCGGGTGTGTGTTCAGCGTGTGTGTGTGTGTGTGTGTGTGTGTGTGTGTGTGTGTTCACTTCTCACTGCTGCGTGTGTGCATTTGGATGGGTTAAATGCAGAGACATACAAATTCAAAGTATGGGACACCATACTTGGCCACACATCCTTTCTTTTCATTATTCTGTTTTGTTTTTCTTTCTTTCTTTTTTCTTTTTTGATGAGAAAAGAGCCTAACGGGTTAAAATGATTAACAATTATTAATAATGAATCTCACAAATTTATACAACCAAAGCAACATATTAGACTGTAAAGTATTTGATTTGATTTGATTTGATTTATAGAAGTATTTTCTGGAAATCAAAACTTTTGTTGAATGTTATTGTGGCTATTGTGTAAAACGAACATGTGCTGATTCCGACCCGCTTTTGTATAAAGGACAGACCAGAATGAATCGTTTTAATGTCAAATTTAGTATTGTTTTGTTCCTGCTCTCCAGGCACAAGTCCATGCTAATTATCCCTGTTGTCAATTAACAAATAGAAGTGACATCTGTGGGAGCTTCACATCATAGGTTTGACCCGTCGGATTCATGTGGAGCATAGCCTTGGGGCTTTTAAACAGCAAGTGAAATGAGCGTAAGCTCTGAGGACTTTATGATAAACAGAGCGAGCTGTCAATCAAATGCAATTATTGATGCAAACAGTACCGCAGGGACCCTGCTCTGCAATATTATAATAATAAAGAAATATTAGGATCCAAATCCGTTCAAATCCGTTCTACTCATATCATTCTCTAAACTCTGATTGCTCTATTATGTTGCCTACTTGTCTTAGACTGGTATAACAGGTCTTAACATAAGTGATGCCCTTTTACGCTGATGGAACTTTGCCCAGAACAGACCAAACTTACTGAATAGACTCTTGACAATCTGTTTTACTCCTTTTTATGGTCTGATGTAATTTATTTTTATATTTAGTCATGTTTGTTTTGTGTGTGCTGTTGCCATTGTCTGTACTCAGTTTAGATCACTTCCGAGAACATTTAGACATCTTACCAGAACCAGTACCTACCAAACTGGTGAACTGGTGTTAGGATAATGGCCGCCCAAGGCAAGTGAAGGCTAGACTATCAGATCCTATCACAAAGAGGAGCTACTGTTGCTGAAATTGCTGAAAAATGTAATGCTGGCCATGATAGAAAATGTTTAAAGAACACAACGTTTGCTGCGTATAGCCCTGCATAACTATCAAAGTGCCCGTGATGATCCCTGTCCACTGCCGAAAGCACCTACAATGGGCATGTGAGTATCAGAACATCATCATGGAGCAATGGAAGAAGGTTGCCAGGTGAATCACATTTTCTTTTAGATCAGATGGATGGTTGGGTGCATGTGTGTCATTTAATTGGGGAAGAGATGGCAGTAGGATGCACTATGGCAGTGATCTTCAAACCTCCAGGCTTCACTTCCAACCCTGCTCCATCACACCTGTTGTCTGCAGATATCAAGTAAACCTGAACACCTTGATTAGCTGGTTCATATGTGTTTGAGGTTGAAGCTGAAATATGCAGGATGGTAGCTCTCCAGGAGCAGGGTTGGATACCCTTGTACAATGGGAAGAAGGCAGGCCAGTGTTATGTTCTGGTCAGTAGTTATGATTAGTATAATCAGTATAATGGTTCTGCTGGAAACCTTGGATCCTGGCTTTCATGTGGATGTTACTTTGACACATACTACCCTGCAGGATTGTTGCAGATCACATACATCTTTTCATGGCAGTGTGTTCCCTGATGACAGTGGCCTCTTTCAACAAGATAATGAATCCTGTCGCACTCCAGAAATTGTTCAGGAGTTATTTGAGGAACATGACAACGAGTTCAAGTTAAGCTTCTCCAAACTCGGTCCTGGAGAACCAGGCTGGTTCTCAATATACGTTATTCAGCGAGCTTGCGTCCTTGTGTTCTCGTTTTATGTCATTATCAACTGTTGAAGTTCAGTTCCAATTCTCAAGAACGCAAGTACTGAGGAATCATGAAAGTTCCCGGATGTGTTCTTGATATCAAGGATGCATTGAGTGCAGACTTAATAGAATCGAGCCATTAGAAATCCCAGAAGAAGCTTTGGGCTGTGTACGGAATCTTGTAAGCTTTACAAGGATTAGGCACCCCCGATCTATGGTATGTGCTGGACCAACAAATCCGATCCACATAGTCCAGGGATGTCCAATCCTGCTTCTAGAGTGTCAACGCCCCAGCATATTTTAGTTCCATCCAGCTCCAACACAGTTGGCTGAAAGTTCCCATTGAGTCTGAAGACCTTGATTAATTTGCTTCATGTTTGTTTGATTAGTGTTGGAGCTAAACTCTGCAGGATATTGGTCCCCCAATAACATTGGATAGCCTGGCCCCTGTACAGTGTAAAAACACCATTTATGTTGACATTTTATGGATCAGTGGACTATCAGGAGGCTTCATAGGTGAGTTTCTTGAGTTTTGTTTGTGTTTATTTAGTTGTTGGTGGTCTGAAAAAGAACTACTGTTTATTGTATGGGTAAAATGTGTTGCATCGTTCGAATCACAAGAATCTCAGCTTTCCAAGGATATATGACATGCTCAGCTTTTTGTTTTTTTGAGTTTTTGTGTCTGACGACTTGACCCCTTACACCACTAGGTGTCCTGTCGGCGGGACGCTGGATTCGTAATAGTTCGTAGAACTTTTCAAAACATTTGGTAAATAAAAATTTTTCCTCAAGTGTGGGAGGGGGTTCTATTTTTCATGGTATCTTCTTCAAATTTGAAATGTAAACTCATGAGACGTGACTTTCAACCCATTACTTTTCTGGATTGCTCCAGGACTTATTTCATGTATTTTTAAATGGAATACAATTAGTATTTTTTTATTTATTCAGTGTGGTACACTTTTTTTCAAGGCACTTCAGTCACTATATTTTTTTATCTTTTTGAGCATTATCAACTCTGGATGATGGAAAGTCAAATCCAAAGGGTCTTCTTTGCAAAGACACCAAAATTATGTGTGTAGCAGACTGAAGTCAGCACCTGTTATAATTTTAAGTTTGGTACGTCTTTTTCAACTGTGAGTCCTAAAATCCCAAAATGGGGAGTACTGGCTAACAGGTTAATTTTGTGGCTGATAATATGGATTAAAGTATGTGACTATTTCCTTCTGAATTTAGTGGCTGATGTATAGGGGTGTCTGGGTCCAAAACAAAAAAACAGCTCTCTCCCCGAAAGGAGCAAAATTGCTAACTGTACATTTAACATCCAAACATGCAAGTAAGTTTTATGTTATCGAAAAGAGAGCCAAATCTCTGCTGCTCTTACATTCAAAACATCAAAGTCTCCAACGAAAGCTGATGTTGGCAGAACTCACAGCATAAGTGAGGAATACATTACATTAATATTCACGAGTGCTATTTGAATAGGGCACTTCTTGCTAAAAGGGGCATTTCCTTGTATGAAATATAAAAGGCTGTTTTTTTCCTAAAGTTCAAAATTTTTACTTCGCTCACTCACCTTTTACACAACGAGGGTAAGATGATGCAATGCTTCTTGTTAAAGCTTTTATTGAAAAAAAATCAATGTGTGATTCAGAAATGTTCTTAATGAATCTGTTTTAACGCTGAATCTTTTTACCCAGTTTTTCCATCATACACAATTGTGTCTGTTCTAAATGCACAGTTGTCTTCAAAGCCTCCAGCTTGCATGTCCTAAAGAAAAGAAGGAAGAGAAAGCAAATACGAAACAATGGAAGAAAAAATTATAATTTGTAGTCCACATCATGATCTTGTAAGCCAAACTTTAAAATCAAAACACTTTGGCCGTGTTCCCTTGTGTATGTGTGTGTACTAGGTGAGAAGTGTTAGAGAGAGAGCATCTCTAAGATCCATATTGTGTCCAGTTCCATTGAGAGTCGCTTCCATCCTCATGCATTACAATGCATTTACAATTGTAAGAAGACAATGATTAATTGGATGCAAACTATTTGTCCTTAGTGCATTTATCACATGCTTCATCTGTTTGAACTAAGCCAATATGGTCAAGTTAAACTACTTAAATAGCCGCTCCAGTCGCTTTGTCCTCTGTAGGCCAAATCTGAATAGAGGAATCAAGGTGCTTCCATGGCTTGATGTGACACTAGGAAACGATCCAAAACTGCATAATAATTAATACTGGACCTTCCTCTATTAGAAATTGATCTAAGAAGACATATTGTTGAAGGGTTATATATAATCAGTGTTGGGTAGCTACTCAAACTGCACGCTACTCATAATTTAAAGTAGTTCAACTATAGTTAAGCTACCCTTTTATAAATGTAATTATCGACACTGCACCTACACTGAAGTGATTTAACTGTGCACGTTAGATGAAGAGCTTGTTTCAGTAACCCGATAAAAGCTATTTTATTTTATATAGAGCTACATATAGGTAAACGGACAGTTGAAGAGTGTTTAGTGCTGTTTGTTTATTGCTAATAATTTATATTTATTCCGAAAAAAAAAAATGCATTTTATCACACTTAGCTATTTAGATTAAAGATCAGGATGCACTTTTTTGTGCACCTTATCAGAGTAAAAACTCAGTCTGTATTTTTGTCTTCTGCTGGTCCATTGGTGAATTATATAAAGAACAATCGCTAATTAATAACAAAAATAGCATTTTTTTTTTAACACACATACAACTCAACAATTATGACTTTTTTATACTGGCACATTCAAATCAGAGTTACTTTGATTATTCTTTTCACCGATCTTACTGGTGCTAATTCTTGTGGATCATTTTCAATTAACATTCTTGGGTGTGGGGTCCCCGATGGGTGGGGCAGCCAGCTAATCAATATTGCATTATAAATGTATTATAAATATATATGCAGAATAAAAAAATAAGCAATAAAAAGTTTCATAAAATCACATTTACATTTAGTACATTAGCTGACATTTTTTTTTATAAAAACATTTTCAAGTTGTGGAGTCGTGACTTTTTAATATAATGAAACTGCATATAATTAATGCATGCAATGCTGACTGTAGAGCATCAAATGGCTCTGTGCATCACACATTTGTGTGAAGGGGGGATTTATAGTCTTTTGTAAGTGATAGTTAGAGCAGATGTTTTCCTCCAACGTGGTTCAGCTGGAAGTCACTATTGTTATTTTTTACAAAGCAAATACAGAAGGGCCTATTCCAGCGCAACACCTGGAGTTTCCAAACAGCAGCCCAAATCCCAAAAGAGCTGTGTCAAGTGCAAAACAACACACTTCTGCATTTGCATAACTTCTGCATTACTGGGGGATACAGCAGCAAAAATGCTATACTTTGAGGGCGAGAGGACTGCTGGATTTGTTAAGGGAGACGTCATAAATGACATCAGCAGCGTGTTTCCTGCCATAACTTATGTTTAAAAAAACAATCATGTGAAACCTAGAAACAGCTTATATTGCTAGTTTGTCTTAGTTCTATTGCTACTTCTTGAGAATCGGTCATGCATTATATCTTCTCGGTTGCTTTTGAAGAAAGAAATTGGCTCCCAAATTGCTGGTGAATCGATTGAGTCAATGCCATTTCAAACCAGACGTACACCTTGTTCCATTCATAATCGGATTTTGACTGCATAATGACTCACAGGACTACAGATCTCCTCAACTTTGCAGCAGCAGCTGGGCTGGCGATACCGCAGCTGCAGCCTTGAGAAGAATTTATGTTTAATGCAACGTCAGGTAGCTGATGTGTTTTTAAAAAGGTGAGGAGTATCACCTATGCCAGTGTGGGGAGGAACGCAAACATTATCCTCACTCCGTGTTCAGCCGCATGAAACTACAACATAACCCTAGCTGTGCAACTATTTACAGCTTGACCGCAATGATGGAGTGATTATTTTAACCTGCTGTGGTTCTGCAGGAACATACTGAAAAAAAGATAATATTTTCTGCAAATCAGTTTTTTTTATTAAAAATATCTGAACATCTTTAAAACATGTTATATTTAAAACAAAAATATATCTTACACTAAACATAATATCCATAACATATCTTCATTAATTAATTAATTAAATGTATATTTAATTTATACTTAATTTATTTAATTATAGTCAGGATTTGACTATTTAGTTTCTGTTCGGTTATTTGGATAAAAGAGTGAATATATATATGTATATATATATATATATATATATATATATATATACACTCACCGGCTACTTTATTAGGTACACCTGTTCAATTGCTTTGTAACACAAATCGCTAATCAGCCAATCACATGGCATCTAGATGTGGTGAAGACGACTTGCTGAAGTTTAAACCGAGCTTCAGAATGGGAAAAGAAAGGGGATTTAAGTGACTTTGAACGTGGAGTGGTTGTTGGTGCCAGACGGGATGGTCTGAGTATTTAAAAAAACTGCTGATCTACTGCGATTTTCACGCACAACCATCTCTAGGGTTTACAGATAATGGTCAGAAAAAGAGAAAATATCCAGTGAGCGGCAGTTTTGTGGACCAAAATGCCTTGTTGGTCAGAGGTCAGAGGGGAATGGGCAGACTGGTTAGAGATGATACTCGTTACAACCAAGGTATGCAGGATACCATCTCTGAACGCACAACACGTCGAACCCTGAAGCAGATGGGCTCCAGCAGCAGAAGACCACACCGGGTGCCGCTCCTGTCAACTAAGAACAGGAAACGGAGGATACAATTCACACAGGCTCACCAAAATTGGACAATAGAAGATTGGAAAAACTTTGCCTGGTCTGATGAGTCTCGATTTCTGCTGCAACATTCAGATGGTGGGGTCAGAATTTGGCGTAAAAAACATAAAAGTATGGATCCATCCTGCCTTGTCTCAATGGTTCAGGCTGCTGGTGGTGGTGTAATGGTGTGGGGGATATTTTCTTGGCACACTTTGGGCCCCTTCGTACCAATTGAGCATCATTTAAACGCCACAGCCTACCTGAGTATTGTTGCTGACCATGTTCATCCCTTTATGACTACAGTGTACCCATCTTCTGATGACCACTTTCACCAGGATAATGCATGTCACAAAGCTCAAATCATCTCAGACTGGTTTCTTGAACATGACGATGAGTTCACTTTACTCAAATGTTCTCAGCAGTCACCAGATCTCAATCAAATAGAGCAACTTTGGGATGTGGTGGAACGGGAGATTTGTATCATGGTTGTGCAGTCGACAAATATGTAGCAACTGCATGATGTTATCATGTCAATATGGACCAACATTTCTGAGGAATGTTTCCAACACCTTGTTGAATATATGCCACGAAGAATTAAGGCAGTTCTGAAGGCAAAAGGGGGGTCCAACTTGGTACTAGCTAGGTGTACCAAATAAAGTGGCCAGTGAGTTTATATATATATATATATATATATATATATATATATCATATTTTGCAGTAAGCAATCTGGAAAATTATCTGCTGAGCCATTCAGATTGAAAAGAATGATTAAAAAATACCTAATGAATAAATAAAATAGCAAACTATTCATTCTTTCTTTCATTAATTCATTATCTATTTTTATTTATTTCTTGTTTTGAGAAGCAATTGGGCAGGTGTTGTTGTGAAAACCTGGCAACCCTGCCTAGATTACTACATATTTAACTCTTGTGTTAGCGCAGTGGTTGATTGATGAATAGATGGTCCTACTCAACCCATCCAGGATGCATGAGCATCAATGAAAGTACAGATGCAATGCAGTCAATGCGTTTCTGACTACCTGATTGTGGTTTGAGTGATTGATCACAAAACATTTTGGAGTTGGGAACACAGAAAACATCCAGGCAGAAGAGGATGTCATTCAGAGGGATGACAGGAAGGAAGCAAGAAATAAAAAAAATGACAGATTTAGGATAAAGGCTAGCAGAATAGTTTAGGAGTGCGAGAGAGGAAGACCTGAATATCAGTGCAGAGTTGAGGGGCTTCTCCCTCGCTGGAATCCTGGAGAACACAGCGCTAATCAAACAGACAGAGAGCGAATGGATGAGGGAGATGTCCCAGGTGTACCCAGCTGCTGGAAATGTCATTTTAGAAAGAGATGAGGAAGAGACACTGGCAAGCGACTTACAGGAATGCCAGCACTACTTCATTTTAGGGCTTCAAAGGGGGAGAAAGTGAGAAATAGAGCAAGGGATAGAGAGGATGAGTAAGAGATAGATAGATAAATAAAATTATGTGACAAATAATTTGAGACCCCAAAGAGGAAGACAAGCTGAGATGAGCTTCCCTAAGACGGTTTCTGACAGTTTATGCAGAAATTATTTGGTTATGCAAACCGATTGTTGCAGCAGCTGTCCGGGTGGCCGGGAGGCTGGAGGTGAAGATGCTGGACGTGGAGGTCCTGGGCTGGGTGTGGTTACACGTGGTCTGCGGTTGTGAGGCCGGCTGGATGGACTGCCAAATTCTCTGAAACGCCTTTGGAGACGGCAAATGGTAGAGAAATGAACATTCAATTCACGGCTACAGCTCTGGTGGACATTCCTGCAGTCAGCATGCCAATTGCACGCTCCCTCAAAATTTGTGACATCTGTGGCATTGTGCTGTGTGATAAAACTTCACATTTTAGAGTGGCCTAAAAACTAAAGTGTTGCGTTTATAATTTTGTTCAGTATATATATAATATGCTAAGAATAAATCATTTTGAATAATAGATTTATTTTTATATATATTTTGGTCATACTGCTGTATCCTTGATGTGTCCTGAGAGGGTTAAGCAGTACAGTGGTAAGCAGGATGATGAAGTGTGAATGATGGAATATACATACAGTATTTGTTCCTATATAAAACAATAAGGAGGAATTTGAATGGATGTGGCTGTTTTTGTCAGTGTAATATCAGCACTGTGAGATTGTGTGCACACTGAAGCGTGCAACCACTATCTACGCTTCATTAGAGCTTCATTTTACTGGCTTTCTGTTTGGAGCCATCATCCGTGGCCTAAAATCTGTTTATAAACTGGAAAACATGATATGATGTTTGCTGGGCAATACAATTGACATGAAATGTAGGCAATTCTCAAACATTGACCAAGACAGAGAGAAGCTCACCTAAAGAAAGATGTCAGTACAAACAGCTGTGTTAATTCACCGACTAAATAAAATAATCAAATAAACATAAATAATCACTAAGAATTCCTGCCACATTCGAACAAAAGTGTAATTTCATTTATGAACCCAAATTGATGCGTTAACGTGATTTTTGAACTAATTTTCAAGTCAACAAATTTGTTAATATGCACTTGACTCCCTTGTGGTTTTCCTGTGTCTTCTGGACTGACTTTATGAGAAGCACATAGTCGTATGAGAAATTGACTGGACAAGTTGCATGTTTTTGTTTGAGTGTGAATTTGCAAACAAAGACCAACTGATTGACAACGAATTGACGGGAGCATGTCATTTGTTCATTTCGGTATGTAAGGCTCAGAGTAGACAAGCCGATGCAATGAATGGAGTGTAACAATAAGACAAGGTTTATACTGTATATGTCTGCAGGGCATTACATCCAATTTCTGATTGTGTAAAATTGACTGATGACCATACACAATTAAAATTATATTAGTTACGAGCAGCCTTTTGGAAATGTATATGGTGCACATTGTGACATAATTAAACTAAACTGTGCTGCTTATGTAGACACACATTGGCTTCCATAGTATTTTTTGTTCACACTATGGAAAGCAATGGGGATCTGAAAGCATTTGGTTACCAGTGTACTTCAAAATATCGTCTTATGTCTTCAACAGAAGGAAGGAAGTCATAAAGGTTTGGGACAATATGAAGATAAGTAAATTATGGCAGAAGTTTTTTTTTTTTTTTGGTGAACTGTCCCTTTAAATACTAAGCTCATTATTGACTTTCTTAGACCAGTGATGCCCAGACCACTAAGCCCGTGATGACCTTTGATTGTTTGTTTGTTCGTTTGTTTATTGAAATGTACAAAATATACCTAAATTAGATTTGTAGTCCTAACTTTAACATAATATAGTTAGATATAAACATTTATTTTCAGACTTATGTTTGACGTTTGATTTTTAAACCCTTTGACCCTGATTTAAACTTAAACAATTAGTAGCTTGCTAAAAGTAACTTGCTAACAGTATTAATAGCAAAATAATGGTGTATGGTGTCTAAAAGTATATTTTTTAAAATTCAGATTTGTGTAAAATAATAAACATTTCTAACATTTGTCAGTCTAGTTAAAAAAAAAAAAAACAATACAATAAAAACAAATGTTACTTCATTTATCACTGCATAAATTATACAGTATGAGTATTCTGTACTCTATATCGTACATTTTGGTAAGTGTTAAAGATTATACAGTATTGCAAGCATACATCAAATGTGCAGTTTACTACAGAAATATTAGCAATGAGAAAGCAATGAGCAAAGTGTAGCAATGAACAAATCTGAACCACAACTAAAATTGACATATTTCACTTTTTTGGTCTGTAGCTCAAAATTAGCCCGTGCACATTCCGACTCATTTTGCTAGCACGGGTCACATTTAAGAAATAACCCAGAAGAGCATAGGAAGAAGATGTCACATTTCATTCTCCTCTCCTATCCTCTCTCACCAGACTGCTCACCTCTTTCACGTGGTCTTCAAGAACGGCCGACACCGTGCTGATGAACCCAGGCTCTCATCTGCTGACTGTGTGCTTTCCTGATTGCCTCTCTGACTTTGACCCGATCAGGACACCGCAGGCCGAGAAAGCTGATCTCAGGGTCACGCGACCTCTACTTCTTTTTTCCCTTCGCCTCCGGTTATACAATAAACTCGTCCAATGTGCCATTCTATATCAGAGGTCTTCTCCCTTCCCCAACAATCCCTCACGGCTCCATCAGCTGAGATCTTTGATCTTAAACCTTGTTTCGACTCCGGTTCCAGCTCATGGGCCTCACCTCTGCTCGAACCCGGATAGGACGGTTTCGCACATGTAATAATGCAATTCCCCAAGGCATCTGATTGTGCTAGATGTTGCACAATGCTGTTTGGCTTAATGACTTTATTAGCAGCATCATTAGCTATGCAAAACTTAATGGTCTGAATCGTGTCTGACTTAGAAATCACAAGCAAAGATGTAATCAGCGCCCCCTATACTGTAATTACTGTTAGTTTCATTCACTCCAGCAATTGAGAAAACAAATTGAGTGAGAGACAACAGCGCAATCAGGGATACACATTGTAGATATAGCATAAACATTCTTTTCACATGCCTTCACAAATGAAACATTATTGTTTACTGCATCCTGCAAATGAAACTCTGTAAAACAGCTTTGTTCTTAAAATTGTGGTATGTATCAATGTTCCTCTTATTTAGATCAGAAAGTAAAACATAAGTAATAGGCTATATGTGCACTACTGTTCAAAAAGTTTCAGTTTGAAGATCAAATAAATGCAGTTGTTTTAAACGTTCTATTCATTAAAGAATCTTGGAGAAAAAAGTATATTGTTAATAAAAATAATGATGATGATGATGATGATGATGATAATAATAATGTTTCTTGAGGAACAAATCAGCATATTAGAATAATTTCTGAAGGATCATGTTACACTGAAGACTGGACTGACGATGCTGAAAAGTCAGCTTTGCGTCACAGGAATAAATTACATTTTAAAATGTATTCTAATAAAAAAAAGTTATTTTAAATTATAATATTTCACAATATTGGTCAGCATAAGAGGCTTTTTTTCAAAAACATAAAACAATATTAACACCCCCAAACTTAGACAAAATATAAACAATATACACTCACCGGCCACTGTATTAAGTACACCTTGCTAGTACCCGTTTGGACCCTCTTTTGCCTTCAGAACTGCATTAATTCTTTGTGGCATAGATTCAACAAGGTTTTGGAAACATTCCTCCAAGATTTTGGTCTATATTGACATTATAGCATCACGCAGTTGCTGCAGATTTGTCAGCTGCACATCCATGATGCTCATCTCCCGTTCCACCACATCCCAAATGTGCTCTATTGGATTGAGATATGGTGACTGTGGAGGTCATTTGATTAAAGTGAACTCATTGTCATGTTTAGAAAAACAGTATGAGATGATTTGAGCTTTGTGACATGTGCATTATCCTGTTGGAAGTAGCCATCAGAAGATGGTACACTGTAGGCATAAAGGGATGAACACTGTCAGCAACAATACTCAGGTAGGCTGTGTCGTTTAAACGATGCTCAATTGGTACGAAGGGGCCCAAAGTGTGCCAAGAAAATATCCCCAAACCATTACACCACCACCATCAGCCTGAACCGTTGAGACACGGCAGGATGAATCCATGCTTTCATGTTCTTTACGCTGTTGAAAACTTTGTTCTTCTAAAGTGTAGAAAACTCAGAAGAGAAGACCAGGAGACTTCAGATTCGATCGTCAGCAGAATTTCTTTATTCTATGACATGTGTTGTTATCTGCAGTCATCGAAGATCTCATCTAAGTCATTTTTACAGGGTATCTTATAGACAGAATTGGAGGAGGAGCTTTTACAGGTTGAGACAAAACATCAAATAAACATACATCTGAGGGCAATAAACCTAACGAATCCACATCTGGCCAGGACAAAGTCATTTGCAGATCAAAGGTTCAATCTCTCAGTAGTCATTGATCTTGCCATTATAATAGAGACAAAGGCACAGCTGTCGAGCTCAAATGGTCAGGCAGCGATCTCAAACACCTTTGCCTTGCCCGACACCTCTTAGTCAGGACGTGAATTCAAATCAAACATAGAATAACATTTGTGATCCTTCAATCCCCTCTTTGAGAGTTCTAATAACTCTCACAAAAATACAAATTTAGACACTTAAAAGTTAATTCTTGTAACTTGTAATCGTTACAGGCAAATAGTACATGTTCTGTGTTGTTTATATGTAATTGCATGCTGACACAGAAACAAAACATGCAATTAGGGTCCGTGAAGATTTTACGGGTAATAGTCTCTGCGTTGTGTATTTTATTCTTTTTCTTCTTCTTTCTTTCTCTTCTTGTGTGATAGTTGGCTCGGTAATGGGTCTAGTTGTTTTCTAGAGGTTGTGGCTTTATCCGCAGGTGAGAAGGGTGGTGCATATGGATCTCAGGACAGCCATCAAATGGTATCTGCACAGAGGAAGAAAGAAACACAAACAAGAGAGAACTAACGGCACAGAGCAGTATTTGTAGAGTCTGCATACATTAGGGTTGTATCCTCTGTTCAAAATATAGTCTGCTATGGTTGTTCCTTCTTTCCCTATTTCTTAATTCCTGCGACACCTAAAGAACAGTGAGGAAAGGATGGACTAATGGAGGGGAAAGGCCTATGAGGAAATCTTCACCTCAGGGTTGGCCCCGAAGCCTGTTGCTTCGGTTCTTCCCTGGGCTCCTCACTGGTTCTTGTGTCTGCCCTATCCTATCCCTGCAGGGGGAGGAACAACCTTAATATGTGACACATGAGTCCAAGTTTTCCTTCCCTGACACAATACTGCAGCTGCTGTAATCAACATCACTTGATGTGGTCCGTACCACTTAGGCTCTAATGGCTTGTTTTTGAATGTCTTTATCATGACCCATTGACCTGGGACGATTGTGTGTCCCCCTTCTGGTGGAGTCTGCACTGCCTTTGTGAGGTTTTCACAGTAAGCGATCAGGGCATCTGAAGCAATGTGCACATCAGCATTTCTAAGATCAATCACACCTGGCATCTGCATTGGGCGTCCAGTAATAATCTCATGAGGGCTCAGTCCTACTGATCTGTTAGGTGATGCTCTCATACTACACAGTACTGCGGGCAGTGCTTCAACCCATGGTACTCCTTCCTGATGCATTTTGCTTAGCCTGGTTTTGATTGTTCTGTTTGATCGTTCAACCTGTCCTGATGCTTGTGGCCTATAGGGACAGTGAAGGTTCCACTTAATCTTCAACATTCTAGACACTTCCTTGACTACCTGTCCTGTGAAGTGGGTACCTTGATCTGAGTCAATGCAATCTGGTAATCCCCATCTGGGAATGAAATCAGTGACAAGACATTTAGCAGTATGTGCAGCTGTAGCACGCCCTGTTGGATAAGCTTCTACCCATCTTGAGAACTTGTCTATTACTACCAAAACGTCAGTTTTTCCTTTACAAGGGGGCAACGATATGTAATCAACTTGCAGGTGACGAAATGGCCCTGGTGGAGCTGGGGTATGTGCTGCTGGTGTAATGGTTGCTGGTACATCATTATTTTTCTGACATGTAACACATCTCTTGACTGTTTCAGTGGCTGCGTTTCTGAATTTTGGATTCCACCATTGATTTGAGAACCTGTGATTCATCGTTGCTGGACCACTATGACCCAAACTGTGTATTTGTTGAGCCAAATATGGCAACAGTGATTCGGGAGCAACATACTTTCCCTTTGGTCCAGCAGCCGGATGAATCCACAGTGGCTCCTTTGTCTAACCATGTCCATGCTTCATATAGAGGAACGTCTTTATACAGATCAACGATTGATTCAGGAGGTAGAATTATCTTCTGTGCTGTACTACCTGAACACACTTGTACAGTTGCATAGAAACAAGCCTGTTTAGCCGCTACATCAGCAAGAGCATTACCTTTAGCTTCCGTAGTATTAGTTGTGAGATGTGCTTTCACTTTGATCACTGCTAATTTCTTTCATGGCAAACATTAAATCTTTCACTAATCCAGCATGCTTAATGGGGATCCAGCAGAAGTTAGAAATTTTCTGGTTTGCCAAATGACACCAAAATCATGAATTACCCCAAAAGCATACCTGGAATCTGTGTAGATATTTGCAACCGATCCTGAAGCTAGCGTGCATGCTCTAGTTAAGGCTACTAGTTCTGCAGCTTGAGCTGAAAAATGATCTGAAGACGACCTGAAGCAACTACTTCAGTGGTGGAAGTTACTGCATATCCTGCTGCCTGTTACCTTCAATAACTTGAGCTGAACCATCAACAAACAACTCCAATTCTGCGTTCTCTATGGGAGTTTCTGCTATTTCACTTGTCGCTGCATATGTAAGCGTAACACAATCATGAGTCATTTCGCCTTCATCCTCTAACACAAATTCAGTCATTGCAGACATCATACATGAGGATGGGTTCGTGACTGGTGCACGCTGTATAACAATATTCGGGCTGTGAGAGTTGCTAACCAATTTCCCCAACGGGAGGAGGTGACAGAAGTGACTTTTGCTTGATTCATTAGTGCGGACACTGTGTGAGGGCATTTTACGTTTACAGTCTGACCTAACACCATTCCTGATGAAGCCTGAAGCGCTAGATGAACTGCCTGTACTGCTCTGAGGCATGGGCCCATACCTTGAGCGACTATGTCAAGTTTACCGGAATAGTAATGAATTGGGCGTAAGCTGCCCCCATGATCTTGCATTAGACATGCAGTCATAAAGCCTAAGTGTTCATGGACATAAAGCACAAAGGGTCTATCAGATTGGGCAATTCCTAATGCTGGTGCTTGACATAGTGCTCTCTTCAAATCATTAAAAGCTTTAAGATGAAGTTCTTCCATACAAACAGTATCTGAATCTTTACCATGGCCTTTCAACAAATCATAGAGAGGCTGAGCAATCGAGGCATAGTCTTCAATCCAAGGTCTACAATAACCTGTTGTTCCTAAAATGAGCGGAGTGTTTTAATGGTATTAGGCGGAGGTATGGCTTTGACTGAAGCCGCCGATCTATGGGCGGAGTTTCATACAAAACAGAATCTTCACCTATTACACCAGTTAAACAAAGTTTGGTTTTCTTGTATGGGATGTTTAAACCTTGTGCCAATTTTGTAGGAATTACTGTAATTTCTGCACCTGTATCAAGCAAAAATCAATCTCTTTCTTTTATGCTACCTTTCACAAAAATTCTTTGGTCATTGTGTTGGATTACAGGGAAAGGTAGCTACCACAGCCCCAATAATTAGTTTTTTCCTGGTCTTGTTGTGCTCTTAGAAGAGCCTGAACTAACTGTCCTATAATTTCAGTGGTCACTGGCGGAACTACTTCGGGTTGTGTGCAGGCTGAGAAGGAGCAGAATTATGCATAGCATTTCTTTTACTATCTTGCAACTTCTTCCTACACTCTTTCTCCCAATGTCCAAATTTTTCACAGTATTTGCATTTGCTTTCTCTTTAGACCATCTATTGTCTTGTTTCGTTGTGTTAAACGTAGCTGCTGCTACTCTTACTTTTGCCTTGACATCAGCGTCTCTTTCCCATGTAGTTAACCTGTCTAGGTTACTTCTGAGAGTTCTGTTAGACCAAGTTAGATCTAAGAATGGTAAAGCTTTTCTGTATTCGGCTACAAGGCCATCTGACCAGATACGAACCAAGGGTCCCTTGTCATCTAGCACACTTTCAGGGTCATCAACAATTCCACTGTAGATTACAGCTGACTGACAAAATCTCTCAGTATATTCACTCACAGTTTCTTCTTTCCTTTGCACACAGGTAGTAATTCTAGACCAATCTATTTTGGGTCCTAAGATATTCTTTAGGATTTTCAAAATACCTTCTCTTAAATCACCCTTACTGGCATTTCGCAGTTCAGAAGTGACAGCAGATTCAAAACTGTTGAATTCAGATTCAGTTAGTATTTGTGACATCAGCTGCGTGACTTCTGTCAACGACATGTCATAAAGACGCATTTTACTGATCAATGTTCTTCTAAATTCAGAAAATGTGTGCGTGCTGCTGGTAAACTTTGAGATAGTCTCTCTATATCTTTAGGACCTAAAGCTTTGGCAACAGTTTGTATTTGCACCACAGAAGAATTGAGAGGAACACTATCAGTTTCCTCAATCCCCTGAGATCTCCTCCTCGCACCACACACACATTGAAGGAATTTACAGGCACATCAGTTACTGATTGGAGAGCTACATCTGTTTCAAAAACGCTTGTAAATCAGGGTAAATGTTATCAGGCTGACTTACTTCCACATCTTTTTGCCTCTTTCTTGAGGTTCAATTTCTTGGTCAAAGTGTATATTCTAGCACGGAGCTCATTGTTCTGTTTCTCTAGCTCTGAGTTACGCTGAGACTGTTGTGTGGCGAGCGCTAAACCAAATTCTCTGTGGCAGCAGATAATGCCTTTCACATTGTTCTGAATACATGCTCCCAGTACCTTTTACACTCATCTACAGACCAAGTCTTGTCTGGATGGATCTCATATTTCTGAGTTAGTTCTTGTCTAACTTTCTCAGTGACTATTATGTTCATTTGCACTCCTAAAAGTGATTTGAATTCGCTATCTGACCACAAAGGAGTCGCTAGACCACCTTTTCAGTTGTGGGGATCAGTCTAGCATTCTTTCTAAACATTTTGTGAGTTTCTTTGTTATCACACAAAACACTAAAACTTCTCTGATCAACAGAGGGTACACTTGTTAACACAGATCAACTATTGTTAACCTTCCCTGGCAAAGCAGAGGATAACACAATTCACTAGCACTTTACGCTAATCTTCCCTGCATGAACAGAGGATAACCAATTCTTCCCTGCCAAAACAGAGGATACCAAATATTAGCACGTAATGCTAAATCTTCCCTGCCTGAACAGAGGATAACAAATATTAGCACGTAATGCTAAATCTTCCCTGCCTGAACAGAGGATAACAAATCTTAGCACGTAATGCTAAATCTTCCCTGCCTGAACAGAGGATAACCTTCATCTCTAAAAGACATTTTTAGAGGATAACTTAGTTAACCAAACCCTACAGCTGTCTGTTAACTCTTCTCTGACGGCGCAGAGGATAGCACATTTGTTCTGGTCTTAAAGGTTCTTTTGGATAGAGTGACACTCACCAACCTTTGGTTGTACGGAAAGCAGATCGTTGTTTGAGCTTGAAATTTCAATCTGAATTCAGGTGAGGAGCTCTATCCGGGTCACGGCACCATCTGTTGAAAACTTTGTTCTTCTAAAGTGTAGAAAACTCAGAAGAGAAGACCAGGAGACTTCGGATTCGATCGTCAGCAGAATTTCTTTATTCTATGACATGTGTTGTTATCTGCAGTCATCGAAGATCTCATCTAAGTCATTTTTACAGGGTATCTTATAGACAGAATTGGAGGAGGAGCTTTTACAGGTTGAGACAAAACATCAAATAAACATACATCTGAGGGCAATAAACCTAACGAATCCACATCTGGCCAGGACAAAGTCATTTGCAGATCAAAGGTTCAATCTCTCAGTAGTCATTGATCTTGCCATTATAATAGAGACAAAGGCACAGCTGTCGAGCTCAAATGGTCAGGCAGCGATCTCAAACACCTTTGCCTTGCCCGACACCTCTTAGTCAGGACGTGAATTCAAATCAAACATAGAATAACATTTGTGATCCTTCAACGCCAAATTCTGACCCTACCATCTGAATGTCGCAGCAGAAATCGAGACTCATCAGACCAGGCGACATTTTTTCCAATCTTCTATTGTCCAATTTTGGTGATCCTGTGTGAATTGTATCCTCCGTGTGCTGTTCTTAGCTGACAGGAGCGGCACCCGGTGTGGTCTTCTGCTGCTGTAGCCCATCTGCTTCAGGGTTCGATGTGTTGTGTGTTCAGAGATGTATTCTGCATACCTTGGTTGTAACGAGTGGTTATTTGAGTTACTGTTGTCTTTCTATCATCTCTATCCAGTCTGCCCATTCCCCTCTGACCTCTGACATCAACAAGGCATTTTTATCCACACAACTGCTGCTTACTGGATATTTTCTCTTTTTTCGGACCATTCTCCGTAAACCCTAGAGATGGTTGTGTCCCAGTAGATCAGCAGTTGAAATACTCAGACCAGCCGTCTGGCACCAACAACCATTCCACGTTCAAAGTCACTTAAATCTCCTTTCTTCCTCATTCTGATGCTCTATTTGAACTTCAGCTAGTCGCGATGCCTAAAGTCATTGAGTTGCTGCCATGTGATTGGCTGATTAGCAATTTGTGTTACCAAGCATTTTGAACAGGTGTACCTAATAAAGTGGCCGGCTAGTGTATTTATAATAATAGTAATAATAATAATAATAATAATAATATACATTTTGAATATGTGTTTATTTTATTGGAATAACTGTTATATATTTAAATATTTGCACTCAAGAATTCTCACTCACAGATTCAGTTTCATAATAAAAAAAATATTGCAGAAAATAACATTGTCCATAACCTTCCTGTGTTTTGTTTTCTAGCTGATATCACATGTCCTAATGAAAGAGCTCAAATGTGCCCACGTTTTCTGCTTGAGCACACCAGCACTGAGGAACAGCAGAAGAGTGATCAAATGACACGAATGTCAACACGTGGAGTGGCAAGCATGAAGAAACATTCATTACCATCCAAGGACCCCAGAGAAAGGCTGTCCTAACTAATCGCCAGACCTGGGCCAGGAATGAAGAGCACTGACCCACTTCACATTTCCAGTATATCTAAATACATATTTTTCACACTTGAGCAGCAGCGAGCGAGCAATTGCTTAACCTTCACTGTAGAGCCATGAATGACATCGTTTGGATGCTCACAACCCAAATGTAGACATTTTTTAAACATACTATCTATGGTTACTTCTTTGCTGTGAACATGGACTGTGTTCAACATGGAATACTACCTTACTGCGTACTGCACAGTATACACTGTAAACTAATATTTGGGTGGTCTAAATCACATTTTACTCCATTGAAACCACATTTTGAGATCATTTAGTCTTGGTTCATCTTCAGGTATAATTCAGCTGCCTTAAGGTTATGTCCAGCTGAAATGAGACAAAGATTGTGAATTTACATCCTGTATACAATGATGCAGGCTGATGTTAATTATACTAGATGTTCTCCACAATAAATGTCTATTAGCTGCTAACCTCAAACAGACACAGAGGACGTGCTCCCAAAGAGACAAACATAAGAGAAGCTGGAAATGATCTATTTGAGTAAATTGAAGCTGGTATATATGCAAATTACTCAATTTTCTGAAGACATAAAGACGATGATTGAGTTATCCATGACGAATGGGGATGCTCCAACATTGCTATCACAGGCCACTGTTAAAATGTTAATCAGGCTTATTACCAACTTTATTCCCATTCCTCTATTTTCAAATTCATAATTACACTCTGATTAGGTCATAAGGGCCGGATAAATGGAAAAAATAATTGTTAGATTTAGGAGGGAGATCAGATTTGTGGAACAGCAAGATGGTCTTGGAAAACATTGAAGATGGATTTAATAATGAATCATTAAACTTAGATGAATGATATTTCATGTATTATTGTTGTTATTATTTTTGAGTGGGATATGTGGATAATCATAAGTATGTTTGCCAGATTAGTTTGATGTTTTGCAGTTCTTAATGTAAAACAAATGGAATAACGAACTGAATAATGTGAATGAATGGATGGGTGGGTGGTGGACAGTGAAAGGTCTCAGGAAACAGTACACAAAATACAAGGCATATAAAAACGTCTGGATTCACCTGATTGAGTGCATTAATTAAAGCCTCCAAGATTACCCAATCATCATTATTTTTTGCGTTACTTAAAAATGTTCATTAAAATAACCCTATTATTATTGACTCATCCATGAGCTATGAAAATAATTTCATTCTCAACTCAGGGCTTAATTTTTTGTTGATTTTATGGAGAAAAGCTGCATCTACCTTTTGAGAGTAGACAATATCTCTTAATTTCGCACAACCATTGACATTCCAGTATACAATACTAACATGTCTTTTAGTCACATTTAAAGCAGAAACGATGTTCCATGTAAGGGAATGCCTACTAAATCCTCTGTCATCATTCTGCTAGTATTACCAGACAGTACATTTACTACCCCTGCGGCCCTACAGAAGACAAATGAATAGATGGGCATTTACCATGCCATGCAAAATTAAATATTGGTGACACATTACTTGGTAAAACTTTAGCCTTTGTGTATAATGCATTTTAAAAGTAGGTGTATGCATTAATTATGCCTTGTAATGCACCTTATAATGCATTGTACAATCACATGAATAATGGTTACCAATACATTATAACACTTATCAATTCATTGTTACACTTTGCATTTTAAATTCTATTCTAATTATTTAGGACAAGATATAATGTATTACATGAATACGTTATAGTAATTATATTACACATTATTAGTAATTATAATGCATTATACCCTTTAATAAACCTTCATAATGTACTATAGATAAAGGCTTCAAGTAAACTGTTACCAAAATATCCTATTCACCACATATCATTTTCTTACTCAATATTTTTGTGTTTCCCAGTTTAAAAAAAAGAAATTACAAAAAATGAAAAGATAAAGAAAATCATTAAAACAAGATAAATTTACTTGAAAGAGAAAATGCCATACTATATTAAGTCTTATTTTAATGCTTCAAATAAGAAGAAGCTAAGTTTCTTTTTCTTACCCCACTGGCACATAATTGATTCTTGTTTTAAGCATTCACCTCACAAAATGTCATCGGATTTATTATGACTTATAATGTAATTTTACATACTTCTGGCGACGGACATAACTGTAGAAAACCTCTCTGAGCATAAACTCACTCAAAGCAACCCTCAAAATAAAATGTCCATGATTAACGTTCCATGCAGAAAGTGTATCAAATGCTAAGTTCTCAAACTCTCCATCTGTCTAGTTGAAATGCAGTCTTGGCATGTGCTTTTACCAGACTGCAAAACAGTTGTGACCTGCATCGTCTTCTCAGAGCGTGTGATCTATACGCTGTTACTGGCTTCAGAACCTTAGCACAATGTCATCGTTGAGGACACTCTGCCAAGTTAGGGATAACAGATATTTTGTTACAAAGGTTTTTGATATTTACTGACACCACATAGGCTACCATAGTTAGAACACGGCAACAGCTGTCTCTGTTTACATTAAGCGTACTGTACTTCTTGTGATTACCATATTTCATTATTTGCACAAGTGTAGTCAATATTTGTCACTGCATGTATGGTTAAAACATAATAGTTTCATTTACATCTTAAAATGTATTTATTTATTTTGGTGCTAACACATTAGCACCGGTCCAAATTAATTTAGCATATCTACACACTTTACTTCAGATGTGAGCTGCTTTGACCTGGAGGTCCTAAAAGCAAATTAAAGTAATTTTCTCTTTCTCTATCTTCTGCTTGTAGCTTTGTGTTTGATATTTCATCAAACAGACAAGGAACAACACAAAATAAATAAACTGAGAAACAACTTGCTTATTCCAGTATTCCAGAGAGTTAAAATCTTAAAAATTCAGCAGCATGCAAACAATAATAATGCGATGTGGTGCACAACTTTACAAAAATGCTATAAAGGCTTGAGCATCTCTGACCAGCACTGGGATCTCTGTAGTATTAATTAAGCAAACACAAATGCACTCTCACGCTCACACACATTGGTTGCTAATGATTTTGCTAGGGTGGCATTTTTCAAGCTTTCAAAGTAAACAGGAAGGTATTGCGTATGCATGTGCATGCTAATGTGAGTAAAGGCGAACCAAACATCTCCTGACAAAGCAAACGCAAACATTTTAACATTTACTTATAGGATATTGTAAATCAATAGTAAAATACATTTACATGTCAAATAAATAGACTCTTTCTGCAGGTTACATCATTTCCGGATTAGGTGATGGCAAAAATCTTGTCAATGACTTTGAACGGATTAATTCAAAAGCTCTCATTAATGCAATAATGTCATTAAAAGTCATAAAGATTTGGCAAAAACACTAATTCACTAAAAATCAACAATGTCAATCAACAAAAAATCAACAACATCAATCAACCTTTATGAGTGAGTGATTGAATTATTCATTCAATTGATTCAACAGTTCAAATGCATCATAAAATAATTATGTAATTCGATTCACTCATAACCAGTATTCACTGACAAATGAAACGAGTGACTCATAAATGTATGGCTCATTGAGTCATAACTCAAATGATTCATTTAAAAAAAGCAGACTGGAATCATTCATTGCGCTTCCAGCAATTTGCAACAAATTAGTCATTCATTCAATTGATTCAAAAACACAGATGCACTGAGGAAGTGATGCTTGAATCATGAACCGTTTTGTTAGAAAGCACGGAACTATTCAGGAACGAAAACAGTTGTTGCAAGGCTTTTCCGTTTGGAACATATAGGAACTGTTTTACTTGTGTCTAAATGTAAGTTATTCAGTATTAACCTTTTATTTACTGAACTGCAGAGGCAATATCTCGCTATAATGCTGCATTATTTTTACTCAATTTCTCAGAAATAGGCAAAGTCATAATTTATAGTTTTAACGTGACACCTTTGAAATTAACTAAGGCTTTGACACACCTAGTCTCAGCCTCAGACGTCATGCCTACGGACCTGGCTGGCGGAACGTCTGATGCATATGGTACACTTATCTGGAAACACTTCTGGAGATTCGAAGTTGTTGTCTGATTGGTTAGGTTATACAGGATTTCCGGGAGACACGTGTGTCACGTTCTTTAAGGTTCCACCTGGAAACAAAGATGCCGTGATGCAAAAACCCTCTCACGAAAGAAGAAAGCTGTCGTGTTTACAACTGATGATGAGCGCTTATCAGGGTCAACTAAATGCTGGATTTTCAAAAGTATGTGAACCATTCCAAGTTCGTGCCATACAATCTTTATAATACATCTGCGAATTTTACACACCGGTCTGATATTGTGGCGACATTTTCACGCCCCGATACTTGATGCTGAACAAAACAAACCGTGATTGGTTGTTTGACATGTCGGTCAAATTGCATCATGGGCTGGCCTTGGCCAATGAAAGCTGCCTTCTATTCCAGACATTCAGCCGTCAGTCTGAAGGTCTAGCTATGCGAGACTATGACACACCTAGCAGTCAGATCATGAATCAAGAGGGCTAGAAAGCAAACAAAAGGTTCGTGAGACTTTGTTTGTTTTTCCCCTCATTGTTTACATGCACATTTAACTTTTGTTTAACATACATATTTGCACTCGGGCCGATCGAATTGATTTGATACTTGCTCTTGTGATACTGCTTTAATGCTATTTCAGTTTGTCAATGTTTCACAAAGTGGCTTTTAATTAGCTGTAGATATGGTGATGGAGTGCACACATGAAACGCACAGTATTTTTAAATACTGCTTACACCACCTATCTTATTTTAGAAAGGACATTTCTATTTATTTATTTTTAACTGACTAAGTGCACATTAAACAAAAATACACCGCTTGAAACAACTCAAATTGTTCAATCAAACCATTGCAGTGACAGTAGCCTACTATTCTCTTTCTGCTGGAGTAAAGACAGTTCTAAACGTTGAAACTTTACTGATTGAGTGACTGGCCGAGAACCATTTTTTTTATACAATTTCTGTCATAGCAAAGCAACTTGTTAGAAAGTGCATGTATTGTGTTCTTGTGATTGCCTCAGCAGGTGGATAATGAATATGTTTACATCCTTTTTTTGTTATAACAGAAACTCATTTCTCACCACTATTATTTTCCAGGGCTACAACACAAGAGCTATGACAAGCATCACTTCATATCCAGAGAGAGGTACTGTTTTCTTGATGTACAGCATTGTAATGTTTTGTGTGACATCTGAAACCAGTTGTGGAGCTGCAGTTGTTTCAAACCTGTCTTAGAGAAATGGTGAAGATGGGAATTTTCCAAGCGGGCTTGTATATTGACAGATTGTTTGTGAAGCCCTTGGTCCATAACAATAAAAATATTGCAATGATATAGCAGAAAGAGGTGTATTCATTATGTTTGATGCGGCGCAGAGAGTGGCCTCTCGCTATGAAAGGCAAGATTTATTGTTTTACCTATAGGTCAATAGCCTATTCACATCAAGGAGCAGTGAGTCCGGCCAAGCTGTTACTCGAAATAGTCTAATTCATCATAATTAAGAAAGGCTTTACAAATCCGAGGAATAGCATTGAAAGTTCTATTGAACATTACATTGAGCTATTCACAGTGGCTGCCACTGGGTTAATACTTAATAAAGTAGGACGGGCTTGTTACTGTGCCGATTTTGGCAGAGCATTTCCAACTTTTAAACCATCAGGAAGCATTACGTCTTTGATTTTTGGCTCTTGCGTAGGAACAGTGATGCTTTTGATGCACTCTGCTTTGAGCCAGACTGCTTCAAATTCACTTATTAAATTAGCCACAGATGAAACATTTTATAATGAGGCACTTTTTTTGTTTCGGCTTTTAAAATGTTGTCTGTCTAGCAGCTTCAAACCGCTGGCGTTCAAGCACAGATTTGTTTCAGTCGTGCTATGTGTTGCCAGTCTCGGTCAGCCTCACTGGTTGGCAGTGACCGTCTATGACAAAGACAACAAAACCTCTATAATGTCATCGAGCCTTTGACGTGCTATTTTTGAAAATTTAAATGAGTTGTTAATGAGTCCACATGCAAAGTGTTTTTTCAACCCAAATGCTGGGTTGAGACTGCTGGGTAAGGGCGCTGGGTTGTTTTAACCAAATTTTGGGTTGAAAATTGATCTTGATCATAACCTTGCGGCTGGGTTGGGAACGCGGACGTGAAGGAGAGGACGCACGTCACGTCCACATCCGACGGCAACCCAACGACACCAGTGCGAGAAGCCGCCATTTTCTCAGCCTGAAAGAAGCGAGTGAAAGACGTAATGGTTAGTAAAGATAAAACATGTAAAGTCATCATTCATTGTTTGTGTCCGGGAGTATTTTGAGGTTTCATGGAAGGCGGAACTAGTCCGAAAATAGCTTATATTAAAAAATATGCGGACATGGTTTTTGCCTCAGAAACAGAGATCTTATTTACTGTACGGAAGTGGTAACTTAACATACTTTTATAACGTCCGTGAGTGTCTTATGTCATATTTAGATAAGATTTTTACAATATCTGCTCTGAAAATAGCTTATATTTAAAAATATGCGGACATGGTTTTTGCCTCAGAAACAGAGATCTTATTTACTGTACGGAAGTGGTAACTTAACATACTTTTATAACGTCCGTGAGTGTCTTATGTCATATTTAGATAAGATTTTTACAATATCTGCTCTGAAAATAGCTTATATTTAAAAATACGCGGACATGGTTTTTGTCTCAGAAACGGAGATCTCTTTTACTGAATGGAAGAGGTAACGTTAACTTAACGTACTTTTATAACGTCCGTGAGTGTCATATTTAGATAAGATTTTTACAATATCTGCTCTTTTTGAGGTGTTAATAGACACCTCTTATTGTTCGCGGTTAAACTGAATGTAGTAGTTTCCTAAAGGAAACGGTGTTATGTAATAAAGACTAACGTTAGCACAATTATTTTGAGGCTGATGAAGTGACAATTGTTAACAGTAATTTCTTGCATGTAATATTTCAGATTTGTTGAGCTTGTGTCTTCATTGTGCCTGCGCCGGGAGTTAAGGACAGAACCAGTGTTGCCAACTTTTTTCAATGGAAAGTAGCTAAAGCCAGTTTGAAAAGTCGCTAAGTTGGCAACACTGGACAGAACGTGCGTGTGTGAGGAGGAGGCTTCTTCAGAAGAGAGGGTACGACTGTTTTAAGGCACGTAAACTTCATAATTCCATCACTTTTTTTTTTTTACTAAGACTAAAATAATGTTTCTTTATTTTTTTGTAGATTTTGAAAGCCAGAGACATAGGAGAGCATCACTCTTTTGAGATTGATGTAAGTTCATATTAGAAGAAAAATGTTTCTGTTGTCTCCTGCTTGTTTACTTCACATTTTGATGCAACAACAGTATGATTACATGCTCATATTTTATATAAACCATTGATGTCTGTGTTTTTCTTGTTCTTCCTTTCTTAAAGGAATAGTTCACACACAAAATAAATATTTCCTTGCCCTCATGTCATTCCAAACCTATAAGACTTTTGTCTGTCTTTAGAACACAAATTTATATATTTTAAATCCTCTCATAATTTGTTCTTAATCCATTGAAAGTCTAGATAATCAGTATTTTCAAGCTTCATAAATAGAGTTATTGTAGAAGTAATACATGTCAATATTTATATATTTATAAATCTTAAAGTACATGATAGCAAACATGTCTGTTCAGAATAAAATATTGTTCTCTCAGACTTGCAATGGAGGACAAAAATTAAGAGAATATTAAATATATTTATTTTTGTTCCAAATATTATCAGAGTTTGTATGGGTCTGGAACAACATGGGGAGTAAATTATGACCATTTTCATTTTTTGGTGAACTAACCCATTAAAGAGCAGCCCTCCACATACATGGACATTTGTGAGGTATGTGAATGTCATGTCTGTTTAATGTTTCAGTAAAGAATAAACTTTCTGAAAGCAATATATTTAAACAATATTACATGCCCTCACACTAGTGCTGCCATTATAGCATTCTAGAGCGCTGTGACATCCACACAAAGTGACTGACAATGTACCTGTCCTTACTGATGTGGATGCACCTCTATCTGAAAATGGATAGTTTAATTAAATGTTTTTCTCTTTTAAGGCCACTGATAAAGAACAGGCGGTGACTGGGATGAATGCTGGTCAAAGAGGAGAATTTCCCCCAAACTGATGCAACGGTGGTTTTAAAGGAGGACGCTGCCCTGGATGCTGTAAAAGATGTCACATGATGTGCTGATGGGGCTTCTTCATGACTACATCAATTCTGCTAAAGAGTTCATGAAAATTGGCAGTGATGCATGATCTGTATTTATGGACTCTGAAACAAACTGTAAGTGTAACATTTGTAAAAAAAAAAAAAAGGTTACATTCTTGGTCTATGTTGTTTAGTAGAAATGGAGTTTACAAATGTGGTTGTTTTCAACCCAGCAATTTTTAGAGTGTATGGACAGTTTGGTAGTAGCTGGAAATTGGTAGGGACACGTCCCTTACGTCCCCCTCTAATGATATGCCCCTGCAACAGTACACCCATTCGTACCGGTTCAGGTCTTTACATTTTGACAGTCTTTGATGTGGCATGATAGATCGCTGTATAAATGCCTTGGAGAGCCGCTTCTGGAACGGTTCGGAAACGTGCTGGTATTTAACCAACTGGCATTGACTCGAGCGGCCGCGATCAGCTCCTGTTCCCGTGTCTGAGCCGTGACGCACCGCAGAATTGTGCAGAGCGGAGCGCGAGTGAACGCGATCATTCATTCCTCTGTGCAGGGGCGTAGATTACGCGGGGGACGTGTCCCCCTCAATTTTTATAAAAAGTAAATTCGTCCCTCGCACTTTTTCATCGGACAGTTGTGTTCTCGACATGTTAAGGTTTTAATGGAGCAATGTATAGAAATGCAGAATTATTTAAATTTAAAAAATGCAACATAGTCTATACATGACGTTTATGTTTCCATGACAATCAGTCACTCAGTTTGTCACGACACGCCCTAGCTCGCACACGCGGTCCCACGCTGCATCCAACATTCACAGAGGTCGCGATGAGTTCAAAGCGGCAAAAAACTCTTCACTCCTTTTTTATGAAAAAGTCAAGCAGCGTAAGTTGGCATGTGGTATCCGAATAGTGTTGCACAATGTTGAGTGACTCTGCCTATTTGCCCATTGAATAATTAGCTAGTTTTGATGTTAATTACATGGGGAAGCTGCCTGGACAAATATGCACTTATTTTCAGTGTATTTTTTCGTAACTATTTTGTAACGTCTTTTATTTTAACACATAACGTTATGTATGTTATCAGAACCCTTCAAATAAGAATACAGATAATGTTGACCTGAGATTTTACAGCGTTGTGACACGTTTAACTCAATTCTACATAATGTATTTCAATCAAGTATGCATGCATTGACGATCCGATATAGGAACGATCTTAATTTAGAGGTGCTCTTTCATTATTAATCTAATTTTATGTTTTTATGTGTTGTCAAGAATGAACAAGAAACAGACAGCCTAGGTTTGTCAGAATCAGGATGATAAACTTCACAGGTGAGAACAGATATAGTGTCTTTTAACACCTGGCTGTTTTTACTTTGTATACAATCTATTAATACACAAGTGTTTGTAGGATTATATATGGACCAATCATAAAAAACACATATTTAGTAAAATATAGAAAAAAATGTACCATTAGTATGATAAACAACTTGGTATGGTATTCTCCAAGACCATATTTTGCATCCCATAATCCTACTTAATACCTAAACTTAACTACAACGACTACCTTACAAGCTATTAATAAGTAAATGAAGAGTTTATTGAGGCAAAAGTCATGGTTAATAGTGAATATGTGTTCCGCATACTAGTGTTAAAAAATATTTTAGGACACAAATGATTGGTTATTGTCCAGCAGTGTACCTAATTTGTTATTTACTTCTGTATGCCATTATTCCCTGTATGTACATGTTTCAAACACTACTTTATTTAGACAGAGGCAGAAGTGAATTCAGAGTTGAGAGTGAATGAGGGAGAAAGTTTCAATGAGTCTTCAGAGGTAAGGACAGATTATTTACAGCATTTTATATGATAAGATATTTCTTATACCTTTTAACATAGATCAATCAGACTAATTTGTACTTTTTAATACTTCAGTTTTAAGTAGCTTTATATATTTTAGATATGTTAGCTTTAATACTGTCAGAAAGCCACTATTTTTAAACAAACCAGACAGAAAGCTTTAAGGAAATGTCACTAAATGTTTATTTAATCTCGTTGTTTAATTGATTTAGGGTCTACATTGAGATGTTTGTCAGTTACTTTTTGTATTTAATTCCTGAAACGTGGACTGTATAATAGAACAGAACAGAATAAAGTAGTATGTAAATGTGCAAGTATCCATTACTGTGTGCCATGTACTTTACATACAACATACACAAAATACAATTTGGAATATGTAAACAATAAGGACATCTTTGTAACTTATACTCAAAAAGGTGCATATTAGTACCTTAGAGAACCAATATGTACCTTAATGTACAACTATGAAACTTTTTGGGGTAAATAAGGTACAAAGATGTCCTTTTAAGGGTACTATCCCAGTGACAAGCTGTTGTATTTCTTTCTCTTCTCTATTTTTTCCTTCTGTTTAATAATCATATATAATGATATAATCATAAAGCATATCAAGCAAAAAGGTATGATTACAAATAAAACCTGTCAATTAGACAAGGGTTAACTGAAAAAAAAACAGGTATAACACTAGACATTCCGCCCCCCCCCCACTTTTGAAATGATGGCTACTTCCCTGCCTCTGTGCTAGTTTTAATGTGAATAAACATGACTGAATATCTCATGCCTCGTGTAATTGCTCAATCAGTGTTTCAACCATGGAAAGACATCAAGAAAACAGCGTGGAAATAAAATGTCATGTAGCATTTTATTTACCTCAGTGTCATGGAGTCACAACCACCACAGGCTAATTGCCACCCATCGTCACCAAATCAGCACGCTCCACCCTCTCGGTCACTTTCCCCAGAGTCCAGATTCAAGGCACCTGCACCTCATCAGCACAGTCACTATAAAGAGCCACCTCTCCTGCAAACCCTTGTCTGATCCAACAGGATAATGTGAGCACTGTGGAGTAGAGGAATCAGTAGAACAAGTTATTTGTGTTTGTCAAAAGTACTAATGAATGAGAAATCATGAAAAATGAACTTAGAAAGATGGGAATGGATGAATTAAAGCTTAAAAATATAGTTACTCACGGATTAGAGTTTATTTATTTGTCTCAAGAGAACAGCGGATTAAGATAATTTATTTTATTTTTTTATTGTTAATGTAATGGGTAAACTCTAGTCCACACTCCAATACAATAGGTGGCGATAATGCACCTTAATATTGGTGCTACCAGCCATACAATCGAAGAAGAAACCCTTGTCTGGTCTCGTCCTTACGAACTACAGGATCCTTGTGTCATTCCGTGCCTCTTCTCAATAAACTCTGTTTCTTCTACTCACCTGTCTGCCTCCTCCTGTTGTGTGACACTCAGCAAGTCATCAGTGTTCACAGCTCGTTAGTTCACTAGGGAAATGAAGTCTAGAGAGGAGCATTTCGTGAAATATTACATCATATAGGCCTACTCATTATGTTTTACTAAGTCTTAATTATTTAATATGTTTAAAATGATCTGTTATGAAACATGCTATGACAGCCAGTGTGTAATTGAATATATTTTAACAAATAGCCTAGAAATGTTATTATTTATAAGTGAATTTAAAAACTGCATTATGTGTAATTTACATGTTTGCATACATTTTTTTTTTAAAGTTGAGTGTTGATCATCTATTGAAGCTGCAGTCGTATGTTTTGCCTCTTTGTTGCCATCTCTGTTTGAAATCCTGGAATTGCAGCTCTGTGTGGAATCATCTTCCGTGCGTGGGCTTGTGCTCCGGCACCGCTCCAGTGCTGATGAATCTAATGTTTTGAGTATGTGTGTCAGTCACTGCACTGGTGTGGATACTGTACTTAGGTTTCTAGCCTATATGTCTTGGAATATATGACCCAAATAAGAATTTTCACCATATATTGCCATCTGAACAAGTAAGTACCAAGTCTACCACATTTGTTCTGACCAACTGAGGAAAAAAACATCACAATAAATCGCGCTACCAATGGTAATTAAATCTAACGATCAGTTAGCTCATATCACATCTAACCATGCAAATTATCATTCTTGTTATACTTTACTATCAAATTATTAATGTTATCAACATCAGCATTGCGTTATAATTAGTATAGTGTGTATTAATGTGTAGATTTCGATTTCTGTACTGTATAATCTCTGATTGTCATGCCATTCGAATTTAATATTAAGAAATTATTTTAACCCAAAAAGAAAACTATGCTCCCTTCAAACTGTTTGTCTTTAAAATATTGTGTAATCTGTAATCAGAAGCATATTTAAAACGAATATAATTTAATTTCATTCACATTATTCATAAACACATTATCCTTTCTGGATTACAATCCACCGTCAAAATGATACATTATTCTGCTGTGAGAAAAGGCTATAAACGATCTGCCGCCTGCAGGATCCTCACATGTGATACTATAGCTTAGTAGCCAGGACAACTTCTTTATGTTTACAGACGTGACGTAATGACGCGGTGCCATGCTGGAATTTCCCATGAAAACCTACCCGTACCACTCAAATTAGAAAACATTATTATAATCTAACCGTTGTGAATCGGGCTAAAGTAAGCCGATAGTTTTGAACACTGGCTGGATATGTACTTGATTGATTTTGGATAATTTTTAACCCCAAAAAAGTTACGGACTGCAGCTTTAAGTTGTTAGGCCTAATTGTAATCTTATAATGTAAATGTAAAAGGGCTCCCTAAACTGAGGTAGATTTTTTATCACTAAGGAAATGTAAACTATAACTGAATGTATTTAAATAAAGAACATCTTGTTCAGTAAACCCCTGCTTATATATATATATATATAAAAAGTTTAGTTTTTGCCCCTGCTGTACCGAAATCATACCGAACCGTGACGTTAAAACCGAGGTACGTACCGAACCATCATATTTGTGTACCTTTACACCCCTAATAATAATAAATTATTTAATAATTTATATTATTTATTTGACATTATTACAGTAGTCAACATTTGAAGTGGATCAAAATATAATCAGTGTTGGGGAAAGTTACTTTTAAAAGTAATGCATTATTGTGTTACTCCCTAAAAAAACTAATTACGTTACTTAGTTACTTTTTAAGGAAAGTAATGCATTGCGGTACTTTTGCGTTACTTTTTAAATATGAGCAGGGCTTGATTGTTTGTTTTAATACAATAAGTTCTATTTATAGCAAATGTAAAAGCCCTTTCACACGAAAAAGTGTAATGAATAAACCTCAGGCTGAAGGAAAAGAAAATTCACATCTGTACAGTAGAACGCAGGAGAAGGTTCAACACTTTTCAGCAATAAAAACAACAACAACGAAGCACAATTGTTAGTTTATATAAAGTAATGATTGCTTATTAGTATGGTTGAACTGGATCATCAAAGGTCAGCAGCAAACACATTGGTTAATAAAATGAGATTAGATATATTTGTGTTGTTTAACATGTTTAATTATTGCAGGTTTGCATCATATTCTGAGTTTGCATTTCACTGTTTTAATTCATTTTGATGAATACTGAATCTGTTTTTTGCAAGTGGGATGAATTAATGCTCATTCACATTTAGTCTTTAGAAAAAGTAATATTATTACGTAACTCGCATTACTTGTAATGCGTTACCCCAACACTGAATATAATACTATATTATAGCCATATTGATATTGTAGTAAAAATACCAGTTTAATATAGAGCTATTATTTCAGCTCCGGGAATTAGTTATTAAATATTAAATATTGCTTGGTTAAAAGTAATATTAATATTTAACTTAGTTATACTGTATTAAGTGACCGTCCACCGAACACTAGCCTCAGCATATCAACTTCGAGCTTAGGTAGCTTTCTCTTTATGGCAAATAAGGATAAAACTTCAAATCACATTCCAGAGACAATTCTTTATGAAATGAAAAATGGTTTATTCGTAATACTGCTATTCTAACATAAATGGATTAACTGATAACACACAAAACATACATACACACACAACGACATGCATAAGGGATTTGGTAAGTAATTCCTAAAATTAAAGTTAGCCCTTTTAGCTATTTCAACGCTTGACTTGACCGGCAAAGATCACGACAGATGCCCTAATGCTCTGTTACTGCATTCAGATACAATTTTACCAGTTCAATCAGCAATATAGATTTAGTTAGATGTACTTGCTTGTTGACAAGAAGCAGGTTGGAAGTTGTTTGTTTCCTTCAAATGCGTTGCTCTGGTCTTTGTGCTCGGGAACCACGTGGGTTGGTTCGTGCGTCTCCGGGTGCTCTCGGGTTGAAACACGAGAGATGTGGCTGCTGCCGCGTGACGTCACAGAAAGCTTTCCTTTCGTCCGTAGGCGTTCAGCTCGTTGTTCTTTGATGTTGTGCCTTCTAGCCTTCGAATAGATGGTTGGTTTAGTCGGTGTCGAGACAAAGTTCAGGTAAGAGCGCGAGCAGGCAGAGAAGTTACGAGCGCAGCTCCAGCGATGTTAAAGAGAGATGTTCCAGAGAGCCAAGAGCCGAGAGAGCGTCACGCCATGTTTCAGAGAGAGCGATTTGCAACTGGCGCGTTGTTTTTCAACAGTCCAACTTGCTCCTCCCCACGGGCGGCTTGTCGAATCCGATGGTTCGTATGGGGCGGAGCCCCGCCCATGTCCAGGCTTGCTGGGTGGACCAACAGTTCTGTGATGTCTCATCACTTTTGGGAAGGATAAACTTTATGGATCTTTATACGTGTATAATTATGCAGGGTATTAAAATTTAACGGTCATCAACACAGTCTATCACGTCTGAGTCTAGCTTTCTTTAGAGATCAAACACCATAATAATACACATTACAGTTTATACCCTTTAAAGCATGATTAAAATTCCCACATTGTCCTAAATAATTGGCACTCGAAATCATCACATCATGCCTATGAGGGAACAAGTACACATTAAATATCCATATATTTATTTTGTGTAGTTGCAATAGTTATACGTGTCAAAAAAGGCAAGGAGTTTGGTTTTCCTTGGTCCGACGGAGAAAAAGTCCTGCTTTGTTTTAAATGGGGGGTTTTGAACTATGCTCTGGAATTTAGGCTTGACGGTGTCCAGAACCATTCCCGGAGCCGTCCGTACCTTTGCACGAGAGCGTTTAGTGATGGGGTCAGTTGACCCTCTCCACTTTTGCATGGAAGGGAGGACTTTTGGGTAATAATTCATTTCTGTTGCTGGGTTGGAATTCTCTGTGTGTGTTTTCAGGTCGACATTGTGTTACACATCCCCCTTTTGTGTGGAGATGTACCCGATGGAACATCTTCAGGCACTGGAACAAGAGGCAGAGAGAATGGACACACACAAGACACCAACGAGATCTCTATCACTGACTGAAAACTGGTGCAGGGTAATTTGGAAAGGAACAGGTGAGAAACTTGAGAAGACATAGGGCTAGTTTGTTTAGCATCGTTGACAATTGGGTCATTTTGACTGGTTTAATTGTCGGGGTTTTCACGAGACGGTATAGGCATGATCTCAATCAGGTTGGTCACATTCTCGGTTCGGATTCTAGGTCGAGATTACCACGCCGAAAAAGGCGAGGGATGCCTGACGTGCATTTGTTGAGAGACTCTTGAACGACGTTCACTCGCTTGTGTAGGAGGAAGGCCAGTGTCAAAGTCACAACATATCCTACTATAGTAGAGATACAAAGCGCCGTGTCAGCGGCAGACCAGGACCGAATAATTGGCGCGCCAGCGGGCGGAAGGCGAGCGATAGCTTCTAAAGCTGTGTCAACCGGTGTCAGATCAATAAGCTGCGTTCCTTCCTCCTTGATCCTTTCTTCCAATTCTGGATCGAGGACAAAGGAATGCTGCTTGAAAAGGGTGAGATTTCGATTTCGGCCTGATACTCGTCGTCGGTGAGGTGATACAATGCTAGTTCGTCAATATGGAGGATCGAGCCCTTAGGGACTGTGATCCATAACGTTTGGTTAGGCAGACTAATGCGCGTAGCGGTGTCGTGTTGATCATATGTGAGGGTAGCCGTTCGGGCTGGGGTGTTCACCAGCCATCGGTTTCCGACAATTTCGGCTTGTGTTACCTCAACCTGAGAACGTGGTGTTGCGTCAGCGGGGCAGCTAGCGTCGGGTCTCATGGCTTCTAAGCCACAGATGCCCTCTGTATTATCGCGTACGAAGGGTTTACTCGGGCAGAGGAAGTGAATGTCTTTAGTGAGCGTACACATCTTTAGGTTTGGAGCCAAGTACAACTGTTCGTTGCTATCGTGATACGCGACGACCTCGGGAGTGTGGATTTTGACATAGGTGTTCCCTTGCCAAAATCCAACATTCACAACATCTTTAAGCCGATAAATATTATTCGCATCGATAATAGGCAAACTGAGAAGAAACGCCAGATCGCCTGCTTCTGGGTCTACGTACAAGGGAATGGCGCTACCCAGGGAAAAGGCGAGATGGGTTTGAATGGGGCTAGGGGGGCCCCTGGTGGCCGAGTTAAGATGTTCTGGACAAGGCTAAGGGTATCAGATAATGTGGAATCCCCCCATGGCTAGGCTATCGATTGAGGAACTCACTTGGCGTAGCATGTCGGCCATGAGCATAGTTAGGAGTTGCGTTTGGGCTAAATCGCTTGCACTACTGAGTATAGTTTATTAATAGACTTGATAGTTTGGTTTAGGAGGCTACTATGTGTGTTTAGAACTGTGATCGTGCCATTCAGGGATTTTCCGAAGTCTGTAGGGCGTGGCTCTGAACTAGGAGCTGTTGTCGTATCCCAGGCATTTCGGCCTGGATTTCACCCACATGTCGCCTGACAGTAGCTAGATTAACGGCGTTAGCCGTGTTCATGCCAATGTTGAACAGAGTTCCTACAGCCGCAGCAGCCCCAACAGGGCCCCAAAAATCGTTTGGGTCGCGGGTTGTACCCGCTGAGGTCAGCCTGGGTTACAGTTAATTTTTGTAATTGGAGCAGCATGTGGTTCACATCTGCTTGGGCATGGGCAAGGACTTCTCGAGTCCAACGGGCTCCAGCCCAAGAGGTGTGGGTGACTGGGAGGGTGTAGTGAACTCTGTAAACATCGCGGGATCTAGTCTAACATACACCTTTTGGGTGTAGGTTTTACAGTTCGTTATTAATAACCCCGGCTGTTCGGCTGGAGTACGATCCCTGAGGCTGGTCCGGGCGCTGCCACTTCTGGCTGGGGCATGGCCCCAATCACGCAGAGACACAGGGCGGCGAATCGGAGCATCTTCCTGGTGATTGAACAGAAAGAGGCATAATTAGCGGTGACGATCATACTTTGGCGGATTTTTTCGATCGGTTAACACCAGTTCTTACGACGACCTTATTGACGGAGGTCGATCTCACTTTCAGGACCTGTATTCAAGGATTGGTTAAGGGGTTCAAAGTGAGAGAGAGAGAAAGGAAAACACAAAGTGAGACACGAAGGAAAGAAACCAAAAAAAAAAAATTAAGACAAAAATTCAAAATCAAAATCAAGCAAAAACAAAATTTTAAAACAAAATTGAGGGTAACTCCTCGCTACTAGATTGGTCCTAGCAGTGCTGTGGAGGAGAGAATATGGGTTGTGTCTAAGCATGGTTGCTATATGTTTTCCTAACATATCAATACTAATGCTTGTGTGGTGCATATGGTGCGTGTGGTGCATATCGGTCTGTGTCAGTGGGTCTGATCTTCCCCCTTTCCATGTCGGCTAGAGCCCAGGGGCCTCTTTATCTGGTTTCGATGGACCCATCGAAGGACTGGCTCGCTGCGCCTTGTCTGATTTTGATTCGATAGGCCAACAGGTGAGAGCTTGTCTACAATCTCATGGGGTCCCGTCCAGTGAGGTAGGAACTTCTTTGACAGGTGATGGGGAGCATTCGGCCTTGGTCGGGCGAAACTGTAGTACCACACTTGATCTCCGACATTGAGCTCATGGTGAGAGGCCTTTGGTCGTAGTAGGCTTTTCGGCCTTCCGCGCCGTTGTAGCTGCTGTTGCGCCGAAGGCGAAAGTTGTTCTCAGGTGCTGATGTAACTCTTCCAGGTACTGGTGAGTGTTGTAGGCGGTGACGAGGTTCAGGTCACCAGGTTGGTACAGCAGGTGTAGTGGTAGCGTCATGTTTCTCCCTGTCATCATTGTGAACGGGGTATTCCGGTAGATTGATGGGGTGTGGCTCGAGCGCCATCAGTACCAGAGGGAGTTTAATGTCCCAATCCTTTTGATTGGTGGCTACGTATTTTTTAACATGCTGACCACTGTTCTGTTAGCCCGTTCCACTTGACCGGAAGAAATTGGGTGATGGCTTATGTGGAGTTTGGCCTGTATGCCCAGGAGTTTCCATCGTCTTGCATAATTTCAGCGGTGAAGTGAGTTCCGGTCAGAGTTGACCCTTAAAGGCAGTCCGAATCTTGAGAAGATATGGTTCAATAACAGACAGGCTGTTGTTTCTGCTGTATCGTTGGGAGCTGGGAGGCACTCTATCCATTTTGTGAATTCGCAGACCACAGTGAGGAAGTATTTGTTGCCCCGCGTCGACCGTGGTAGGGGTCCTACCCAGTCTATTTGGAGGTCCGACCATGGGAAGGTCATTCCTTTCCTTTGCAGTGGTGCTCGGTGGTTTGGATTTGCCGGTTGGAACTGGCAACACACCAGGCATCCTTTAACGTATTCTGCTACGTCTTGCTGCATGCCAGGCCAGTATGCTACTTGCTTGAGTGTTTCATAGGTGGCCTTGACTCCGTGGTGTCCTGCGCATGGTGCATCGTGTGCGTGTGTCAACATCATCCCCCTTTGGCCATGAGGGACTACGAGCCGTGGAGCAGTGGATGGCTCAGGGACATACGTGAGGACACCGTCTCGTAGATGCAGCATGTGCTTGATCGAATGGAGCGTGCGGAGGTCGGATGATGTTCGCAGGTCCGAGGTGGAAATGGGATTTTCCAAGGGGTCGGACAGGTGTGCTACAATGGACTGTATGGCTGAGTCCGTATGTTGGAGGGTGAGGAGGTCTTCAGCAGCGAACTGAGGCGACAGGGAGATGTGGGAGGAGGCAGGTGTGTGCCCACTGCGGCACTTTGGCGGGTCACCGCTGCCACAGTTGGGTGGGGTGGGAGGGCATGAAATGTCCAGGACTCTCCTGTAACGCCCTGCTTTGGCGAGGGCATCGGTTTGGTCATTTAAGTCTTTGTCTTGTCCTGGTTGACGTGAATGACCTCTGACCTTTTTCCAATAAACGACCATGTCGTGTTCAGTGACGATGGCGTCGCTTGCTTGGAAGAGTTCCTGGTGCTTGACAGGCTTGTTGTTAGCTGTCTTGAATCCATTCCTCTTCCATCCAGTTAGATGGCATATGAAACTTAGAGGCATAGTTCGAATCGGTACAGACGAGGAGTTCTCTGATTTTGTGGGTTGCAGCCACTTGTAGTGTGATGAGGATGGCTGCTATTTCTGCATATTGTGATGATTGTGGGCCAAGTTTGAGTTGCTGCGGTGGGGCACGGGTCATTGTTGAGCCAGACCACACCGCTCCCGCTTGTAACTTGCCCTCGCGATTGTATGAGCAGCCATCGACATATGCTGTGGGCATTCCTGTACACACATTCTCCTCGAAGTACCGATGATTTGTCGCTTGCGGTCGTGGCAGTTCTTTTGGCTCTGCTGAGGTGTCCAGCGTGTCCGTTGAACAGTTTTGGCATGCCGCAAGCCCGTTTCCCAGTGAGGATTTGTAGTTCTGGGCATATCTTGCCTCCACATCCCGTCCTTGGAGTGTCATTAGCCAGGTAGCTATGCGTGCGTTGGTTACCACGCCATCTCTGATTCGTTGACTGTTGAGGAAGGTAACTGGCTGGTGGCAAGTTTCGATGATGACTTTCTGTGCACCGATGTAATTAGAGAAACGCTGAATGCCCCACACAGTGCAAAGTAAAGCTTTTCGCAGTGTGAATATTTGCATTCTGGGGAAGCAGCGTTTTGCTGGCATAAGCGACCACTCGCTTGTCCTTATCATGGAGCTGGTATAGACCCGCACTGAGGCACTGGTCAGAGAATCCGCGTCCAGATAGAATTCCTTCCGGGTCTGGGTAGGCGAGGCATGGAGCAGAGCGCAGGCACTGTTTGAGCTGGCTCATAGCTGTGTCCTGGGCCTTTGTCCAAACAAAAGGTTCGTCCTTTTCAGGAGGGAAGTTAGTGGTCGTGCGATGTCAGCGTAGTTTTCGATGAACTGTCGTGAGTAATTGCACACTCCCAGAAAGCTTCGCAACTCAGAGACGTAAGTTGGTTTTTATGCTTTGAATTGCTTGGGCACGGTTAGATTGTGGCTCAATGCCGTTTCTTCCGACGAGCAGTCCAACATAATTCACCTTGGTTCTGCACCATTGTCCTTTGTGAAGGCGATTTTAGCTCCCGCTGTTGTCAGCTGGTTTAGGACATGGTCGATTTCTTTGAGGTGGTCTTCCACACTTGAACTTTTCATTAAGGCGTCGTCTACGTGAGACGAGGTTGCCTCGGACTCTGGCGTCAGGGCATGCTTTGTTAAGGAAAATGTTAAATTCTGCCGAATTGGCATAGCCAAAGGGACACCGTGTGAAGGTGTACTGTCGGTTGCCGAAAGTGAATGCCAGCTTATGTTGGTCGTCGGGTGGACAGGGATCGTCCAAAACCGGAGGCGGCGTCCAATGTGGACAGGATCGTCGAGCCTTTGATTTTTGGTATTTCTTGGTCCAACTGGGTCATAGGCCATCGTGACAATGGTACTTGCTGATTCAACTTGCGGTAGTCGATAGTGGGCCGCCATTTGCCGTTGGGTTTTAGGACTGGCCATATCGGGGCAGAATATGTACTGTTACAGGGCCGGATGACCCCCTTTTCCAGCATGGAGTCAACAATTTCTTGCACTGGCTCATATGACGCTATCGGAATCTTGTACTGTCGCACAAAGGTGGGTGGTGCATTTGGGTTTGTCGGTGCGCACCGTGTGGATGTTTGTCAATCCACAATCTAGAGAGTCCTTTGCGAAAGAGTCCTTGTACTTCAGCAGAACTTCTTTGAGTCCTTGGCGCTCCACTTCGTTGTGGAGGGCATCCGCGTCACTCAAGATCTGTTGAATTTGAGTATTGAACCCGGCGTAGGGTTCTTCTGCCGTTAAGTCATTAAAGGGGCTTTGGGCCTCGCTGGTCACCCGTGTAGGTGGTTCTGTCGCAGGCTGGGTTGAGACAGCATAGACAGTGAGGTGAGTGTCATCCATTAGTTCTGACCGGCAGACGCTTTCTCTGGACACTGGCAGGATTGAGGTGATGGCAATGACTTCATGAGGTTTTGTGAATGTTATAGTGTCATTGTATCCATCTGACATTAGTTGGGCTGGTATGGGGCCTATGACAGGTACCATCAGTTCAAAGTCATGGAATGCCTGGTTGATGAGCCATCCCAGGTGGCTGGCTTTTGGGACGTGGATGTCTTGGGCCATACAGTTATTGAACAACACATATATCGCACGAGATGACGCTTCAATGAGAGGTGTAGCTTCCAGAGTCAGTCCGAGTTTTAGGCAGGTTCTGGAAGGTTGGAAGAAGCTCAGCTTACTGTTGAGAGTTTGGCCAGGTCGCATGTTGAGGCGGACACTGACGCTTTTGCTGTAGGCAGGTATTGTGGCTCCTTGTTCCGTAATCATAGCATGCGTCCGCATGGTTTGACCGGATTGGAGGTTCTTGAGATTGACTGAAGTTGTCAGTTGGTGTGACAGGGAGCCCATATGATGTTGTTTACAGTGTCAATGTGAGCATTGAGTCGAACCATGATATCCGCTCCAATGTAGATGTCATGCGGCAGGTCTGGGATGACGAGGAAGTAGTGACTCAGCTGTCTGTTGTTCCATCGTATGTCCAGAGCGCAGATGATCTTGGAGGTGGCCATGGTTGTCGACCAGGGACTGAGAGGGTAACGGCTGTGCTTAGTGACATGTGGTAGACTTTGACAGCTCTGCTTCAATGTTTTGAATAGCTTCAGGCTGATGGCTGAGTTCTCTGCCCATAGGGCTAGTGCTGCCTCGGACACTGACGTGCCATGAACCTCTATCGCAGTCATGATTTGAAGGAGGCCTGTGTTTGGTTCAGGCTCGTGCAGCGAGCAGAGGAGAGGGTCGTTGGCGTTTGTGCTCGGCCCAGACCTGGGCTCTGTTACTGCTTCATCGGTCATTGACTTAGGGGTAGTGTCTGTGACTTGACACTGTGACTCATTGGAGTCTAATGACTTGTAAGGCAGAGGCTCACGGACTTGTGTCCAAATCTTTAGGTGCTTGAAGTCTATTAGGGGTTCAAAACGATTAAGCAAATCTTTTCCAATGAGGAGCGGGTACGTGTGTTGAGTGTTGACACGTATACGGGATGGACGAAGTCCATGGGTCCCACTGTTAGATGGATTGGGGCTACATGTTTTAGTTGTAAGCCCGTGTGAGTATGCTTGTACGCTTTAGTTCGCACCTTTGGAGCTTGAGGGTGCCATTAGTCCTCTTCGTTAATTCTTGGACTTCTTTGAGAAGTTCTGTAGACATTAGAGTGATGTCGGCTCCTGTGTCCAGAAGGGCTTCGACTCTGATGTGTCGTTCGATGATGATGGAGAGGTAGAACTTTCTTGCTATACCCTTTTCAATGAGATCGCCTAGGAGTTGAGGAACTGGAGTTTGGGAGGAAATATTTAGGATGTCAGGGCTGACTTGGCGTTCTTCGGAGGAGTGGCAGATGACTAAGACAGCGCTTTCAGGAACTTGAGGATTTTCAACAGCAGGTGTCTGCTGAATGCTGCTGGAGTTTGGAGTATTGGGTGCTGAGTTAGTGTTTAACTCTGTTGCTGGATTTTCAGGTGGGGCTTCATGTCCATCTGAAGTTAACGTGTTTATTGTACTCTGAGACTGAGGTGAGGCGGTGCTGTTTTCTGTGGCTGGTTCGTTTGTCTTGTCGCTGCTTTCTCGTCCGTCAGCTAGTCAGGCTGAATCCGGGTTTCCTTTCTTTTCCCACTTCTTATCTTCCTCTTTTCGTTGAAAGAATTCCTTCATCATCATTTCCATCATCTTCTGTGAGTCGAAGTGCGGTGGTGTTTTTTGTTCTGGTATGGACTCAGTTGGAGCTTGGTTACTTTGGAACCTTGGTGAATTCCTTCGTCGATTCCTTGGGCTGGTCGCCTTAGGGTGAGTCTGTCGCTTTCCGTTGGAGTTTCCATTGGATTCCCATGAGCGTTGCTCCCTTGGGTTCCACGATCTCTCCCATTGCCTTTCCTGAGGCCTTGCTTGGTCCCATGACTTATCCCAGTGTCGTCCAGGTGAGCGTTGACGTCCACGTGGTCCATCCCATCGGTCATACCTCTGTTTAGGTCGGGTTCCAGCGTGTGAGTCTCGTTCTCTGTTGGACGGGGTGCATTCCACTCCTGTGTGGTGGCTTAGCACTGTCTTGGCGTTGGGTGCCCTCCAGCGCCAGTTCTTGGTGTTGAGTGTTGAACTCAAGAACTGCTGGGGTTTTGGCGCTCTTTCTGAGGCCATCTTTTGTTTGCCGTAGGCTTTGCACCAAGTCTCGCAACTGCTGAATGTTCATTGTTCGTGGGCATGCGAACGCCAAGATGGTGGCTTATGCCAGGATGAAGGTTCCTCAGGAAGAGAGTTTTAAAGTTCAGTTCCTCTTCCATGTCAGATTCGTTACGAGTTCCAAAATATGCTTGTCTGAGTCGACTGTAGTAAGCTTGAGGAGTGTCGTGACGTCCTTGTCTCGTCTCCAGGGCAGCCACTAAGCCTTGATCGGACTCAGGGTCAGCAAACTCTTTAATGAGGGCCTTTTGAAGCCGTTGATAGTCAGTCTTTGTGTTAACAGGCTGCCAAGGAAGCTGCGCACTTCAGGACTGGATGTCGTTCGGAGTAAGTATAGTTTATCTTTGTCCGTAACGTTAGGTCGCATTTCCAGATGGAAATCAATATCTTGCAGATAAGCGTGGACATTTTGGCTGTTTGGCAAGCTGGGGTTGAATTTTCCGATGTTTCGGGCGAGCTTGTCAAGATCTTTAAGGTCCAAGCCGTGCACTGACCTGCGGCTGGCTGCAGCAGATTCTTCTGGTTCCCGTGATATAGCGTTCTTCCGGCGGCGCTGGTGAATGTTTTAACACCATCCCCTCTATCTTCGGTTCACGTGTCGGTCTATGAACAGGTGATCCAGTCCTGCTTGACGGGGGTGCCGTTGGTGCACGCTCTGTACTTGACGGCTCACGGCGTAGTTTATAAGCATGCCTGAGTTCCTCCTGGAGACTTTCAGACTCCTCTGTGACGTAGTCGAGCTGTCGTGTTAGGCGGCTGATCTCATTCCTTGACTCAGCCAAATGACCTTCGAGGGCCTTGATTCTGCTGTTTTTGTCCCTGAAGTCAGTCTTTGCCTTCTCCAGTAGCTTCTCTGCATACTGTAGCTTGTCTGCACAATCAGCGAAGTCCTCTTTGAGCTGCTGCACTTCGTGGCTGGTAGCTTCTAGAGTCTTTTTTAGCCTGTTGGTCTCCTCCTCGGTGTCCTGCTCCACCTCATCGGTCCCTTCCTGTCGTACCTGAGCTTCACGTTCCAGCTGCTCTATGCGTCGTTGGGCGCTTGTCAGCTCCTGCTGGCGTTGTGCGGCGTGCTTGTCGCTCAGTTTGAGGGTGGCGATGAGTATGTGGCTTAAAAGAACCGGTGATCTTGGCTAATTCTCTGGGACTGTAGTTTTGACTTGGGTCTTGTCCCATAATGCTTGCGATGCTGTCATCTAGTTGATTCTGTGTCTGATGTTGGAGTGTTTCAGCAGCTTTAGGGAGTATGCTGCCCGTTGTAACACTTAGCCACATTTCCAGTCCTTCCCAGTGACCGACATGTTCTGTTTCGTGAGACATGTTCTGGCGGGTCAGGGGATCTTGGACCGAACTGACACAGACCTTGAATAGGAAACAAAGCAAAACAAAACACAAACAAAACAAACAGGGGTGTTAATGTGCAGAGTGTAGTGTATGCTAGTGTTGATTGTGTCTCTGTGTTTGTGGTCCTCTGGCAGGTGCTTCTAATTGTAGTCTCTGCAGATAAATTATTGGGCACACACAAAGGCAGCCCGCTGTGAAGCAGAGAAAGAAAACACACACACAGAATGGGTACACAAGGACAATAGCACTAAACAGGTCTCTTTTTAATAGCAGATTTTCTTCGTTTCGCTTTGTTAAGTCTGATTTAGAAGGGCGCTTCTAATCAGAGGATTGTAGGCGAGATTTTCTCTTTGTAATAAGACTGGTATTGCTATTCCAATTTTCTCCTTGGAGGAAAATAACAGCAATGACAGTACTTGTCCCTTAATGGCAGGATTTTATACCGCGACGCTGGTCAGCGTATGTCAGCGTGTTAAAACTTTTGCCGATGTCTATCTTCTCATTGCACCTGCTTTAACCTGGGGAATAGGATTTCACAATAGAGGGTAAAAGGGTAAACAGTTTTGAATGTAATTCTCAAGTTTCACATACATCTGTTCAATTGTGACATTTCGCCTATTCGTGATTTTCCCGGCCAAGTCTTAAGCAAACAAGTCAAATTGGAAGTTAGTAACAGGGAAAAGAGATTAAGATTTATTCCCAAGATTTAAAACTAATACGTTGGCACGAGGTGGTGCTGTTGAGTCTATATGCTTAGGTTGGTTTGGCTGTTTACAGGATAAACCAACTGACCTAGGTTGAGGAAACCTTAACTCCCTTTTGGGGTTTTCTAATTAGAAGGTTACGTTTATGCTCCAGATTGGTGAAAAGTGATTTTGACTGTGTGGTTTCACTGTCACTTCTCAACACAACACTAGGGGAGCACTATCTACTCTCAGGCCTAAGTAAGAGGACTAATTTTAATTTAATAAAATTGTTTTAATTAAATTATTATTAACTTTACTTGAGTCAATCAGCTCACCTAAGAAAATGAAGTATGGCCTACAGATAGAGCCAGACTTGTATTTAAGTTTGAAATTTGGAATTAAAAATTAGAATTTGGTTTCTAATTAAAATTTATGATGTTATAATTAAAATTAATAGGATTCACTTAGGATTAGAATTTACAAATGCAATCTGCAATTGAGTTGACAAACCAATATTGTTGCAAAATGTAAACAGGAAGTGTAATTAATTATTAAATGTAATTAGAATTTTCGAATTCATAATTAATTATTAAATTAATTTACAGCTTCTAAATCACTAGTTTTGGATTCCCATAATAGTAATTCAAATAATTTCCAAACTTAAGCATTCCTCGTCGTCATTAACACCAAAAAAGATTAACAATAAAATTATTAATAACTAATCTGTATCCTACTTGTAAACGAAATTAAAATTTCCCTCTTGATAACTTAAGGCTCTATTGTAGTGGTCAAATTATAAGGCGTTTATGGTTCATAAATGGATGCTATTGTTGCTGGAAGCGGAATTGAAAATTCTATTAAATGAAATTAATTCAAAATTAATTTGTAATCAATTGTGACATTCAATTAACAATTAAAAATTCTAACAATAGCGCTCATCCATTGCTGTGTTATGAAATCACAAAAGCCATTATAATTGAACTAAATCAACCTCACTATGTTATCAAAGTAATACTGAATTATTTCCTAATAACCCACCAGTTATTAAGCTGGTCCCACAAAGGTAAAAGACTTTAATCAGCTGTTATATTAAACCAACCTGTGAACTTGTTAACACTGATGATTGGGAAACATTAACACAGCCAACTTAAAACGTGTTAGTCTTTTAAATGAGAGACTAGAGAGAGAGAGAGGGAATTAGTGTTAGCTGTGAACCACATTTCCACCAACACACTGCATTCAAGCTTTAAATGCTACGTGCTAATCACTAGCCGTAATGCTACCGCATTGCATCTGCTACGCTGCTAAACTTCTTTGTTTCAGTTTAGCTTATATGCTAAATCTCCACGTGGCTGAACTGGTCGCTATGACGACTCAGTGCCTGTAGGAGAGAGAGAGGAGAAAAACAGACACAACTGTGCTCCAGACTAACCCTTCAGATTAGTCCAGCATTGGTCAGATTTGAATCTTTACAACACATAATCTCACTCGTTTAGGGCGAGATAAATTTATCTCCGGGTTACTTATAACCCAACAAAGCCTCAGCGGCTATTATGCGAATATTTGTCTGTTTAGACCGCACTCATAAACACAAACACTCGATTGCGCAATCTCCCCTTTCTCAAAACGACTGGCCACTTCCTTTGAGCGCCGTGCGTTTGAATTCACTGTGAAATCAAATGGCTGAGAATGATATAAAAGCTATTTTAAACATTCCACACCGGGATTTGAAAATATAGCGGAGTTTGAAAGTGGGACACGACTTACAAATCAAACTATACAGGCCTTCACTCAGAGCTCAAACGAGGGACACGCTCATTTGTCTCTTTTATGCGCTTTAGAGCGACTTTTACTTATTTACTGCAGTTTCTTCTCACAACTCGAGTTAAACAAATACCCTTTCTTTCATTCAAACACACCGTGTTTCACAAACGAGAATGCGATACCACAAATAACCGCTTTTCCTGTATTTACTCAGTTTTTCCGGATAAAATTGAGAAATACCCTTTTGTCTCTGGTTTGATTTTCAGATTAATTCTTTAATAATGCCCGCATCCTCCACCATTTGTAGTAAAAATACCAGTTTAATATAGAGCTATTATTTCAGCTCCGGGAATTAGTTATTAAATATTAAATATTGCTTGGTTAAAAGTAATATTAATATTTAACTTAGTTATACTGTATTAAGTGACCGTCCACCAAACACTAGCCTCAGCATATCAACTTCGAGCTTAGGTAGCTTTCTCTTTATGGCAAATAAGGATAAAACTTCAAATCACATTCCAGAGACAATTCTTTATGAAATGAAAAATGGTTTATTCGTAATACTGCTATTCTAACATAAATGGATTAACTGATAACACACAAAACATACATACACACACACAACGACATGCATAAGGGATTTGGTAAGTAATTCCTAAAATTAAAGTTAGCCCTTTTAGCTATTTCAACGCTTGACTTGACCGGCAAAGATCACGACAGATGCCCTAATGCTCTGTTACTGCATTCAGATACAATTTTACCAGTTCAATCAGCAATATAGATTTAGTTAGATGTACTTGCTTGTTGACAAGAAGCAGGTTGGAAGTTGTTTGTTTCCTTCAAATGCGTTGCTCTGGTCTTTGTGCTCGGGAACCACGTGGGTTGGTTCGTGCGTCTCCGGGTGCTCTCGGGTTGAAACACGAGAGATGTGGCTGCTGCCGCGTGACGTCACAGAAAGCTTTCCTTTCGTCCGTAGGCGTTCAGCTCGTTGTTCTTTGATGTTGTGCCTTCTAGCCTTCGAATAGATGGTTGGTTTAGTCGGTGTCGAGACAAAGTTCAGGTAAGAGCGCGAGCAGGCAGAGAAGTTACGAGCGCAGCTCCAGCGATGTTAAAGATTTCTGTAGCTTTCCTGTAGCTCAACTGGTAGAGCATGGCGTTAGCAACGCCAAGATCATGGGTTCGATTCCCAGGGAAAGCAAGACCTGATAAAAATGTAGAAACTGTAACTTGAATGCAATGCAATGTAAGTCGCTTTGGATAAAAGCGTCTGCTAAATGCATAAATGTAAATGTAAATGTAAAGAGAGATGTTCCAGAGAGCCAAGAGCCGAGAGAGCGTCACGCCATGTTTCAGAGAGAGCGATTTGCAACTGGCGCGTTGTTTTTCAACAGTCCAACTTGCTCCTCCCCACGGGCGGCTTGTCGAATCCGATGGTTCGTATGGGGCGGAGCCCCGCCCATGTCCAGGCTTGCTGGGTGGACCAACAGTTCTGTGATGTCTCATCACTTTTGGGAAGGATAAACTTTATGGATCTTTATACGTGTATAATTATGCAGGGTATTAAAATTTAACGGTCATCAACACAGTCTATCACGTCTGAGTCTAGCTTTCTTTAGAGATCAAACACCGCATAATAATACACACATTACAGTTTATACCCTTTAAAGCATGATTAAAATTCCCACATTGTCCTAAATAATTGGCACTCGAAATCATCACATCATGCCTATGAGGGAACAAGTACACATTAAATATCCATATATTTATTTTGTGTAGTTGCAATAGTTATACGTGTCAAAAAAGGCAAGGAGTTTGGTTTTCCTTGGTCCGTCCGACGGAGAAAAAGTCCTGCTTTGTTTTAAATGGGGGGTTTTGAACTATGCTCTGGAATGTAGGCTTGACGGTGTCCAGAACCATTCCCGGAGCCGTCCGTACCTTTGCACGAGAGCGTTTAGTGATGGGGTCAGTTGACCCTCTCCACTTTTGCATGGAAGGGAGGACTTTTGGGTAATAATTCATTTCTGTTGCTGGGTTGGAATTCTCTGTGTGTGTTTTCAGGTCGACATTGTGTTACAATATTTAATCACAACGATTTTGGTAAATTCCGCAGCCCTACAAACAAGCAGAGCAAACCTGGAAGTTATTTTAAATCACATTTTTGTATCAGAAAAATAGAAACATAAGCTGTTTCACTGTAGCCTTACTAAAGCAGTCAAGTCCGTTGCAACTTTTATTTAATGCCGACTTAAACACCCATTGCATGATAGAGGACTTTTATTTTGTGAATGCATTTAAGATCGCTGTGCATGACTTTTAAGAGACCGCTCTTGAATCAGGTTTTGTGATGTGATTAAAGAATATTGAATTTTGCCATGAGTGAATTTAAGACTTTATTGGAAGTTTAAACCAGGTTATTGGAGCTCTGTGTGTTCTTGAAAGAATGACAACCCCGTTATTTACACCTTGCATGTAGCAAACACATGCAAAAATCATCATATACCTTCAAAACATATTTCTACTATAATCCATCTTATGTAGTTTAGTGATTTCAGTCAGCTTTTCTGGAGAAACAAAAAAATATATACTAATCACTAGCCTGCGGCTGCTAGTTGACTAGCGGCTCTGTAAACAGACTGTGATTAGACAGACTGTGATCGTATGCCGTTAATCTCAGTAATATTCACTGTCAGATTTATTAATTTACAACTGGACGCATATGTGATTTTATTATTGCAATTACATGTGCACAGATATGCCAGCAGTCAAAATATTGTTTTCCATCTGGTGCAAATATCAACTTGTTTTGACTACTAAGACAGCCACAAAGAGTAACATGTCGCCGAAGGCTACTCTGATGCCCAACAGCTCTCCATCATTTCAAAAGCTCAGATTTGACCTAGTTTACATTTATTTCCCACCTACATGAATCCCTTCCATTTACTTGTTATTAGCCTCCATTGGTACTATTTCAGAGGAAGAATCTCTTCAGAGGTAAATTTCTGCTTGGTGCACAAACATGAAAATACATATTTTATCATCTATCATAATTGTACTATATAAACGGTAAAAGGTAACTATACAACCATTAATTTCAGTGAAAATATCTATATTTCTCTCTTATTTATGGGTAGATGTGTGTGGGGACTCAGCTGATGGTGGGCTCTGCCAAACTTCTGACTGATGCAGCTGAAAGCAGAGAAGCACATGGTAACAAATATTTTTATGCGGCCATGATGATGCAATGGGAGCCATTTTGTGGTGGAGGGGGTGTTTAAATAACAGTTGTGAAACTGGTATAATTGTAGGTACATTAATGCAGAGGAAATAATCTGCAACAAACGTCAGGATTGTTCATTGCTAATGCCAGGGACACTCAGATATGTTTAAAAAGATTGCCTGAATATTTTAAATAATCAAATCACCTTTACAGAAAATAGTGCCATACAATTAGTGAGCAAGCTTAATGTTAAAACTATTGTTCAAATGTTCAAAGATCAGGGTCGGCAAGATTTGTGTAACATTATAAATGTCTTTACTTTAACTTGCGGAGTAAAAATATGATTTATTTTCAATAAATAAATATGTAAATACATACATAAATAAATACATACATACATGCATAAATAAATAAATGCATTAATTCATTGATTAATTCATTCATTAAATCATAAAAAATAAATACAGTAAATACTGACCACAAACTTTTAAATGTATACTTCACAAATAAATCAAATAAAATAAACATTACTGCCATTTAGACTTATTTAAAAAAAAAACTGTGCATATTCAATGAAAATAAATTATTACTATACATGTTTTTTAGTTTTTTTTTTATTCATTGGCAAACCCCTTGTGGGCCACAATTTGAAACCCACTGACCGAGATAACCAGGTGAAAAGGCTAAGCAAAGCAATACGTGTACATATTGAGATGTGTTATTTACTCTGCAATAGTGCTCATATGTGGAGAATGATATATGCTATTTAAGATCTTGCTTGGATTACATTCTTCTTTCAGCCACCACTTCTACGGGACCGCAGGTCAAATCTTGTGTGCCTCATCTCAATAAGTGAGCCAGTCTGTCTGATGAGATTGAGTTTATTGGCGTCCCCTGTCTTATTGCCCCATGAAGTACAGAAGGCCACTCCTACAGTAAAGGGACCTGAAAAATAGAGTTAGTTCTGGCCTTCTTGAATATAGCATCCACTCACATGTCCGTAGGCTTTCTTGGGTTGGCTGAGCTGACACCACTCAACACAAATTGAAAAGCAACCCCCTTTATACCTGCTCCTTCCCCTGAGAGTGATTGCAGAGCTATCCGAACGCTCTTGCAGATAGTATTCCTCAAATTCGTACTTGAAATCAGGTGTGGAGATTGTGTGGACACAGGAGCAACCGTGCAACTTACAAGTAGCTCAGACACAGTACTGCAGCAGTACAAATGGTGGCCTCCAGGTTAGATGTGTCCACCTGTCAGAAGTGTCCACCTGCACTGGCTTTAGCTTGTCTTGGGCTCTATTAAAGGGCTTGAACAGTGTCCTCCTCTTCTCCAAGTGCAGTATCCAGCAGTAGATAATGTGTGACTCATGGATGAACCCTACATAAGGTCCAGGGCATGATGGAGAACAGGGTCAGATGTGATGTAGAAACTTGAGATGTCTTGGCAATGTGGTTTTCACATTTCACGGTCTTCGAACTGCCTGTCCTCCACGCAGGCAACCTTACCCCCATCACCCTTAGCTCCCACTATATGTGTCTTAGTTCCTCGTTATCATCTGCCCTTAAGGCACCTCTTCCTCTCATTCGGAAGTGCTTCCAGGTCGCAGGTTGCCCCAGGCATTTAAACCTCAGCTGATCATCCCTTCACTGCTCTCTGTGGTCCGTGGCTGCTTGCACAAAGGTGAATGAGGTGTTTGGAGGTGAACACATCCTTGACTTCCATACAGCATGATCTGCAACCAGTATATGGCGAATCCACATTGTTATTGCGCCAGGAAGACTAGTTAATGAGCCGACGGTGGTTAAAATAGAGTTTGTATGTGCAACCGGTCGTGAGTGATGTAAGTAATTTTGAGTTATTATTTCAGCTCTTGTGGAATCATTTATCAAAGATTCGATATTGATTTGATTGAATTGATATTAATCCGAAACTTATGATTTTTACCTTATTAACAACTCGTCCAGCGACCGTTAAAATCAGTATATCTTTAAAAAAAAAAATATCTTACTTCGTGGCCAGCGATAAAACAAACAAAATAGAACTTTATCAAATTTTGCGATCTTTGGCAAATCATTTCAAACTTGAAAATCACACAGCACAAGACACCATTCTTTTTAAATGAAACAAGTTTTTTTACTTACTATTATTCTACAATACATGGACTAAACGTACTAAAACACATATACACACATACACATACGCACACACATACGCACACTCTCAGGTCAGGAGTTTTGCGGTTTGAAGAAAGTTTAAGACTAGCACTCTTTTGCTATCTCGTAATTTTAAAGGGAGGTAGATCACAAGCAGGGACTTCACTATCTTTACTGCATACAGATCCATTCACCAGTTTCCAGCAACAATAATTTTTAATAATAATACATGGGTCAAAACTTAAGCACCTTCTCAAAACAGTTTTGAAGCTTTTTGTTTATGTTTCCAGACAGACACCAGTGTTTCCACAGACTTGCAAATGCAAATTAATTCTCTGTCAGCAGGGGACGCTGTTGTAGCAGGAGATATAGCTTAGTGGTTTCCCGGTAATGGATGTAATCAAAGTAATGTGCTCAAACGCTGCTTTATCAGGCAATACAGGAAAAACGAAATTAAAATGACATTGAAGCTTTTTTGAAGATGGTTGGTTCTTATCAAAAATACATTCATGTAAAAAAAAAACGCGCTGCATTTCAAGTTTGAAACGTGCAGTGCTCAGTTTATTCATATATGATCCTTTTGGAAAATATATTTGTGGCAGTCAGTTTTGATATTGTTATGTGTGCCACAAATAAACCAATGAATGGGAAACACTGGACACTGCTATAAGTCAAATGGCCATAATCTATGTGATAACAATAATAATAATAATAATAATAATAATAATAAACTCATATTTGCAGTGAAATGTCGCCCGATTATCAAACGTCATAAGCTCACTGGATGTCATGACAACAAATGTCATGAAGAAAAAGTTTAATTGCCTGCACTTTCATTTCGGACCATCTCCAAAAAGACATTTGAAAACTAAACAAATGATTTACAAGTTTAACATGCATTTATCAAAGTAGGAAATATAATTAGTGCTCTTGAAATATGAAATGCTGCCGGATCCGGATTGAATTCCCTCCAGGTCCGGATGCAGACCGGAGCCCGGACTTTGAGAAGCACTGGTCTATGGTAATGTGGGTCTGTCCACTCAGGTCCTACAGTGACATAACACGCTGAGAGTGTATCAGCAGTGGGAGTGACATTTATAACTGTTAGAGTAACATTCGAAAACTTCGTCGTACGTAATATTGTTACAGGCTAGGCTCAATGGCAGCTCAGTGTCTGGCATGAGTAGTTATTCATTGGCTGTTTTTACTTATCTTTTCCTGCTTTTCTGATCAAAATATTTTCAATTATAGTGGTATAAATGGGAATCTGTCTCAGTAAAATGCTGTGCATGCGCCAGACAAGACTCATTCCAAAAATGTGCCTGTGGCAACATTTAAATTAAAAATTAAAAAAAATGTAAATGTTAAATTAACAAATCCATATCAGTATTGATTAAAAACAATACATCGATGTTGTTAATCCAGCACTAAAATCCACACAGCGAAAATGTTTACCTGTTTTAGCTTATCCACATTGTGTTCACAACATAGACACAGACAGCGTCAAAACGCAAGAAACGCTAGTTAAACATCAGTCAATAACTTGGGCCCACTGAAACAGACCAAATGTTTGGCTTCAAAAATGTCAGTTAATTTCCATAGTGCATAAGCATTGTATCAAACATGTATTACATTTTTTTTATATAATTTTCTGAAAAAATTATCAAGATCATTTCATCGACAGACTCTAGTTAAAACACATTCAGTTTTCTCAGAAACAGATGAACGTGAATGTGGCAATGTTTTTTTTGCATTGGTTTTTGTACAGTGTTTTTTTTTAATATAAATAAAACCACAATACACAAGGTTATTTTACTTGCTTTCTTTATAATTGTTTGTGAAATTGATTAGCATTGTTTTGTGAAAATAATTTCTACATTATAATTACACAGTATATAGTGACAGTTCAGAAATTAAAAGTTTGGTGAATGGTGCAAAAATATTGTTGTAATGTACCGCCTACGCTAAACCCTATTCTAAACCTATCCATTATTGTTAACAATTTTTTTTAAAACATGAGATAAAAACACATTTGCTGAAACAACCATGACATTTTAGCTATTTTTACGACATCTGAAAAGCCATTTATAAGAAGGAAGTCATGTGATTCAAACTAATACAATTATTTGTATTAGTTTAAAAACTGAACACAACGGTAAAAGTGTTTTGAGGTCATACATGGTGTTTTGCGAGGAAAAGTCTGGAAATAAGTCTTCAGTAATCAATAACCTGACCAAATAATCATAATCTGTGTGAATTGGACTGAAAGTGGTTAGTGTTTTACTACCGGAAGTGTTCATCCTAGCTGGAAACTGTGGCAAATCGTACAGGCGTATATCAATAAATTAGAATGTCGTGGAAAAGTTCATTTATTTCAGTAATTCAACTCAAATTGTGAAACTTGTGTATTAAATAAATTAAATGCACACAGACTGAAGTAGTTTAAGTCTTTGGTTCTTATAATTGTGATGATTTTAGCTCACATTTAACAAAAACCCACCAATTCGCTATCTCGACAAATTAGAATACTTCATAAGATACCAATAAAAACAAAATAATTTTAGAGAATTGTTGGCCTTCTGGAAAGTATGTTAATTTACTGTATATGTACTCAATACATGGTAGGGGCTCCTTTTGCTTTAATTACTGCCTCAATTCGGCGTGGCATGGCGGTGATCAGTTTGTGGCACTGCTGAGGTGGTATGGAAGCCCGGGTTTCTTTGACAGCGGCCTTCAGCTCATCTGCATGTTTTGGTCTCTTGTTTCTCATTTTCCTCTTGACAACAACCCATAGATTCTCTATGGAGTTCAGGTCTGGTAAGTTTGATGACCAGTCAAGCACACCAACACCATTGTCCTTTAACCAACTTTTGGTGCTTTTGGCAGTGTGGGCAGGTCCCAAATCCTGCTGGAAAATGAAATCAGCATCTTTAAAAAGGTAGTCAGCAGAAGGAAGCATGGAGGGCTCCAAAATGTATTGGTAAACGGGTGCAGTGACCTTGGTTTAAAAAATACAAAACACAATTGACCAACACAAACAGATGACATTACACCCCAATTCATCACAGACTGTGGAAACTTAACACTGGACTTCAAGTAACTTGGGCTATGAGCTTCTCCACCCTTCCTCCAGACTCTAGGACCTTGGTTTACAAATGAAATACAAAACTTGCTCTCATCTGAAAAGAGGACTTTGAACCACTGGGCAACAGTCCAGTTCTTCTTCTCCTTAGCACAGGTAAGACGCCTCTGACGTAGCCAAATTCCTCGACACGTCTGTGTGTGGTGTTCTTGATGCTTTGACCCCAGCCTCAGTCCATTCCTTGTGAAATTCACCCAAATTCTTGAATTGATTCTGCTTGACAATCCTCATAAGGCTGCGGTTCTCTCGGTTGGTTGTGCATCTTTTTCCTTCCACTCAACTTTCTGTTAACATGCTTGGATACAGCACTCTGTGGACAGCCAGCTTCTTTGGCAAATAATGTTTGTGGCTTACCCTCCTTGTGAAGGGTGTCAATGATTGTCTTCTGGACAACTGTCAGATCAGCAGTCTTCCACATGATTGTGTTGACTAGTGAACAAAACTGAGAGACCATTTTGTAGGCTCAGGAAACCTTTGCAGGTGTTTTGAGTTGATTAGCTGATTGGCATGTCACCATATTCTAATATGTTGAGATATGTTGAGCCAAAATCATCACAATTAAAAGAACCAAAGAATAAAAATACTTCTGTCTGTGTGCATTGAATTTATTTAATTTGACAATTTGAGTTGAATTACTGAAATAAATGAACTTTTCAATGACATTCAAATGTATTAAAATGTACTCGTATGTATATAGGTATATTTTTTAGATTTGCAAAATGTGTAGATAGAGGCATGTTATTGCAATGTACCTGTGTTTGGCACTCACAGTATTCACACTGCTTCCTCATGAGCATCATTAGCTCATCCATCTTGTTGGCAAGGGATCTAACATCTCCGACCATGATAGAGGTTGTAAAGGTTGCCAAGCCTTTGAATTCTGGTTATGACATTAACAATTTCAACATTATGCACTTATCATTGAATCTTTCTTAATATGAAGGTCTGGAGCAATGCCAGAATGAACTTATGCCATTGGCAAATTTTCAGATTTTAGTTATTATTAGTTCCCTTTTGGCCAAATCTCAATTAAGCAAGCTAAGTTAAAATGCTATATCACCTTTTTCTTTAGAGAAAGACTGATCCTCTATTACCCACAACATCAATATGAATGCACTGTGTAACAACCGCAAACAGAAGGGTGAATGATTCAATCCCATGCCATGTCCTTTTCGTCCTTCCTCAGAGGAGAAGAGCTTTATGAAGATAATCACTTAAAATAAATGAACCATCCTTTGCTCAGCTGCTTGTTGCTTAGTAACTTTATACCATCTGGGAGAAGTAGATTTCCAACAAGGGAGTGAGGGAGAGAGCGAGAGCTCTGAGAGACTATCGTGTGCATGTATTAATTATCTGTTTTATACACTATTTAAGCAGAGAATTAAATGTCTTTCCCATTAGATTAACTCAGATAAATTTTCCCTTCTGCACTTCCACATTGACTAATGCTAAAAACAGTGGCATATTTCTGTAGGTCCCTGTGCAGGAACCATGAAACGGGGCTGGAGTGTGCTTCCACAAGCAGTGATGTGATGCATGAAAGTGTGTGGCAAAGTAAATAGTGCTGAGTTTGACAAGAGAAGGATGGGGCAGTCCTTCAATACTATTATGCTTAATAATATACAATTTAAATACTTCTAGAACATGAGCAAATTGTTTAATCAACCTATATATATATATATATATGTATACAGTATTACAGTATTTTTGATCAAGTAAAGCAGCCTTGTTAAGCATAAGAGACTTATTTTGATGACAAAATCTTACTAACATATATTTTTTTAATATAGCGTATATATTTCTGAAGACAAAATATATTGAAAAAAAATTTGTAACCAAACAGCTTTGGGGACCATTGACTTCAATTGTATGGACAAAAGAAATATCTCTTTTCATGTTTCACAGTGGACAAAAGGCATACAGGTTTGGAACAACATGAGGGTAAGTAAATGATAACAGAATTTTCATTTTTGACTGAATTTTATCTTTAAAACGGCAACAATAGAACATCCCACTCATTTTAACAGCTTTGCATTTAGTGTAAAGTGACAAATGTGCACTACCTCTGAAATTCCAAATGCAACTCATAAGTGATTAATCCTGGGGCTGACTCTGGTCTGAGAACGATGTGAATCCATTGTTGTCAGTGCTGACGGTGCTTTCACAGAATTTGAGAGAAGCTAGTCCATTTGAGCATTCCAAAAAATCCAATTTGCTGTATTCCCGCTTGAATTCAAGCTGGTTCCACACCCTCAAACTAGCCCTTCTTAAGCAGTCCGATCCGTAAAACGCTCCGTCAGAGCTTTCTCTATTGTGTAAACGCCCTGAGGATGTGTAAGACAACAGAGAGGGAAATCACTTAAATTAGTAGTGGGTGACTGATCGCTTCTCTGGAACCATCATATGCCACATTCTGCCTACAAAAAGGTTACGGCCTGATTCTTTCTCATCCTAGCGGTTTCTTTTCTGAGCTCAAAGTCATAAATGTGACCTCAGAGGGCTCGATGGATTTATGACTTGTGTCCACCCACTAATCCGACACAATCTGCACCATCCGTTTCAAAAGAAGAAAAAGTTTTGATAAATGGGTGGATGTACACATCATCTATGTTGACATTTTAAGTGCTTCACCAGTATTTGTAAAAAACAAACTTCCCAGTCTGCCAGGAAAGCTGACACCAGATATCCGCAACGGACTCCCATATGGAATTAAAACACAAATTTCTCATTTATCACAATCATAAAATGTACATGAAGGGCTGTCGGATTGAATTTATATTTTTCACTGGCCAATATTTTTATTTTGCCCAACTTGACTTTCTCTAGGGCAATTTGTTGCATTATTAATTGACTGAAACATTTGTGTTCACTGCCATCTTTCTGGCTGACATGCCCACTTTGTTACACAGAACTCAGGAAGTCTGGATAATGGGACAAAGAAGCGGAAACGGACACACATACACAGAGAAAATGGTTGAGAGAATACGAAAACAAACACACAGACTCCACCGGCTCGGTTTGATATTCCACTGTCCGGCGCTCTGCCACAGTCTCTTCTGCTAATCAGTGCAGGAATATGTGGCTATACGTGGCGGACGGGTGTCCGGTGATTTATTGGCTCCCTCTGAGGTGCCGCTGAGTTGGCTCAGAAAAATAACTCTGCAAACTGATCTCGGACCAGTTTTTACTCTCACAAGAAGGTTAGTCCAGGATATTTTTAGGCGAAGGAGTCAGAAATTGATTTTGTGTTGTGCACCAGGAGTTTGGGCCTTCTTCAGAATCAGAACTAGACTTATTGTGTTTGGCAAGTATAATTATATGCTCCTCTTTATTTGGTTAAAGGATTAAGGGAATAGTTCACTCAAAATTAAAATAGTAATTTACTCACACTCATGTCACTCCAGACCTGTATTACTTTCTTTTTTCATTGAAATGAAAAGCAGTTTTTTTTAAATGATGTTTCACTAAGATTATTTCACAGAATTCTGTATTTCACCAAATTTATATAATCAGTAGATTCAAACTAAATGTATCTCCATGCATTTATATTATTATTATTATTATTATTATTATTATTAAATAAGTATCTTATGCTCACCAACATAAACGTAATTTGAACAAAATTAAATGTAAACGTAATTTATTCCTGTGATGCACAGCTGAATTTTCAATATCATTTCTCTAGTCTTCAGTGTCACACGATACTTCAAAAATCATTATAATTTGCTGATTTGCTGCTTTGAATTTCTTTGAATTCTTTGAATTCCTCTTCCTGCCATTTCATTTAAAATTATAATCCAGTAGGATGTGCATGGAGTTAAATCGGTTCTAATTTACACTCATGAACGGAACCGAAGCATGGGTGTTAAAGTGAATTGTATTTCCCCAATCATGGCATTAAAAAATGTAGATTTATTATGTGCATTTGGGGTGCCCAATCCTGTACCTGGCAATTGCTGTCCTGCAAAGTTAAGCTCCAACTATAATCAAACAAACCTGAAGCATCTAATTAAGGTAGTCTGGATCGCTAAAAGAAGGTGTGTTTGATTAGCGTTGTAGCTGAACTTTGCAGGACAGCGATCGCCAGGAGCAGGATTGGGCACCCCTGATTTACATAATAACATGTGGTTGTAAAGTTGTAACGGAATAGAACAGAAGTAGTTGGGAAAGACTGGAGGGGTGAAACTGGCAGATGGTTTGACGCTTGATTGAGAACTTAAGAACTTGCTAGAGGAGGTTTTGTGTGTGCGTGACAGGTGTGGAGTGAAGAGCAGTGCTTGTTCAGTGTCATGAATCCTGTCCATGCACTCCCTGTTACTCACCACCAGAGGTCACTCGCTCACCACATGGACTCCTGCACCACACTAACGGTTGCACATCACCTAAGACTACATTTCCCATAACCCATTGCACTGACGTCACACAGCTGATCGCACTAATCACACAGCTGATTACACTGATCACACTCTACATAAGCCTTGGATTTCCTCTCTGTCATTGCAATAACTCTAGAGTAGCTATCGCTAGGATATACGCTATGCAAATCCTAGCGATAGCTACTCTACAAAGCCCTCTCTGTTGTTATAGTCTTGCCTGTTTTCTAGTGTTTTGATACCTGCTCGTGTACCTGGATTCTCTCTCTACCTTGTCTTGTTGGATATTGTACGCAGATCGCAGACCTACGCTTGCCCTAAGATTACTCTTTGCCTTGACATATACATACCTGTTTGCCAATGTGTGACCCATGCTTTTTTCCGACCATGCCTCCTAACAAAGCCTTGCAGATGGATCCGCACGTCTCACGTCTTGTTCGCCCCGTAACATTCAGAAGCATCTAAAGTTGTCTAAAGAAATCAGCTGAGACAATCAGGCTACCAAAGATCTTGTCTACAGGCTTCATACTTCGCTATCAAATAAAACAATTGGTTTCAGAAGGTAAATCATAGATGGGAATCACAACTGAATATAATCATAATGTAGCAATAGTATAACAGCCACAATTTAATATTTTAGTATTATTTTATTTATCAGTGGGAAAATTTCCTCACCATGGCATTTTATATATTAATAATAATTAAATAAAAAAGGGGATAATGCATCTGCAGAAACTGCATGCTGAATAGATATCACAACATCATGGTTTAGAATTATCTATTTTGTTTGTCCACCTGCCCAGGCTCACATATACAACAACAGCCAGTAGCAGCTAAAATGAAAGGAGACACAGTAGTTTGTTTGTATTACTATAGTCCCTTTGGCTCACTTTGTAAGGCACCAGTATATAGCCTGTATTTGTGCTACACAATTCCATCTGAATGGAACTCAATATTTGTGATTCTATTCTGGACTAATCAACAGTCTTTGAAATACTCTTTGGTGTATCATTTCTTATTTTGAGCAGGTAGTATAACTGTCTACCTGAAAGTTAACAATTTGTTTCCCTGAATTTGAAATTAGATGACTTTAGCCACACTACATAATGCCAGCTGAAAGTAGCTTTTTTTTCAAATTGTTCAGACCTTTTCTGTACCACTTACAATCCCGGATAATGTGCTGCTGTTAACTGTGTCATATATTAATGGCCTTACTCATATGGAATGGTCACTTTTGATATGCATAATGAGACTATTTATATGGCCATCAACCTTTCAACAAATTAAATTCTATTGAACGGTGTCTATACCATCAAATTATACAGAGACCAGACTTATTGCTGCTGTACCTTTCTTTCCATCTTGACATGCACAATGATGCAGAGTTTTGCAGCTAAAACCCATTATGGCACTCACCGTCATAAAACTTGCATGATCCTGTAAATCTTTTAGCGATGCTAGTTTGAATTTCTGCTTGTGAAGGGAGGGGGGGTAGGCTCTGGTAAGCAAGTGTTACTGCTCTAAAAGGTGCAGATGTGATGGGACGTTTTATTAAAGCTGAAGAACATCAGAAAAAAATCATCCTCAGAGGTCTTGTTATTCTATCCTCTCCTCACTTCAAAACTCCCTGAATGAATCTATTTTTTAACACGGAGAGGAGATAATCCGATGTCAACGTTGAAATATTTAGAGGTGTTCACCTCTGTATTTGCATGGAATAGGAGTCCATGGCTTCCCATGTGGTGTTGTAAGCTAAAAAAAAAAATTGAAGTGGAGATGTGTTAGAGAAGCATGCTCCCTCAGTGGGAGCCTCATCAAAAGACGTTATGATCACTGCCCACATGTTGCTCAAATTCAATTTACAAGGCCGCATATGTCCTTCATGTTGCATTTAGCATGATAAGTCTGATAGTTTTTTCCTCCATGCTTTTATGAAGAGATTTATTGATTCACAGTATGACTTATGTCTCATTGGTTGCTTTTAAACACATAATTGTTACCAAGGATACAAATGGTCATATCTGACAGAAGACTTTTACTTCTAGGGGCAAACAGCCTGACAATAGGAAATCAAAGTATAAAGTGAAGGAAGAATAGGTAGGGAAATGAAGAGTAAGGGAGGCGACAGAGTCTCTGAGTAGTCCAGTCTCTGGCGGCACAATGGCTGCCCAAGGTGAAATGCATCAAGTGGCCTAACCAGCTAATTGTTTAGAGTGTTATATATTTAACTGAGGACAAAGAACTGAGAATAATTAATGCTTTGGATAAATATGGGGAGTAGTGTTAAAAAAAAAATACTGGTTCAAAATACTGTACGTCGGTACCAAGTCGATACATACATTTTTCAAACGTAACATTACTAGCCTCTTCCAGCTGTTGTCAAACGCTCCCCTGTTTGTGTGAGTGCTCTGTGGAGAGAGCTAAAGGTTTCTATTTACAGTTTTTGGCGGCATTGAGAATTGTAGCCAATGTGATCAAAATGGCCAGTCAGAGGCGTTTAAGTCAGAATCTCCTTAATATGCCAGAGTTTGTTCAGCTTGTGCTCTGCATGCTCACAAATAATTTTGTTACAGTATAACCAACAATGTATGAACACAATGTAAATAAGAGATTCATTGTGCCGTATAGACTGATTATATTCAGAGTAGATATTTATTTATTTGTTTGTTTGTTTGTTGCCTTACACACTGCAAAGTTTCTTGAGTGACAGCAATATTTAAATGCGGCACTGACTTTGAAATTGCAACGTTTGCCATTGTGAGAACGGGAGAAAACTTGATCTGTGCAATTCATTTAGCAGAGTAAGTGATGCCCCTTGCTCTGCCACCGGTAATGTGTTTCTTTATTTTATTGCTTTCATTTGATCTTTTTAATGCATTTACATATACGTTACAATTTGTTTACATAATTAAATAATATTTGAAGGCTACTAGCTGTTGTTTTAACATTTGACATTAATAATGAACTAATTGTATTTATGTATTTACTTCAGATAGTTAAATACACATTAATATAAAATAATTAAATTGTAATCCCCTTGATTAACCTGTTGGCAAAATCAATACAAGTGCATTTTTATGACTTAAACTCTAAAAAATAAATAATTTAACATTTCAAATCAATATAAATTGGGACTTGTATATTTCAATCATGCAAGATTTAAAAAAACTAAAACAAACAAAACCATACACACTGTAAACCCAGATTTTGATTCAACTCAAAGAGATTGAGTACATATTACTTAAATGTGTCTAATTTATTGACATTACTTGTTAATTCTGATTAAGCTGAACTTTTTCTTGTCCTTTCTTATTGTAATTGAGTTTTTAAGTCCAATCAGTAGTGTCTACTCAAACAAACTGAGTTTGTATTACTTAAACATGTGTCATTTCTTTACATTAATTATGAATTCTGAGTAAACTGTAGTTTTTAATGGCCTATCTTATTGTAATTATGTGTTTGAGCTAAAACAACTTAATATCATCAAGTTTTGCCTGTCCAACGGTAAGTTCAGAGGGTCAAAAACAAAATACGAAATCGCAAATTATTTTCCATATGGAGTCACTGGTAAGTTCGTGATTTCTGGACGTTATTGTTGTGTCCCTGATGTTAACATACATTTGATCAAACCTCATTTAAAATTTAGTCTGCATTTATTTTATAGACGGACATATATTTTTTAAGTATTTTATTCATCAGCATGATAGTCTGCATGTATCTTACTTTTTAGTTAAAAAACACCAAATATTTAAAGCATTAGCTTTAAGTATTTTATTCATTAGCATGATAATCTGCATTTATATTATAGAGAGATTTTTTAACAAAAGAATTTTATTCCAGACCTGAGCTTTTACTTTGAAAAGTAGAAGCTCTGTGAAGCTTTATTTTGAAATGTAGAAGCTCGTGGACGGCACAAAGGCGGGATGGCATGACACGGCATTGACGTCACCCATGCAACCCTGAGTTTTGCAGTTTGTCTGAGCAACCGGGCTGATTTTTGCAGTTTGTCTGAGCAACAGGGCTGAGTTTTGCAGTTTGTCAACCAAATTTGAAGAGGTGCAGTACAATATTGTAATGATTGGCAGTAAAGAGGAAGATATTTTTTTCTTTTCTTACCATCACTGAGGAAACTACACACTAGAACCCTATTAGGCCATGGCTTTGTTTCTTTTGTTGCTAAAAAGGACATGTTCAATAAAAATACAATTGGATGTTGTGTAATGTTGCAGTTGTATGTATGTATTTTACATGGCTCTATTAATTGAAAGATATTTTGAGTTTCAGGAACAAAAAGTTAAGTTGGGTCAGTTAGAATATACAACTTAGTTAAATTAGTTATGGAGTAATGCTTACTTAACAAGCTGAGTTAAATAAATGGGTGGGGAAAGATTGTTTAAACTAAGTATCTTCAGTTACTGTAACTCGGTTATAAGTACATTCAACTTAAATGTTCTATTCCATTCCATTATGGGCTTAAGTACATTGAACGTAGTTCACCTCACTTATTCAACTAATGCTTCATTACTTAAAAATTTTAAGGCAATCGGTTACCTGGTTTTTTTTAAGTAAATTCTACTTATCCGGGTTTACAGTGCAGTTCGTGCACAATTTTGTTTAAAATTATATGATGTCATAGTTCTCGCACGTTCAAGTCTTGAGTGTTAAAATCATATAGAGATTGAGTTCTAAAATAAGAAGCTAGTAAAGAGAGGCATAAGCCAGAAACATGGGGTCTTTTTTATTTTTGCAAATGTCCCTTTAGGAGCACTGTAGATTCTGACTTTATCAACAACCAAAAATGTCCTCTTTGCTTTGACATTAACAGAAAATAATCTGAGTTTGATTCAAAGGAAATCAGGTGTTTTTTTGTATATGAAAGTGCTGACTTTTGCAGTTCTGCAAGTGTGTACTTTGTCTGACCTCTTCCTTCAAAGTACAGGTGGACATCTCTGCCAAAAGTTGAAACTGCCAGGCAGCTCGTTCAAAGATAAAACCATACCTGTTCGATTTTTTAAGCACTAGACACAGCACTAGTTTGAACTCTCCGCACGCAGGAACACCCCAACAAATTTGATATGCTTTGACAACCCACTCGTTGTGTGTGAGGACTTACAAAATGAGACAAGGCAGCCAAGAAGGTTTTCACTGCACTTAGTGTACCATCTTCCAAATCTATTTCATACACTTCACCCAACGTTCATGTCCTCTAATGGAATTGCCGTCTGAAGGCAGGGTGTCCTTATACATTTTGGCCATTTCCATTTGTCAGACAATGCAAAGAAAGCAAGCAGACATGTTCTGTAATGGCCGATGCATGTACTCATCAGCGTGATCACTGTAACTCGGGCAGGACGACTCCGATCGTGAACGGTTACATTCTCCATCAACAACAGTTAGAAAGGGACACCGTCTCGCAATAAGAGAGCAAATGGAAACAAGAGAGTCAATGCATTGTCTCTTTAAATTGTTAAGCTCTCATGAAAAAAAATACTGCGACTGCAGACACAGCAGCAAAATCATCAGCTTCCAAAGGGACCATGGAGCTTTTAAGGATGCAGGCTTGAGCATAGAGAGTTGCTAAATTGTTGGATGCAAAATTATTACAATGTTTTGCAAATCAAGAAAAAAAGGCTTATTTGTATCTGTAATGTCTCTGTTTTATTATGCCACATAGGGACAGGTAACAAGAGGACAGACAGCTGAGCTGAGAAATGCTTTCACTCCAGTGGTCCGTGAATTCTACTAATTTTACAAGTGTAATGTGCAAATCTAGTACACCTTATAAAGAAGCGCTTTATTAGGGATTGCATCCAATTAATTGAACTTATATTCACAAATAGCTACCGTAGGTAATGTACGGTTGCGTTGTGAAGTCAGAGACCATGTGGAAATATTTGTATTTATTTATTTGCCTTTAAATAAATAGGAAGTTTAGGGATACAGAAAAAAAATTGACACACACATACACACACAAAGATAAAAAACAGTTATCTTTCTAGGTCACTAACTAAATTTCTAAGTCACTAAAGTAAAAAATGTAATTTTGAGATATTAATCATGTGAGTCTTTGTGCAGTTGGTTTAATTTTTAATCATAACATGCTCTTTGCAATCTTTGTAAATCATGCTGGAGAACTTGATCACCTGTTTTTGTTCAATTTTTGCTCAAGTGCTGCTATTAAAGCAAAATATTGGGATGCCAAATATTAAGAAAGTCTGACATACTTGAATATGCCAGTTAACCATTCCAGTTAACACAAATTATGGCGATAATGTCAATTAAAAATAAACACTTTTTTTTAAATACAAAAACTGTTAAATGGTGCCATTTCCACAAGTGGTCTTTTGGAGTCCAATGAATTAGGGACGATTATTTTATTTATTTATTTTTGCATTGATTATGCTATAATTGGAAGATATTGTCACCATTTATTTCCCTCAGTTTTTCAAAGTTATTATGCGAGGCAAAAATGTTCATACTTATATAGTTCCAAATGGGGTAAGAATATATGTACACCTCCTGATTCGATTTGATTATGATTCAAAGGGCTGCGATTATTGATTATTAATGATTATCGATGCATCTTGATTATCGATGCAACTGTGGGAACACTTGGTACTTCCAAAGCAAAGTATTTGTAATGATTACAAATTTCAAATCATCAATTTTATATTTACAAATTTAATTGTGCATTTTTATTAAAATGCTTATATAAGCAGGCTATTTTTTTTTTATAATTATGAACTTATAATTTAAAAAAATATATGTTATACATATAGCATGAAAACATAAAAATATAAAGTAATAAAGGGGAACATGAAACGCAGGATTTGTGTCTTTTTTTCAGCATTGTTGCTGTTGGATCGTTATTGTTGACATCAGCGGCGTGTCTAATAGGCTGCATTCACACTAATGCACAGATCTGTTTTAACATAGCAGATATTTTGTTTCATCCTTAAGACATAACTAACTGCGTTTGCAATAATTTTGCATCATGAAAGCATTGTGAGATGCAAGTCCATTTAACCGCTTGCATAGAGTAACACACAGCCACAGCTGGAATTTTCAGAATCGCTACAGAGAGAATCGCAATACATTGAACCTCCAACTTTATAATGTTTATTCACATGTTAATGTTCAATGTTACATGATATAACTTCAAATTCTAGGTTCGGTCATTAATATGAACAGTTTTTCAGATTAGAAAGGTATCAATAGTCCTTTTAAATATATACATTTGATTATTTTCTACTTCTTTTTTTTAGGCCATCGGTTATTAACATATTTTTCTCTTTTAATTTGAATGTGTTGTAAATGGATTTTGAGCGATAGTTCATCTGGAAACTTCTGGGATTAAATGAAGGTCATGCAAGGTCAAAAGTTTTGGGATTGAACCTTCAATGTTCAGCAAACTGCTTCTTTAATTACAGCTCAACCACCGCAGCATTAGATAAAAGATAGATGCATTTGAATCAATATTATACACAACATGCATACGAGGAGCATTGTGGGAATCATCTAATAAAAAATGTAAAATAAACTAATAACTAAATCCCTAAATGTTTTATAGTGACACGTAAATTAATGAAAAAAAAATGGATGGATGGATGCATGATGGATGATAGATGCTCAAGCGTAGAGAAAAACACACAATAGATAATGATACAATATAATAGTAAAATAATTGAAAGGCCTGCATGACTGAGAGGCAGGAACATTAACTATAGAGCCATGCATGACAGCAGAGTGACAGAAAGACCCAAAATAACATGATTCAGGTCACTTCCCCTATAAAACGTCCTCTAAGCACAAATCCAAGGGGACTTTGAATAAATTACTACAGGAAGAGCTTAGCGGTAGAGGAGATGTGTGTGTGTGTGTGTGTGTGTGTGTGTGTGTGTGTGTGTGTGTGTGTGTGTGTGTGTGTGTGTATGTGTGTGTGCATGTCTCCTCATGATCCCTCAGCCAAACGACTGATGCTTCACAAGAAGGGTTTGGTCAAACAGGTTAATTCATCAGTAAGGCATTCACATGAGACTGACAGTTTGAGGCCTCTAACCCTCTGATAGGCAGATTCCATACACTGTCAGGTGGAGACGCAGCCTCCGAGCTCATCCTGCTGTGGAGTGAGAGATCACAAGGGAACAGAGAGACAAAGATTGCCTCTGCCGAAAGTGAATTGAAAGAACAGAAAATGGTGGAGGGAGGGAAAGGGAATTTCTGGGCCTCTTGAGACAAACAAAACACCCGGGTTGCCAATCAGAAGACAGTTCCCAAGTGATGCTCTAAATCTGGTAGAGAGCTCGGGTGTGTGCTTGCGTGTGTCAGTGTGAACAGTTGGATCTATGCTCATCAGATGATGACTCAACTTCCAGATCTGTAAACAACGCATTCTAAGGTTGTCTTTTAACATTTATTCATGCAGAATGAATACATTTCAGCTGTTTTTGTGTTATTTGGTGAATTTGGTGGTTTTGAAATAAGATCACCAGGGTCCTTCTATGGAACATGTAAAGAAAAAAAAAGAAAAAAGGAATGTTCAGTTTATCATGGTAGCTTATGTTTTACATTACCTCAGCTTGATTTTTTATTTGGCTTACTGTAATTTAAAGGGATAGTTCATAGGTGTATATGACTTTCTTCTTTCAGATGAGTTAAAAATGTCCTGGCTTTTCCAAGCCTTATATTGGCAGTGAATGGGGGGGGGGGAGATTTTGAAGTGCCAAAAAGTGTCTATCCATCATGAAAGTGCTACAGGCCTACTGAAGTGAGAACCACGTTTTGTTTACAAACCAGTCTGGTCTTGGCTTATATCCAAATCCTTTTCTTTACAAATCCAAATTTTGTAATTTTAAATCATGGCCTGTGTTTTGTTTTGCCCTCTCGATAAATGCGGAAGCCCTAAACGCTTCCGCATTTATCACTTTCCTACACCATGCCTATGATGTGTGTAATCTACTGTAACGGCACTCTCTTGTGAATGAGCGTAAGACCGTTTGTTTTAAAGGTGGGGTATGCATTATTTCAAAAACACTTTAGACAAAACAAACTTGTAGCCAATCAGCAGTAAGGCGCATCTACCGTGATCTGAGGCGAGAGCGCTCAGTGCATATGATGGACATTAGCCGAGCCAACAGAAAGATAGATAGCAGATAAGAAAACAAGAGGAAAACGTATGCAGAACAAAAGAAGGCTTGCACCGTGTCTACACCGGACACGACAAATAGACCATTGAAAATCATTTGACATTTTTGTCAATATGTCATAAATAGAACGTGGCAGCAGTTTACTGTCTGGGATTGTCGCCGCTCACGTCCGGTGTAGACACGGTGTTATGATAAGGCAAGAAGTAGGACCTGTGTAAATATCGGATAAGCTTTCCAGCACTGGAAAGAACTCAAGGAACATGAAGGCCTGCAATCGGGCACCGAGGCTGCTTTTGATTCTTCTCGATAGGTGAGTAACATTGATTTTGCTTTGTTTCACAGAACTAGTTGTTGCCACAGGTATATGTGGGGCGAAGCTTTCAAAATAGGGGCGAGACCCTTTTGAGGTGGGGTCGTGTTTGTTTTGATGATTTCAAATGTTGACATTGGCTACCAGAAATCGCTTACCCTACCTTTAAATATGGACATTACACAAACTCATCGCTTTGTTTCAGAAGGTCTTTATTAACACCCTGGAGCTATGTGGAGCACATTTTATGATGGATGAATGCACATTTGTATGCTTCAAAATCTCTACCACCATTCACTGACATTAAAAAGCTTTGAAGAGCCAGTATACTGTATATATGTTTTTATATAACTCCGATTGTATTTGTCTGAAAGAAGAAAGCCATATACACCTATATGTTGAGTAATCCTCAAGGTGAGTAAATCATGGGGTAATTTTCATTTTTTGGATAACAATCCCTTTTAACTAACTAAAATAAAAAAAACAAAGCAGCAACTGAACATCACATGTTGGGAAACAAAAAATCCATCAGAAAGATGGCAGTGTAATTATTACAATTCAAATAATAAAAAAACGGTTTTGCCTGCATAGTGTTACAGTACAGGAATTAATGAATACATTGTTTTATGCAATCCATTCCATCCGATAGATGGATGGATGGATGGATGGATGGATGGATGGATGGATGGATGGATAGATAGATAGATAGATAGATAGATAGATGAATGGTAGACAGCTGGGTGCAAAACCGCTGGGTGCAAAAAAAAGAATTGCTGGGTTCGTCCATATTTTACCCAGTGCTGGGCTGTATTTAACCCATTCTTTTTTAGAGTGTACAGACTTACTTACATACATACATGCATACATATACATACATACATGCACACAAACACATACATACATATATAGACACACATACATACATGAATTCCTAATTTATTACCTGAAAACACAGTGAACACCATACCGAGTTAATTCACCAACATTCCGCATTGGCTGTTTGTTTTTAAAGTCACTTTTGTTGAGTCACCAACCATATTTTTTGAATGTTCACCCACCCTCTTTTTTTAATGTTGTAAACTCTGTTGTGTGTTTCATGCTCTAATTCGAGTGACTTGCCACAACAACATGCTGTGCTTTAACCAGATGTCACTGTAGAGCTCTGAAATAAACCACAACGACCTTGTTTTGATATTTTCCCATTTTCATCTTTGTGTAAAAGCAAAGACAAATGTGCTTGCCTGCTTGTGCTTAATAGTTCTGCATATGATGTTTGGGATATTTTGCATTTCTCCCCACAAAATAAGAGTACAATATGGCACAAAACAAATGTGGTTTCCCTCTTCGCAAACAAATGTGTTCCCTCTCTCTTGTTTTTTCCTGGCTGTCTGATGTAATACCGGAGAAGGTGCGGTGCAGTGCGAGCCTAGCATTATGGGAGACAGGGGTTATTTCCTCTGGGTCATGGCATTGATTTGGAGCGACCCTGGAGGCCAGGCGAGCAGCAGGTGGCACACTGACCTGAATTAGGTGATATGGAGCAGTGGTAATCAGACAACTTCTACAGCATTTCTCTCAGTCCTAAAGCAGACACTGATATGTGAACATCACCAACCCTTGCTTTCCTGGCTGTTCCCACATGCTCAAGTAATAACCAACTTCATCTTACAAGCAGCCATCATGTGTCTTGTTTAGAGGATGCTTAATCAGTGCAGAGAAAATATATAAATAAAAGATGAAAAAACTCACACAAATATTATTATTCAGACACCATTTACTCACCCTACTCCTTTAACTAGCATGCAGAACTGCAACATTTGAGTTACAATAAAGTATCACACAAATGCGTTTTATGTTTTACAGAATATTAAGCAGCCCATTCACTTTAAACATTAATAAGAATAAATATTTATTGAGCATCAAGTCAGAATATTAGAAGGATTTCTGAAGAACTATGTGACACTTAAGACTGGAATAATGGCTGCTGAATATCCAGCTTTGCATCATAGAAATAAATATATATGTTTTAATATATTCAAATATAAATTGTTTATTTTAAATAGCAATATAGTGAAATATTATTACAGTTTTTACTTTGCTTTTACTTTTATTTTTGCTTTGGCCAGTGTAAGAGACTTCTGAGCCCAAATTTCACAATTTTGTATTTCTCCGTTTAGGAATGTGTGCCATTACACTGAAGTATTATGTCACCGTAAGCGTTTATGAATCTTCAGAATAAAGTGTGCACTTGAGTAGTCCACACGCTGCAGGTCAAGTATTGATCACTTACATAAAGAGCGCTTGGCTTACTTTAAATTGGGTCTTACCTGAAGCAATCTGACTAACTCAAGTTAATGCACAAAACAATTATCCTTCTTAGCGCCCTGATTTAATCAGGCTCTGTGTGTACAGGGAAATAAAGGTATGCCTCTTGCTAAGAAAGACAATTTCACATGCATACGACCTCCATCTCTTTATAAAAATTAGAACCAATGGAGAATACATAGAGAATTAAGCAGTTAGCTCATACACACAAGTGTGTTTCTGTGCTAATGCCGGAGCCATTGATGGCTCCCCGTGCAGAAATTAGATGCAAACGCTTTGAGATGTGAGCACAATATATATTTTCGGCAGTTAATTACAATCTGTTGGAATTGCATAAAAAGGTACTGGAAATTTTCGAAAGTGGTAGCATGTGATTGATAAGCGTCCTATTTTTAAAACAAAGTACTGGAGTCGGTGCAGAAGAATATGTGTTTATTATATGTGTGGAAGTGCTTTCTCAAGCAGTGAAACTAATGCCATTTATCATTTGCAGCACTTACAGTTTACCTTTTTACATAATTTAATAGGTTGCATGAAAGCTGAAAAAGACCAACCAATATGGTAACAATGCATAATGCAGAATGCATATTTACACAGGCCTAATAAAGTATATTGTTACAGTCGAAAATGTTTACAGTCAAAAGTGGGTTCAGTGAGGCTTCAGGCAATCCTAGGCAATCCATTTAAATGTTAACAGTTTCCTTCAAGTGGCCCATCATCCACAGAAAAATTCCTTTGAGTTTAATAATAAAGTGTAAAAATGTCTCGTGGGGCCTTAAAGCTAGATGGATCAAATTGTATCTCCGTTTGAACATAGGCCTACTGAGTAATTCTGTGTCCATGACACATCTCAACCACTTTCATGTTAGCCAATTTTTTTGACAGTTCTCTTCACTAGTCATTTTGAATCTATAGTTTTAAACTTGCTGCGCGACTGAGATCCATTAGCATTTTTTAAATAAGTATTTTTAAGCTATAGAGTTGTCTCCCTTGAGCTGTTTCCAATTTATACACTGTCCACAAACTAGCTTTTTTATTTGCATACAAAACATTGCTTGTAATACAGACATATTCTGGCATCTCTGTTTTTTCTTGATATTTTTCTCCCTTTTTAACCTCATAAATAAGAGCCACTGCACTGAATTTGTTCTGTGTAAAACACCTTATTCAGCATTATGCTCATACTTTTTAGTATGCAAACCCTATTTAGCTAGTGTTCACCACTGTTTGTGCAACATCAATCTCGCTAACAACAGCCTGTCGACGGCATGGTCTTAAGAATTCATCGTGAGAGAGTTTTGAGAGATGTCAGGTATGTGGTTGTCATCCAGTAACAGGTCATATGTTGAGTAACTGCAATTCTTCAGCAAGGCTGCATTATATTAACCAAACAATAAAGACATTTATGATGTTACAAAAGATTTCTGTTTCAAATAAATGCTTTAAAATAATACAAATTATCTTGAACATTCCATTTATCAAATAATCTTGAAAAAAATGAGTAGCTCAGTTTATATATATATATATATATATATATATATTGAGCAGCGCGACTGTTTTCAACAGTGATGATAACAATAGTAAATGTTTCTTGAGCAGCAAATCAGCATTTTGTAATAATTTCTGAAGGATCATGTGACACTGACAACTGGAGTAATGATGTTTTAATTAATAAATTACATGCTAACTTTTTTATATATTTTATTTTAATGTGTGCAATATTATTACAATGTTTTTTACTGTATTGATCAAATAAATGCAGTCTTGGTGAGAATAACTGCCTTCTGGCAAAACCGCAGAGGGTTTATTTATATAATCAGAGCCTAAAACTGACATTTTCCACTCCTGACAATTACCAATGACTTGAGAAATGTGCATTATTTTGTTGAAAACAACAGAACAAATTGGGGAGAAACATCTTGTTGCAAATAATAATAATTATTGTTATTATTATTCATTTTTAGTGCTGTCAAAGGATTAATCGATATTAATCACATCGAAAATAAAAGTTTTTGTTTACGTAATATATGTTTTGGTTCTATGTATATTTATAAATACACAAACAGTAAATATTTAGAAAATATTTACATGCATTTAGATATTTATATTATTACATTTTATATTATATAAAAATATTTAATATATAAAAATAAAAACATTTCTTAAATATATACATGCATGTAATTGTTTTTATATATACATAATACATATACAGTACACAATATACACATTATGTAAACAAAAACTTTTATTTTGGATACGATTAATCGCGATTAATCATTTCTGATTTGACGATCAGTATACTAAACATCGCACATCATGCAATGTGACAATCGTGGATGTGCACATTGTAATATCGATGCTGAAACGGTATCTCATGCAGCCCTACTTACAATGTCTTTGTGATTTGATTAATATTAATAAATCATTTATATTAATGTATTAATTTGTTTGCATTTCAGTCTAAATAGTCCTATTCGATTGTAAGCAATTTGTTTTAATGTTTAGCTTGTGATGTGAGCCTAGCGTCACAGTACAAATGCAGTAACGCTTCCCCCTAGACCTCTGGCATCTGGTTATCCCTTGGATTGGTTTTCCATTCAAGAGAGGTAATTCCAGCTGGTCTGGGTCAGGATGAGTTCAAGAACTCCTATTGCCAGAGATCCCCAGCCACAGTGTTAACCACCACAAGCGGCTGGAGGCTGCACAGATGAATGTCACCACCTTATCCCTTTATCAAGGGGAAAAGTATCTACGCATAAAACCCCCACTTCCTAGTGAGCATGCAGCGTCTCTGTTACCATGCATTTGCAGAAAAATAAAAATAAAGAGGCGCATTCGGCCTCTCCATCTCGTGCTTCAAAAGATCCATTAGTATTCTGAGCAAAGCTTAGCCTGTGACAAGCCATACATCACCGTCACAGCAAAACACTCTCTCTCTCTTTCTCTCTCCTCAGAGCCGCCCTGCAAATATGGGGAGCGCATGTTCTTTTGTTTGTATGCCACCCTCTGTCCTGCGAGTGTCCTCTAATCTGTGTCCGTAGACGAGGCACGCACACATACCACTTTTACAGCTCAGCCATTACCGAGGGCGTGCCGGTGCCAGAGGAGAGAGATACATTGCATTATGGGAAGGTCCGTAGGAAAGGGGGAAAGGGGCACTTTTCACGACGCGAGCGTGACTGTCTCGCCAACCGTTCGTCCTTGACTGACCTTGTCCTTTTGCGGAGCTGTTAAAGAGCGCTGTAAATTAAATTAATGGGTCCCTCAAAAACGCTCTCCCATTTTACTGTTTTCAGCCTGATCGACGAGCTCCAATAACACGAATTATCAGAAAATATGAGACGCCCAACCGCAAACTGTTGCATTCTGAATAATGCCTGCATTGTTATGCTGCTTTGAATGGCCAGGTAATATGAAAATACGCCCAGCGGAAGCATTATGATGAATAAGATAGGACTTTTTGCCTGTAATTTGTTTCCATGTTAACAAAACATAGACATTATCATATGTATTACGCTGCTCAGCTCTGTGGAGATTCGTGTCATGCAATTTACTCTGTACAGGACACAAATAAAAGCAGCAAACACAATTTTTTTTTATTTTAGTCCCCTTCAATCTCAATAGACAGGATGATTGAGCACAGTATATAAGTGAAAATGTCCAGCATGACTCAGCTCAAAACTGAATTCACATTAATAGCTCCTCAGCGCTGAGTTTTGAGTCCATTTTGCTTGAGGGAAATGGTGAAATAGTGGATTTCAGATATCCAGTGCAGTTCATCTTGCAAGAATTATTGGAATTTATTTTTGAGTCCTTACGCCAGATATTTTAGAGATATGAGATGAATGCATTTCTCAGAAGTATCAAATAGGTTTTTGATAATAAAGAGGGGAAAATAATATTTGGTCTGAAATAAAAGTGCTATTGTTCTTGGAAATGTGAACTTTGGTCTCTGTTGGAGCAGGACTATGTGGGTTTATTGCTTGTTTGTTTGGATCAGATGCTCCATTTGTGTCACACTGAGGAGATGCATAAATCTGGGTTGCGTTTGCAGGTGTGTGTGTGTGTGTGTGTTTATGTTGCTATGTCAGACATATAGAGTCTGGCCTTGTTAATGTATCACCCCTGAGAGTGTGTTTTTTGTCAGAAAGACTGATTAGGGATGTGTAAAAGGTGAATCGAGGCAGGTGTTAAATCTAGAGCAAGAGCAGGGGACAGGGACGTGCTCCTGTGCTTTAACTGACCTGAGAGAGGCTGATTGGGTCAGGCGTTGACCTGGTGAAAGGTCGAGGTGACCAGACCAAACTAGCGTATGTCTGACCTCTACTTCAGCTGTGAGGTCAGGAATTGTGCTCCGTGAACAACCTCAGCATCGCAAACTTTGAGATGTGACCCTACTGTTAGCTGATCCTGTACTTGTCCTCTTTAGAGTAAGTGTGACACAGAAATTCATGCTTTAGGTGCAGGTGTTTGTACAATATACAACTGTGGCTTTACATCTTTAGCACTAGTTCACTTACAAATAAAATATTCTATAATTTACTCAAAGCACCATGAAGTCAATATGACTTGTGTGCCTTCAGAGGTGTGAATGATGGGAAGTGTGGATGATAGCTTTGTATGAAAGCTCTCAAATCAACTTAAGATGCATCATTGATTCTTGCGTGTCACCGAACTAACAATATAAAAACTCCATCTATCCATCCATATTTATATATTTTTTTTTGCTTATATCACTATGCCATTCAGTAGGTTTGTGTGGGTAAAAAAAACAAATATATATATATTGTTTTTATTAAAAAAAATTTCACCCACACAAACCTTGTGAATGACTTAATATATAAGCATAAAACATATAGCATGCGATCTATATGGACTATTTTTGCGACTATTACGAAGCTTGAGAGCACCAGTCTCTATTGCATAAAAAAACCTTCATAATTATTCTGCTTACCATCTCTCCTTGTTTCACTGCAGAAAGGTAGTTCTATGGGTTTGAAACAACCTGAGGGTATGTGAATGACAAATATTTTATTTTCTGTAAAATAAACAGACTGTTATTTTAATTATGTTACTGTGTTTTTGAACAAATTGAGTTTGAGTGAATAATAGTGACATGTAAGATTGCAGCATGATTTAAATTTGTCCACTAGTGGGCACTCATACTACATTTTGTCATCATGCAGAAACACCGCTGTTGCATCTCTCCTTTCCTGCCTTAAAGCCGCAGGCACCGTTGCTACGCAGAGCCCTGCGGAGACCCAGCCGTAACCCGGCTCACTCATCAGAGCGACAGGAGAGAAAATGTCAGCCCGCTGAAGGTTGGTGAGGTGGCGGCGTAATTAATTAATGTTTTGATTTAGTCGCGTTTCACTTTGGCACAGCGAGAGAGTGGCATTTAAAGGGGATATATTAATGAATGCAGCGCTGTCGTTAAAGCCATCATATTGTGGATATTAATGAAAGGAGAGGAGGGCATGCTGACACTGAGGAGGAAGAGCGGAGAGAGGAAATGACACACCGATAGAGTTTTGAGTGCTGGCACGCTGGTGAAGATGATGCGCTCTTTATTCTTCATTTCTGCAAAACCCAACTGCTCAAAGACTTATTCGGTGCAACATTTGCTGTGCGGTGTGTAAATATCAATGTCTGTAAAGTCTTCCTCTGTCGGGTTCATCTGCTGGCTTACACCTCATGTATCGTTCTCAAGGCCATATCTGTGTGTTTGAGCCCCGGGCTGAATTCATCTCCTGATGTACTCTTCACAAGCACTGACAGGCCTGTTTGAGCCATCATGGTATAGAATAAACTCTTCAGAATTGACGTTTTTCTCTTCTTTTCTCACCGTGTGCGGACGCCCGGCCTCACATCTCTCCTTCCGAGCTGCCTCCGCTATCTATTCCCATCCAGCGTTTGCTGAAATGTCTCCGAGCTCTTCCGCAGTCTCAATTACCAGTGATGGCAATCTGCTCGTGCAACCAGAGGCTGCTGCAGGTGGCTCGCCCCCGGGGAACAATATGGAAGAGGCAGGCTGTGTGGCAGCAGTGATTCTGTGAGAGCTAAATGCCTACACAGGTCCAGAGATACCGGAGATGAGAGGAGAGTGTAATGCAGAGGGAAAGTTACAGTTTTGTTATGAAAGGTTCTTTGATTCTGCTTGTGTTGCACAGGTATTTTCACGTAGAGAACCTGATCCAGCTGTTTGACATTTAGAAATGAGTGATGAGCTGAAAATACTTAACCACCAATGAATTTCCAGTTTCGGATGAAACTCTTTTGGAGGGCTGAAAATGATCACCATTTACCACCATTGACTGAAATTTTTACGTTCAATTAGTGCTTCTCTGATGGTGTGTTTTGACTCTGTTAGTGTCTATGTTGTAAACACAATGTGGAATAACAACGATGCTTAAATGGATAGTTCACCCAAAATTGAAAAATCTTTCTTTCATTACTCCCCCACTCATATCATTCCTAATCCGTAAGATCTTCGTTCACAAATTAATATATTTTTGATGAAATCCGAGCGCTTTCTGACCCTACATAGACAGCAATGTAACTGACAAAGACCCAGAAAGATAGTAAGGACATCATTAAAATAGTATTTGCACACAATTATCATAGCTTCATAACATTAAGGTTGAACAACTGATGTCACAAGGACTGTTTTAACGATGCCCTTACTGCATTTTTGGGGCTTGAGCATTTCAGTTGCATTGCTATCTATGCAGTGTTAGAAAGCCCTCGAATTTTATCAAAAATATTGTAATTTGTGTTCTGAAGATGAACAAAGGTCTTACGGTTTGGAACGACATGAAGGTAAGTAATTAATGACATATTCTAAATTTTTTTGTGTGTGAACTAACCCTTTAACATAACAGCTGTGTGGATGCTATAGGGCTGGGTTGACAATATTGATGTCTCGTTTTTAATTAATCTTCATTTTGCTGAACCGAGATATTTTAGTCTATATGGTTTCTTAATTGATGCTCTCAACCAGAATCTCCAAATTTGGTACATTTTACAAAAAAAATATGAATAATAAAGGTTGTTTTGGCATTCTTTAATGTGGGGGCGACAGATCACTATAGTCAAGTCGCATGTGATCCAATCAACTCTTAATCTTTACAGCTAATTGTATCACAAAATAAACATTAAAGGGATAGTTTGCCCAAAAATTGCCTAAATTATGTAATTTACTCACCCTCATGTTGTTCCAAACCTGTGTTCTGCTGAACAAAAATATATTCTGAAAATATTGGTAGCCAAACAGGGCAGTCGTTGGCCTAATGGAAAGAGCGTTGGACTTGAAACCCGAGGTAACCCAAGGTTGTGGGTTCAAATCCCGGCTCCGACAGGAAGTCCACGACTGCTCCCCGGGCGCTGCACAGTCGGCTGCCCACTGCTCCAAGTGTGTACACTTGGATGGGTTAAATGCAGAGAACACATTTCACTCCTCTTTATACTCTGTATAATTGTGTATGTGACAAATAAAGCTCATCCGAACATCCATCGAATTTCCACCCACATTCTTCAAAATATCATCTTTTGTGTCTGAAAAAATAAAAATTCATATAGGTTTGGAACAACATGAGGGTGAGTAAATGACAATTACAATTTTTGGATGAACTTTTCCTTTAAAGTACATCAGAAGGTATATTGAAGGAAAGTACAGCATGTTATATGTAAGTGTTTCAACCAAAGAACATAATCAGTAAAACATTGTAAACAACATCACATTTACCTCAGAAAAGCCATCCAATGTGTTATTTAGCTAGAAAAACTAAAAATACAAATAACAGGTGCATTTGGGTACGTGTGCATTATTTTACGTATTCCTTATATTTTTACTTTGCATAAATATTATACATTTTATTACAGTAACTGTTTAAATGTTTTTTTCAACTACAATAGAATAGAGCATCAACATTAAAAAGTTGATAGGAAAAAACATTTCAATTTGCACAATTTTTTTTTAACTTCTTGGCTAATTGTAAACTTTTTGTTTTCTACGTTTAAGGAACAAATTACATAAAAAAATTTCTGGGGAGAGCTAAAGTTCAGCTCACAAAATTCTGCTAATAAATCTCTGATGAAAAATGCACTATAAATACATAATTAATTGTCTTGAAATGTATTACAACACTGTGGCCTAAACAATACAACTTGATAATGGAACAAGCTGTCTCTTCCATATTATTATAAACATTTGTCCTAACCAGCCACAACAGGGCATTTTGCCAGCCATCATGCTAGGTAGCCCTGCCCACAATGCAATCTCATTGGTTGATAAATATCTTACTCCATATAACTATTTATAAAACATCACATTGATTTAGAGCTTTCAGCCTGGGCAGAAAAATTCCACCGAGCGGTACAGGTCAGTACAGTACAGTACGATTCAGGACATTGCTGCTCTATGTACAATACCCTGAACAACCCGTCTGCACATCCCTCTTATTCACATTACTATTTATTAAGTCCCAGTACACTGTTTTTCTTTTTTTGTACATCTTATTGTCTTTTGCACATCTTATTGTTTTTTGCACATCTTATTGTTTTGCACTTTTTTTAATTTCATTGCACATTTTACTCTTATTTCTCCTTTTCTTACCATATGTATGCCCTTGTGTTATGTTACTTTATATAATTTGCATTCTTATTATTTTGCACTGTCCACTGAGCGGACCTGATTCGATTACATTTCACTTCTAATTATACCCTGTATAACTATTATGTGACAAATAAAGAAACCTTGAACCTTTTACCTTGAGGACGGAGTACAAGGCTGCTCTAGGCAGATACTTGAGCACGGAGCGCCTGGCGATCACCTGGAGCTCCGAAATTGGCACAGCAAATTTTTGAATAGGTGCTATCTTTATAAATGAACCACATATTTAAACAACTACATTCTCACCTGAAAAACACATAAAAATACATTTCATGACACAATAACAGTAATATTTTGAAAATGATGCAGGTTTTTGTGCAATGACGTTTCACAAGTCCACAAGAACAGACAAGAACACATATTGAGAAACTGCTATTGTCCGTGTGAATATATCCAATTTTCACGATTTCACACTTACATCTACTAGCACGATAACGTAATGCGTATTTGGCGTGTATGGTAATACGTTGTAGGCGTGCTATCCTGGGGGAGGGCTCCTAATCTAGTGATATTGGTGGAGAAGGGGTGGTGGAGGGATGCTGCTTAACCGTCGACTAGATGGAGGTAAGACAGCTGTATTTATGTCCAAAGCTGATTACCTGACGTGCTCCTCCCGAACTTAGTTTATAAACTACGTTTCTAAACTTCATATAAAAAACAGAAAACTTTTTTTGTGTGTTTGCACATGATATAAATAAGCCCAACGCTCATAGACAGCAGAGCGGAATGAGTAAAGGATGCTTTATCCCCTTGTAGCACACACAAGTGATGATTCTAGTCAACCAATCAGCGTTCTGCAGTGAGTTTAGCTCCACCCTTTTGGTACCATTTGCTGTGCTAGGTACCCCAATGGAAGGGTAGCAAAAAAGTGGAACGGTTCACTATTTTGATACCATTCACAGCTTCTGACAATGGAAAATGACATAATTCTGTACTGTACTGAACCGTACCGCTCAGTAGGAACGAGTCATAATTTTGTCATGCATCCTGGTTAACTAAAACTGAAAATTGCCATAATTTGTTGTTCTAAACAAGAACCCCCTCCCATCTCATCTTTGTCTCTTTCAGTGCTATGTTCATGTCACTGAGATACAGGAACAACAGATGTGCCTTTAAAAACATTATCAGTTCAATGGACATGTTTCAGTTTGAAAAAAAAAATACAGTCAAATGTAACAAACCTTTATGGAAAAAAAAGTTATAACAGTCATTTTGCAAAGACTAGACAATACTATATTCTTTCATTTGAAAGAGAGCTTTTTAAGAACTTTGCAAATCCAATGTTTATATGATTTTCCACATAAACCGGTTTTGTAATCAGACTCTGAGTTTGGAATCAAAAATCTGTTTCTGCTCTGTCTCTTTTGGGCCGAGATAAATGCAATATCTGTATCGTTTTTCTTTTTCTAATAGATGTAAGTTGCTCTGAAATTATACAGATGGCCTTTTTATAGACCGATATTTCTTATCTTCCCTTGACAGACCCTCTAAATTTAATTTCCCTGCATTCTACAAAAGTCCAGCATAGTGATGCCGTTGGAATGCATTTCTTCTCCATTTTACCATGTTCTTGAAAGCCCACATTGCAGTGCTCGGCATTACAAATTTGAACCCTGTTTCGGTTGCAATCAATTCCATTTATCTGTGCATTATTACTCTATGAGCAGGAGACAGGAATTCAGAGATCTCATTAGACTAAAACTAATTTATGCATTTATCTGCCTGGTCTAACGATCCACAGCAATATGTGAGTGCTAAAGACAAGACTTTGACCATAATGGTACTCAAAATGGGGAGAAAATGTGAGCAGGAATCTCAAAGAGCAGTTCTGTCTTTGATTTAATTGAATGCTCACTCTTGAAAACTCTTGGAATACAGCATGAAAGCAGACAAATGGAATTACATTTTTAAATTTAGCCACCCTCCCTACACGGATGTCATATGGAAAATCCCCATACTAAGCGACATGGTTCAGACGTGCACTTTGAATAATTTTGAGAATTAGGAGACAATGCTCAGTGATCAAATTTAATTTGATATAATAAGAGGACGCTTTTCAAAGCCTCAAGTTATTTTTCACGACAGGACATATAAAGTGACTCTTTGCTCAGCGGCTTGGGAATAAAATGGAATGATTCACATATTTCTTCATCCACAATCTTGTAATGGATTTGATGTGATGACATGTCATCATAAACATTGGCATATTTGGATTTAAGGGCTTGGAGTGAGAACAAGATGAGAAAGATATGCATGTGACTGTGTATATATGCACACAAATACAACTGACCACTGACTCCTTTAGTAAATCCTAGAGTATCTGTGACACAGAACCACATTAATCACATTCCAGTCCAATGACCTGGCCAATTCTTCACCATTACTTTGGCTATTGGCTTGCATTCTGGAACTTTGGTTTGATAACCAGACCTATACATTTCAATCCCCCTAGCTTTGGTGACAATTTGAAGGCTCATTTATTTAAATATTTATATATTTGACAATACGATATATATCCCACCCCCGAATGTTGGGCATTCCAGGCTTTTTGCTGTTTTAGTATATATGCATCTCAATAAATTAGAATGTCATGGAAAAGTTAATTTATTTCAGTAATTCAACTCAAATTGTGAAACTCGTGTAATAAATAAATTCAATGCACACAGACATTTTAAGTCTTTGGTTATTTTAATTGTGATGATTTTTGCCTCACATTTAACAAAAACCCACCAATTCACTATCTCAACAAATTCGAATATGGTGACATGCCAATCAGCTAGTCATCTCAAAACACCTGCAAAGGTTTTCTGGGCTTTCAAAATGGTCTCTCAGTTTGGTTCACTAGGCTACACAATCATGGGGAAGACTGCTGATCTGACAGTTGTCCAGAAGACAATCATTGACACCCTTCACAAGGAGGGTAAGCCACAAACATTAATTGCCAAAGAAGCTGGCTGTTCACAGAGTGCTGTATCCAAGCATGTTAACAGAAAGTTGAGTGGAAGGAAAAAGTGTGGAAGAAAAAGATGCACAACCAACCGAGATAACCACAGCCTTATGAGGATTGTCAAGCAAAATCGATTCAAGAATTTGAGTGAAATTCACAAGGAATGGACTGAGGCTGGTGTCAAATCATCAAGAGCACCACACACAGTGTCAAGGAATTTGGCTACAGTTGTCTTCAGAGGCGTCTTACCTCGGCTAAGGAGAAGAAGAACTGGACTGGTGCCCAGTGATCCAAAGTCTTCTTTTCAGATGAGAGCAAGTTTTGTATTTTTTATTTTTTTTGGGAAACCAAGGTCCTAGAGTCTGGAGGAAGGGTGGAGAAGCTCATAGCTCAAGTTTCTTGAAGTCCAGTGTTAAGTTTCCACAGTCTGTGATGAATTGGGGTGCAATGTCATCTGCTGGTGTTGGTCCATTGCGTTTTTTGAAAACCAAAGTCACTGTTTACCAATACATTTTGGAGAACTTCATGCTTCCTTCTGCTGACCAGCTTTTTAAAGATGCTGATTTCATTTTCCAGCAGGATTTGGCGCCTGTCCACACTGCCAAAAGCACCAAAAGTTGGTTAAATGACCATGGTATTGGTGTGCTTGACTGGCCAGCAAACTCACCAGACCTCAACCTCATAGAGAATATATGGGGTATTGTCAAGAGGAAAATGAGAAACAAAAGACCAAAAAATGCAGAGGCCACTGTCAAAGAAACCTGGGCTCACATACCATCTCAGCAGTGCCACAAACTGATCACCTCCATGCCACGCCGAATTGAGGCAGTAATTAAAGCAAAAGGAGCCCCTACCAAGTATTGAGTGCATATACAGTAAATTAACATTAGTGGTGGGCATAGATTATTTTTTTTAATCTATATTAATCTTGGAATTAATCTAGATTAATCTAGATTAAAATGGCTCATTTGAATTCTGCCGAAGGCATTCAGAATATGTGTGCTACCCAAATAATGACTAAAAGTAAGTCTTTGAGAACGGGTTTCTCAAGCCAGGTGGCGAGACCAGGGCTCATCTCCTGTTTCCAAAATGCATCACAAACTTTAATCTCTTCCGTCCCAATCCCACGAAAAAACTGGAGGAAAATCCCGTTCCACTCCGGAAGAATGACTCCCATTCCCTCCCACTCCCGTGTTGTTGTTTTTTTTTTTTTTTTGATAACTGTCAATTACAGTAAAAATATAGTACAGATCACAACGTGCCCACCTTATTAGTTGAATAAAAACCCAAAATGTCGTTTTTTGTTATTATATTGAACTGAAAACCATCTTATGCACAGTGTTGCACAGATTAAATTTCATGTAAATCATCCATGCTAACACACACGTCTTCTATTTTTATTTTTTAGACATTTCACTCTCTATAGATATATTTTTCAAAGACAGAGTTTCTAAGTTTCTCGCTCAAGTTCACATGAGACTTAAAGCGCATCCTGTTTGCTTAAAAGCGCAACGTTTCGTTGTTATTCTGAGTGCACACAAATAAACGTAGAGTCTTTACAGATTCGAAAGATGTATTAGGCTACTTTTATCTGTATGACCAAAAATGACGGAGATTTTAAGAGCAAGTGAGCGCACCGGAGCCTGTCCTGCAGCAAACGCGCTTCCACACAAACACTTCAATAGCGCACATTTCTCTAGGTTAACATCATATTGAGCAGCCATGTAAAGTTGCTACTACATACATCTTTCAGATGAAAAGCCATATTTGAGGTTGATGAATGATAGGTGAGCGTTTGGATGTCCTGCCCGATTGTATTACCACACAGACCAGCCGTTAACAATCTGTCCATCACGGACTGCGAGCCTCTAGTTCGAAGACTCGTTCTCGCCCCCTACAGTGCAATTCGGCTAGGTATACATCCGCGCTAAAATATCAGGGTGAAAGTCATCATAGCTTGCGTAGTATAGACCCAGTTCCCAACCCAACTTTGAGAATAGATTAACGGCGATATTTTTTTTATCGCCGATAAGAGTCTCACGTTAACGCAGCACGTTAACGCCGATAACGGCCCACCACTAATTAACATACTTTTCAGAAGGCCAACAATTTACTAAAAAACTAATTGTATTGGTCTTATGAAGTATTCTAATTTGTTGAGATAATGAATTGGTGGATTTTTTCTAATGTGAGCCAAAATCATCACAATTAAAAGAACCAAAGATGTAAACTACTTCCATCTGTGTGCATGTATATTAAATAAATTCAAAGTTTCACAATGTGAGTTGAATTACTGAAATAAATTAACTTTTCTATAACATTCTAATTCATTGAGATGCACCTGTATATGCATCCTCTGATCCGATATGAAAACATGTAAATATCATAATTCAGATTTAGTATCATACAAATTATTTTAATAATTTTCCCTGTGTTTATAAAAGCAAACGGACATTATCTGCCAATCATCTGTTTACTGTTTTTGAATTTCCGTTTCATAAGTTTTAATTCTATAAATATGCATATTTCTGATTAGATTAACAGTGCTGGGATGGAAAAGGCACTATTGTTATGGATTCAGATATCTTTAAGATTCAGAGAGGATGTCTGCTGATTCCTGTTTTTATGCATATGTATATAAATCTGTACACTAAGCTTAAGCATGCAAACAACGACAGCAAAGCCTTCTGGGAAGCATGCTTGAGAAAACAAACTCCATAGCTCTATTCCAAAGCCTAGTCAGCTGTCTACCTAGACAGCATTTTAAGGCATTATATATATCAGCACACAAAGGTGGTGTAATGACTGGTCAAAGGCGTGTGGATCCATTTGCAGTAAGATATTTATTAGACAGAGGCAGAATAAAACAGGCAAAGGTCAACGGGCAAAAAACAGGAATATCAGAGGCAGGGCAGAGACGTAAACAATACCAGGCAGAAGTCGGGTCACAGGCACAGGTTCAGAGTTCCAAGGTCGGGCAGTCCGGGGTCAAACACAGATAACAACCAGCAGGATGGGTAACGCTCAGAAATGTCAGCCGGGGCAAGAACAAGACTTTGCAAAGTTTGCATGGAAGTGTGCTGCTTAAATGTGTGTGTGTGAATGAGGTTTAGGTGTGGTGAGACAATCAGGGCAAATGAGTGATTGGTGACAGCTGTGTGATTGGTGCAATGGTGGATGGGAATGTGTGAGTGCAGTGAATGATGGGAGATGCAGTCCATGGGTGATGTGCAGCTGTAGTGTGGTGCAAGAGATGTGGTGAGTGGCAACCAGATTCATGACAGGCGGCTATGAAGCTTTTTATTTGTAAGATGTCTTCTTTTGGTCAAAATCAAGCAGCGTCATACGTATCCTTCACAGAAAGCTAATCTCATAATGCATTGCTTGAGAAAGGTTAATTATATTTTTTCTTCGGCGGGCTTGGAACATGGTAGCCATTTTCTAGCTATTTCAAGCTGGTCTTTAGCTCTAGACCATCTTGGACCAGCAACAAACCAGCTACCAGAACAGCTACCTTTTGCTCCCCAAGTGCATCAGTAAGCATCATTACCCTGTCGTCAGTTCACCTCTGTTCATTCCTTGGACCACTTTTGATAGATACTGACCACTGCTGACCGGGAATACCCCACAAGAGCTGCAGTTTTGGAGATGCTTTGACCCAGTCATCTAGCCTTCACAATTTGGCCCTTGTTGGACTCAAATCCTTATACTTTCCTGTTTTTCCTGCTTCTAACACATGAAGTTTGAGGACAAAATGTTTACTTGCTGTCTAATATATCCCACCCACTAACAGGTGCCATGATGAAGAGACAATCAGTGCTACTCACTTCACCTGTCAGTGGTCATAATGGCATGCCTGGTCGGTGTATAAGGAGGTAACAACTATAGACATTGAAAGTGTACATCCCACTCAAAAGTGTATTGTCTTTCAATATGGTTTGTTCAATAACCAAATTTAAACTTGTACATTTGCTCCCCTTATGCAAGCGTATTTGGTGACATTTTTGAAAATAATATTGATTGGAGAACCAATTCAAATTATGAGATAGATGTGGGTCCATTCAAGTTTTCGGATGGGCCAAAAAATCCCATTACACTGACAAAGAGTCCACAAAGGAAAATCAAAAGGAAATTATCAAAAGGCTGATAATCAGCAGGCACACAGAGACACATTTGAATTCATTCAAAACACTTCAACAAAAAACGGTGACTGGAATCACAATATCTGTTCCCGCTGACAAAATAAATAAGTAAATAAGCTCTAGCAAGCTAAATAAATAAAACTCGATTTCCTCCCTCCTTCACTGTGTGGATGAGCAGAAGTGAATGTGGTGCCAAGCAGACCATGAAAGGAGATTATCGGAGAGAGAGTGAGAGAAACGCTTCGCCTAGTGGAGAGCACTTCCTCAAACAATGACGGTGAAGACTTAACCAAACAAACAGCAGAAGAACAATAAGAAATATGAAGAGAGGACACTCTTGAAACAGGAAAAGGTTTCCTCGGCAGAGCGTTATTTGCTGCTCGGCTGACTCTGTGGTCCGCCTTTACACTAGTCAGAACGCCGCCATACAATAGGCCTGTCTGTGTTTATTGTGCTTCATAACAGATTTTTTGAACACCGGACAACTGACTGAAATTTGACATGCTCCAATTTTGCTTGCTTCACAGATTCAGCCCGGCTTCTATTACGTTAAAATCAATTTATGTCAATCAGAGGCAGAACATTGTGTTTTTTTGAGGATAACAATCAGAAAACTTTAGTTGTAATATTGTTTGTTGCTGTTTGAACTTTCAGCTGTAGCAGTTTGTCCTTCACTTTTGGTAACACTTTAGATTAGAGAACATCTTAACTAACTAAGTACGATTAAGTGTTTTTCCTCAATAAACTCCTAATATGCTGCTTATTGATAGAATGGAAGTTGTTGTATTAGTTATGGTTAGGTATTGTGTAGGTTTAAGAAATATAGAATATGTATTTGTATGTGCTTTATAAGTAGTGTTGCAAAATCAAGACTGGAAACTTTCCATGGGAATTAACGGGAATATATGGGAATTAACGGGGTTAATTGGAATTAATGGGAATAAACTGGAAATTTGCACAATTACAGGAACTGGGAACTAAACTGGGAACTAAAATGTAGTTGAGAACAAACTATTGCAGCATGATCTTGGTTAAAACAACCAGATTTAATGTAATTTTAGTTTAATTTCTAGCCTACACATTGCTCAATCACATGCACACAGCACAAAGTTTACTGAGGCCACACCCCCTACATGAACTATGCTTTCTTCCATAACATGCACAGATCATTTTTAAATCCTGCACACAAACATATCAACATGTCCACCTTGTGAATGTATTCATATAAATTACATGAATATTACAAAACAATGTTTACAACTTCCTTGTGCTTCCTTGTAATATACTGTGCTTCTAAATTAGGCTATACAATAGTAAAAACAAATACACTGACTGAACAAACATTTAGGTGACATTATAGTAAAACAAAAGTCTAAAAATGACCCTCTCCCGCACACACAATCCCCTCCAGTCACCTAAGATCCCCTCCATTTTCTCTAAAGCCACACTTGCTGCGTTTGAGCCCAAAGACTACATCTAAATATATTTGATCTAGGGGATTCAAGTTTACCTAGTAAATACCAAATAGTGTTTATACAGTAGCTAGAAGGTATGAGGTATTTTATGAGGTATGTGCTATCTAGCTCAGCTGTGATGTTCTGTCTGCAAGCCAGTTTCTGTTATCATACAGAAGTACAGTACTGGTCAAAAGTTTGGACACATAACAAATAATTTACTTTCCATGGCATTTTAAAATAGATGATGTTTTACGAATGAATTAGATTTAATGTTTGTACTATCATTATGTTGAGGTATTATTGTCTGTGTCTACTTTGTAAAGCACTTTGGGCAACTTAGTTGTATTTATACAGTGTTATATAAATAAATAAAAGAAAGAAAGATAACCATTTTTTTACGTTTTTAAACATTGCGTATGCGCATCAAGCCTTCATTTATTTGATCAAAAATACAGAAAATAAAATGTGTGCAATATTGCCGGTATTGCAATTTAAAATAATGGTTTTCTGTTGTATACTATAAAATAGAATGTATTTATGTAATGCAAAGCTGAATTTTGAACATCATTACTCCGGTCTTCAGAGTCACGTGATTCTTCAGAAATCATTCTAATATACTTATTTATTATCAATTTTAGAAACAGTTGTGCTGCTCAATATTTTTTTTATTACCTTTTATTATTTTTTTTCAGGATTCTTTAATGAATAAAGAGTAAAACAAAAATGAATAATAGAAATCCTTTTTTAACTATACACTATCATTCAAAAGTTCGGGGTCAGTATCTTTTCTCTTCTTTTGTTATAAATTAATACATTTATTAATGTGTTCAATTAAGAACGTGTTCAATTAATAAAAAGTAGTAGCATATTACATATTTTGTTATAAAAGCTTTCTATTTTGAATAAACTCTGTTAATAAGTTTTTATTAATCAATAAATCTTGAAAAAGCATCACAGACCCCCCCCCCCCCATTTAATATATTTTTTATTAGTTTGCATGAATGTGAGCCTATGATCAAACAAAATGTTTAGATTTATGTTTGTATATGATACAGTTTTATAAATGTAATACATTTTCCAATTAATACTTGGAATATTTCCTACGTTCCCCAGACGAAGTACACATGGAAAGTTTCTTAGAAAGTGTCCGGAAATTTACCGGGAATGTTCTGCCCCTTTGCAACCCTATTTATAAGTACCAATAAACAGGCAATATGTTAGTAATGTACAAGCTAATAAGTAAGTCGTTAATGGTGAATAGTGTTCCCTAATATGAAGTGTTACCCACTTTTTAAAAACTAGATGTGATTCAGAAGAAATAACACTTCCCTTGTGTTTCTAAGGTATACATCTCTTTTGCTGCAGCTCTGAACAAGGCATTGCTAGGGATTTGACATTTTTTTTGCAATTTCTGTATTATTTTAAATGATCAGACTTGAAATTTTCATCTGGCAGGCAGTAAAAAAATAAATAATAATAAAAAAAACATATATTGAAAGAGGAGCCAAATCCATATATCTAGAGACCTGAATAATAAAGAGATGTGATGGCAGACTCTGTGACCAGCATGGAACCACACATGAAATCATAAAGCAATGGCCACCAATAACACCCTAGGATCATGGCAATGGTGTTTGTATGGGCAAGCACCAGAAAATCCTCTTTTGATTTGGAGATATTACAGTTGTATTGTTTTCACATACTTTTTTACTTTTGTTGTGAACTGTGGGTCTTTGCTTACACCTGTTCTTTTGAATTGTAATTTGAGAATTAAAGATATGTGAACTCCACACAGTCATCCATTGCAGTCAGATGTGATTTATTTAAAGCCCCTCTGAAGTTTAATGAAGCCCTGACTTGCGTAAACAGTTTGGCTCTTAGCTCATGTCCTTCTTTTTAATGTTGATATGGTGCTTAATATTACAAAGCGATGGCAATATTCAACCTTGTCAATCATTTCTATGAATGAGGGTCATTAATTAATTGTAATTACATGGCCAGGTCACTCTGGCAGCATAACCCCTTAATGAAACTTGAATTATGGTTGTGCGTGTATTTCAATACCAACGTTAGATACTGTGGTTACTTAGCTAAAGACTAAAAGAGTGAAATACGTTGCTGAGGGATGTTTGTATCATACATTATTGCTTTTTTATCGTGGGTTATATTGCACCATTTTTTTTTGAAGGAATGTGTCTCATAATTACAATGCATTACAGTGTAAGCTGAGCTGTACATATGTGCTTTAATAATGTTGTTAAAATGGCTGCACTACCACAACACCACAATAAATAAATGCTGGCTGCATCTCTGTTACTGAACATATTGTCTTGTGGTTTGTGGAAACTAATCAAGGTTTGTTTCAGGACATATATTGATGCCTCAGAGTTTGGTCTTCAACAAAAGTGAAAAGATCAATCTTTTTAAATCGCCTTCTTGCTGTGCATTGAGTGGAACAAATAGTACACATTACTGGTGATAAAATAGACAATGCCATGGCGGCCCGCTTCTAAATGCTCCCAAGCCAGCTGTTTTTGCTTCCTGCCTTCAAATGCATCCTTGAAGGGGATCTTTTTTTCCCTCTCCATAGCTACTTATTTATTTCAAAGCAGAAACTATGTGCCTTTATGCTTGCTTTTGGGTAACAGGGTCGATTCTTTATTTTTATTACAAAGATTATCTTGGGTTTGTAAACATGGTGCCGTTGTACCGCTGTGTACGGGCCTGACCTTTGCTTCTTTGTTTTCTGAACAGCAGCCAGTTCCTCATCTAGAGTCGCAGCCTGGAACCCGAGAGACAATCCTGCAAGATGCCAGATCGCCTGGAACTGCTTTAGTCCAACGCTTCCAATGAACCGTTGGAGGAACAAAGGCAAGCATCCCGCCTTCATGTTTGTTCTCGGGGAAGGTAGCACATGTGGCGTGTTGATAACTGCATGCTTGAGTGTTTGTTTTATTCCAACATGTCCTCATGTGCATTTAGCCGTGTGTGAGGGCTGGCGGAAAAGGTTGACAAGGTTTCAATTCAATTAAGGTATGACGTTTTTAACTGGATGAAACAGTAATGCTATTTGTCCAGTGTACCATTACAAAGAAGAACAACACGAATCCTGTTCAGGAAACTCAGTTAGTGGTGGAGGGATGGCAGATTGTTTTAAGAACAAAGCTTGGAAACAAGTTGCATTTTAGGACTTCCGGCTCCGTCGTCCTGAAGTTAGTGGATGTTTTGAATGGGTTTTTGGATAAATGCCTAAAATAAGGTCTGTGGTGAACACAAGCTCAAGTTATTTTCACGTTTATTTTACAACATAAAATACATCCTAACCAGGGTCATTAGAAATACATGCTTCTACCTACATTTCTGCAACAACAAGAACAACAAAAAAATCCTATACATGTGATTCGCTGCAGTTTCCGGTTGAATTGAATACTTGAGACAGTAAAACCAAAAACGAATTATTTTCACACAATGTATGTTACGTGTATGTTCCTGTAGAGTTCCTGTTAAATGTATTTATCACTTGTCTATTGAAAGTCTGTTGTTAACAAGTGGCTAAATGGGACTACAGAGGTTACTGGGGACATTAAACATAATCGCACAGAACAGGTGAACTCATCCTACTCGCTAGCTTCATTGCTTTTATGATTGTGCAACTATTCTAACTGAAACTTTCAGGGAAGCATTTTAAAAATAAAGCCTGAAAGAGTTGAAGAGCTTAAATTGTTAGTTCATCCAAAAATGAAAATTAGCCTGTGTTTTACTCAGCCTCGAGGCATCCTAGGTGTATATAACTGTATTCTTTCAGATGAATTCAGTCGGAGTTAGGCCAATATAAAAAATTGTCCTGGCTATTCCAAGCTCTATCATTGCAGTCAGCTGCTGTTTCTGTTGAACATTACACAAGACGTCAAATAAAACACACGCATTCACACGGCTCTCCAGGGGTGAATAAAGACCTCCTGTAGCGAATACATGTGTTTTCATAAGAAAAATGTCCATATTTCCAACACTTTTCTCTCACTTCCGGTATCTATCATATGTGGAAGGCGTTCTAGCGGATGACTTAGCACGTTGGCGTTGCGTGAGTAGTAACGAACGAGGAAAGAGAATAAAACAGAATACTGGTCACGAATTAGAAGCACAAACCAAGGATTTGTAAAGAAAAATGTCGGAGGATTTCGATAAAAGCCAAGAGAAGACTGTTTTTTCTTTGCTAAAGTAGGGAAAAGTTCTTTCCTTTGCTCCTGTAAACAAATTCGTGAGACTAGCATATCTTAGAGGCGCGCGCGCTGCACATACATCCTACGCCATCTGCAGGAACGGAAGTAAGAGAAAACGTCCCAGGTTACGTATGTAACCCTGGTTCCCCGAGGGAACGAGACGCTGCGTCGAGACGCTAGGGGAACGCCATCAGCGTTGTCCAGCTCTGAATCATATGTGTAATCAGTCAAAATTGATGGCCAGACGTCAGGTGCGGTGACGTCACGACCAGGATGCTTAAAAGCACGTGATGTGCAGCCGGCGCCAGCTTCCAGGAATGAAGCATAGCTCTAGTAGGGATGCCGGAAGTATGGCCCTGCGACGCAGCCGCCTCGTTCCTCGGGGAACCAGGGTTACATCGTAACCTGGGACGTTCCCCTCCGGGAACATCGAGCTGCGCCGAGACGCTTAGGGGAACGAGATATCCACGCCGCCATACTTGCAAATCCCTGCTTAGTGTGGAGTGCACAGCTATGGCAAGGAAAAGACAAGCCAGGGTGGCTCGCAGAGCCAGGTCAGAACCTGGAAAGTTAGGGGCGTAGCCCACCCACCAGCGTCACAGATGTCCTGCACAGGTACACCTGCCAGAAGGCCTTGGAGGCCGCCATACCTTAAGTAGAGTGAGCCTTGATTCCCAAAGGCGGGGAGATCAGAGGACTCGAGGTCATAGGAGAGCATCCAGATCCACTACTTAGCATAAGCACCCTGGCCTCCACCGGAGGAAACGTAAAAGAGAGTTTGCCTATTGAAAGGCCACCAAGAGGGGCGTGGTAGGTGCTATAGCTGCCACGTAGACCTTCAGGGTGGAGTGGGCTAACTCTGCGGAGAAACGGGCTCTGCGAGAGCTCCAGCACTGTCCCAACAGGCAGTTAACTGGATCAAGCTGGCGGTCTCCGCACCCGAGTCTCAACTTCAGGGCGTACAGTTTCCTTATTGAGGGAGCTCTAGATTGGAGGATGGTCTCAGCAACCTCAGTTGAGAGACCAGAGGCTATGAGTTGTGCCCCTCGAGCCACACCCATAGTTTCCACAACTCCGAGCGGGGTGAAAGATCATGCCCGCTGCCAGTGAGAGGATATCCCTCCTGACGGGAATCCCCCATGGAGAGCCGTCGAGGAGAGAAATCGGGTCAGAGACTAGACTCGGCCAGAACAGGGTTTTTCAATAGAAGGACCCCGTCCATGCGCACTCTCTAGAACTCCCAGGAGCTGAGCGATCGGGAGGCGTACAGGCGAAGCCTCAGCCACGATTGTACCATAGCATCCAGCCCCTTAGCGGAGCTGGATGCCTGCCTCGACAGGATGGCTGCTCCTATCCTTTACGAAGGGAAGAACCCGATATTAATACGCTTTGCCCCAAAGCACATTTCAGGAACTTCCTGTGATGGGGAAGGAGTATGCATCTTTAGATCGCTCGTGACCACCAGTCCTCGGATCTGGTGAGAGAACGTGCTCGAGAGAGCTTTCTGAACTTCAGTCGTGTGACTGAGCGGTTCAGTTAGCTTAGATCTAAGACGGACGCAACCCCTTTCCCTGGAACAATGAAATGCGGCTGTAGAACCTGGACTCTTTGTCTAGAGCAGGGACCACCTCGATGGTCTCCTCCCTCAGGAGAGTGCCCACTTCTTGTTCCATTACCAGAGCCTGCTCGCCCGTAGAAAGGCTGCGGCAGAGCGCCACATAGCCTTGTTCTACAGTGTGCGTGACCCATCGAGACACATTTGGCAGCAGTTCCACGCTGCCGAATAGTTCTACTAAGGGAACCAGTCTCGAGACTGGTCTCTGTGTACTTAGAGCGGCTAGCTCGGTGCCCTGGAACGGAGGACCGGCAGGGGCGGCCGATCTAGCTGCTCTAGAGACCCCCGAAGGTGGCGAGCTTCCCAGCTCCGCTACATTTCTGGGCGGAAGAGACTGAGAGAACGCCGCTGGAGACCGCTGCGCCCTGGACACTGGCAGGGTTAGCAGACTGATCTCCTGAGGGCACTGAGGAGAGACGGGCACTGTAATGCGGTGTACACCGCTCTTCCCCAGAGGGCTTGCCCTCACCAGTCCTGGGCCTTGGCATCAGGACTGCCTCAGAAGCCTTCTAATGGAAATGACGGTCCTCAGACTCACGTCATCTCTAAGGCCTCAGACTAGGAACCAGAGTCTGCTCAGGCAGATCCCAATGAGACACGCTTGGCAGGGGCTCCCAAACCGCCGGGTGGCCTACTAAGGGAACCAGTCTCGAGACTGGCCTCTGGTGTACTTAGAGCGGCTAGCACGGTGCCCTGGAACGGAGGCCGGCAGGGACGGCCGATCTAGCTGCTCTAGAGACCCCGAAGGGGTGGCGGGCCTCCCAGCTCCGCTACATTTCTGGGCGGAAGAGACTGAGAGAACGCTCGCTGGAGACCGCTGCGCCCTGGAACACTGGCAGGGTTAGCAGACTGATCTCCTGAGGGCACTGAGGAGAGACGGGCACCGTGTAATGCGGTGTACACCGCTCTTCCCAGAGGGGCCTGCCCTCACCAGTCCTGGGCTTTGGCATCAGGACTGCCTCAGAAGCCTCCTATTGGAAATGACGGTCCTCAGACCTACGTCATCTCTAAGGAAGACTAGGAACCAGAGTCTGCTCAGGCAGACCCCAATAAGACACGCTTGGCAAGGGCTCCCACACCGCCAGGTGACTTACTAAGGGAACCAGTCTCTTGAGACTGGCCTCTGGTGTACTTAGAGTGGCTAGCTCGGTGCCCTGGAACGGAGGACCGGCAGGGGACGGCCGATCTAGCTGCTCTAGAGACCCCCGAAGGGGTGGCGGGCCTCCCAGCTCCGCTACATTTCTGGGCGGAAGAGACTGAGAGAAACGCTCGCTGGAGACCGCTGCGCCCTGGAACACTGGCAGGGTTAGCAGACTGATCTCCTGAGGGCACTGAGGAGAGACGGGCACTGTGTAATGCGGTGTACACCGCTCTTCCCCAGAGGGGCCGGCCCTCAAGGCCCTGCATCAGGGCGTTCTGGCCGAAGACTATCGATCCGCAGATCCGTCTTCGCCCGGGCGCCACTCTGACTCCGATTCTGGCGAGTACGAGAAGTGACATTCCCCGAATAGGGCTGGAACACAATTAGGGCTGCTCCGCCCAGCAGCCCAAGCTGACCACCTCAACCTCCTTGGAGGAAGAGAGGTAAACATTGTGCTCTCACTTGAGAAGCCTCCCAAGAGGCTCTTGTATGTCATATACAATATATAATTGTATATATTTCTCTACAATATATATATATATATATAACTTTCATAGTCGGATAAAATGCATAGTTAATTATTCAAAATTAAATGCAGTCAAACACCCAGACAAGTAAACACGGTCTGAAGTGCATAAATGAACCGAGAATCACCATAATGCGCGCGTTGCCTCGGCAACGCGCGAGCCGCTCGGAACAAAACAAATAAATCTTCTTGGAGAGAAACTGCTGCAGATTAGCGCACTCTCACTCAAGGGGGAAGAACTACAGCTTAGGCTTCCGCCCCGGGAGAGCGCTAGACCTGGGGAATACAGGTGGAAATAAGGCGAACCCGTCTCCAACCCGTCCGCCAGATCTATGTTCGATCCCCGTGATCTCACTCGCCGCGGTGCCTCAGCAGCAGCGGGAGCGCGAGATTCATAGGCGCGGACACACTCCTCGGAGCGTGCCCGGCGGGAGCACAATGCATTGCAGCGGACGCTGGATCTGATGGGAAAAGAAGATAGGGGATCACCCGTCTTAATCTCCCATCTAATCCATCTGCGAGCACAGCCACTGCTCCGCCTCAGCGGCAGCGTGGCAGGTGCTGCGAGGAGCGCAGGTGAAAACTCCCTCCTCAAAGAGAGTTTTCGCCTCCAGCCAGATCATCGCAAAAACTGTGTGTATTACAGCGGACGCTGGATCTGATGGGAAAAGAAGATAGGGGATCACCCGTCTTAATCTTCCCATCTAATCATCTGCGAGCACAGCCACTGCTCCGCCTCAGCGGCAGCGTGGCAGGTGCTGCGAGGACGCAGGTGAAAACTCCCTCCTCAAAGAGAGTTTTCGCCTCCAGTCAGAGAGGAACACACAGTCTGTAACGTGATCTACTTTCGCCCTCATTGGCCTTTGATATGTCTGCTTCTAGTCTTTCTTTGCCTATCTTTTTAAGAATAAACTTTCTTATTTCCTATCTGATAGTAACAGACTCACAGAACACATTCGACTGACACACACAGAGAGCTTTGCTGAATGACAAAAAAGCTGGCGCCGGCTGCACATCACGTGCTTTTAAGCATCCTGGTCGTGACGTCACCGCACCTGACGTCTGGCCATCAATTTTGACTGATTACACATATGATTCAGAGCTGGACAACGCTGATGGCGTTCCCCTAGCGTCTCGACGCAGCTCGATGTTCCCGGAGGGGAAGTGTTTTTACGTTTTAAATATGGATATTTTTCTTATGAAAACACATGGATTTGTTACAGTAGGCCTTTATTCACCCCCCAGGGCCATGCAAGGCATGTTTAATTATGGATGCGTGCACTTTATTCAACGACTTGTGGACAGCTGAACAGAAACACCTGCTGACTGCCATGACAAAGCTTGGAATGGCCAGGACAATTTTGTAAATAATTCCGATATGATTCGTCTGAGAGAAGGAAGTCAAATACACCTAGGATGCCTCGAGGTGGAGTAAAACCCAGGCTAATTTTCATTTTTGGGTGAATTAATATTTAATTTGTGGTGACCTTGAAGCCATGCGACATGTTCATTTATAGCCTACTTTTAGATTCTTACTTCTGGCGAATGTTTTTGGAGTTCAAAATATATAAAAGCTGTGTTTAAGATTATCATAATGAACTGAATGTATTAGAATGATATACTTTTGTTGGTCAATGGACTAATGGAAAAATCATATTGGATTTTTGTCAAGGGAATCAGGGTGATGCAAAGTTTCCGATTGGCCTACAAAAATACATCATGTGATTGAATTTCCTTATATCAGATCAAAAGTCATATTTTCCCCTTCTTATTTTCAGATAGACCAAGATAATGCACGTAAAAATGAGTTCCAAACATCTTTCCGTCAAATTAACAAATGCAGGTGACTTTGATGTCGCAGCAAACAACGTTTATCAGAACCCGTGTTTCGTATTTTAGTGCAGGCTGAGGAATGTAAATGAGGTTCGTCCCCAGATAACTGTGTGTAGTGCGGGCACACCTTCTCTCCCACACATCACAAGAAGTGTTGCAAAGCACGGTGCTTTCATTTATTAATTATGCAAGGTGGGCTCTGCATTTGTCAACGCCACCATCAATTACTCCTTGCAAATGATGCCGACGGATGAGGCGACGGCAAAATCAAGGTGCCTGAGTCCTCTGCTGAGGATCATGGGAGGTGACAGTCAGCTCTGCTTTACACTCGCACAACTTGAAACAGTTGCCAAAGGCGATATGTTTCTCATCACTCCCGTCTTGTCCACACTGGTGGAGGTATCGGGCGAGCAGGTTGAATCAGGCGTGTTGCGCAGACTGAGCGGTGATTGAGACGATGAGATTTGGCTTTCACTGTAAGAATCACTTTACGTGGCCTTAAGTACATTTTTGTATTGTTGGCGACCTGTTGACTTGAAGATCTTGATTAATGGAGACTTAAGTTGGATTGAGCATTACTTTGTGTGCTTCGTCTGCCCTAGTCATTACACATAATGTAGGTTCCTGGACATATGTAATAACAGCTAAACGTTAACCAGGCCATGATGATGTAAACATCGATGTCATTGCATGGTGCTTTTTCTGGATAGTGTCACTTTTATAAAAGTCCTGAAAGGGTGTCATAAAGGGAAAATGCTTCTCAAAACCCATTTTACTGAGTGTGTCTGAGTGAAACAGGATGCGGGGAAGGATTTTATGTATCAAAATTAGTTTGGATAGTGTACAAGGATGTTATAGTATATTTCAGAATTGATCTTGATGTTAGAAGGGATGGGTTAAAAATGTAACTTAAAGGAAAGCAATTTCAGAGGGGGGTGTAAAGAGTTACATTTTAATGAAAGAGTTTGAAGATTATAGCAATTTTTTTATAAATGCTTTCCATTTTGTGATGTTATGTTACATTTATGTGGGACATGCTTTGATTTAATATATTGCTATTTCATTAGATAATGCTAGGTGGGGTTTGCCAACACAATATCTTGGCAATTCATAACTAATGTTTGCTTTGATATTGATGAATTATTACAAATGATCCAACAATTCTCCAATCAAGCGTTATGTTTAGGGGTTCAAGGTTCTAGGTTCAAGGTTCTTTATTATTTGTCACATACACAATCATACAGGGTATAATCAGTAGTGAAATGTAAGTCAGGACAGGTCCGCTCAATGGAAAGTGCAAAAAAAAAATAAAAAAATAAAATAAAATACAAAACAAAACAAAATAAAAAGCAATAAAACAATGAAACATAACACAAGAGAATATATATATAAATATAGGTGAGAATGAAAATAGGAACAAATAATGAAATAAAATAAGGAGTAAGATGTGCAATGAGATAAAATGTGCAATACAGTATACTGTGGAATAATAAATATTAATATAAACACGGATGTGCAAGAGAATGTGCAAATAGGTTGTACCGGGTATGTACACATAGCAGCAGTGTGGATGATGGAGAATAATGGATGTGTTTGGGTGGACTTTCATGCTTGCTTTTTTTTCTTTCTAAAAGCATTCTTTTCATGCAGTTCACACTGTACAAATTCATTCAATACATAATTGCAAACTCATAAAAAAAAAACTATATTTTCCTATGGGACCTTTTTGGTTTGGTGTTGACATGGTCAGATGATGTTAGAACACAGAGACACTGTGTCTACTGGCCATTTTGCTTCTGTAATTTGACATTTCTGAGTGCAACAGGATATTCAATGTTATATGTAATGCAGAAATGAATTTTATCCATTGGATTTTGATTAGATTGTGCAAGTGGACATTTTATACCATACTAGAAGTGGTTGGAGAGGAAGGGTTGAAGTGTATTTTTATTTTTTTTACATTCTGTTTCATAACCAATTTACCTCCACAATGTGATGTGTTTTTGTGTGAAACTGGGTATTAAACGAGAAAAAAATGTTGCGTGGGACTTTTATATTTTCCGGGAATTGATAAAACGGGATTTGAAGAGAGTAGTTGACATCAGCCTGAAGGAAAGGAGTTTCAAAGGCCCAGAATGCCATTTTATGAAGAACTGCATAGACAAATATTATTTATTTGGAATTAGGCTACTTACGTATGGTGTAAAATAACAGCAGCGGTATGTTTTAACAATGAAAATTAAGTCCATTTAATTTTCAAGATGACTTGAACACAAGTCTCTTGCTAGAGAAACAGTCAATGTGCACAGAGAAAATGATTTTACATATTTACGTCTTTCCTGAATAATTAAGTGTGCCATGACGGGGAGGGGAATTAGACGGCGGCGCTTGGGGAGAAACAATGATGGAGGCTAACAAGGTCAAGACCTAATCCTGCTAATAAGACATGAAAGAATCTGTTTAACACACAGTCCAGACAGGGTCTAATTTCTGGCTTCTTTCCTTAAAGATGCCGCAAATGTCTTAAAAATGTCATCCTTGCCACCTCATTAGTGCTTTGGCCATGCAGGCTGAATTCCTACATTATGTCCAAACGATCAGGGTGCGACGGAGTTTTGGTGATTATTTATGCGTGACAAGTTGAAATGTGAAGGCGTGTGCACACTCTCGCGCAGAGAGAGGGAGAGAGGGAAACAGAGAAGGACAGGAAAAGAAGCTGCAAGGAGATCACACTGTTTCTTTAGATGGGCATGTCAGCATCGGGCTGTGGAACTATAACTCAAACTTACTGATTATTCAGAGGATGTTGCTCAGCAGTGTCCAAGGACGGAGTCCTGCCGGGTGCCTCAGGAAAGAGCGGGAGGAGTAAGGCTGTGACTTAATGAAGGAATCAAAGGGCCTATTACTTTAGGCCTCTCCAAAGAGTGAATACTGGGGAAACTGGGCCATGCTGATCACAATAATCACTTTCTGCTTTCAGTCCAGCTCTCCGTAATGTATTCTCATCACTTCTCTCAGTTTGAAAAGCAGGCATGTAACAGACAGAAAAGCGGACCGTTGCAAGAGAAAACTAAATATGAGATTAAGGCCTCTTTTATTCTAGTGCTTTTGGTGCGGAAGCAAATCTGTTTGCAACACCCTGCAAAAGATATTTTTTGTCAATAATTTTGGTTTCCAAAAATAATAATCATAATAATTAGTGCTGTCAAAGTTAATAACACGTTAATAACGCGTTAACACAAATTCATTTTAACGGCACTCATTTTATTAACGCGCGATTAACGCAGTGCGTATTTTCTGTCTGACCTATAGCCCAACCCGTAGTTGGAGAAATGGAGATGCACAGTGTTGCCAACTTAGCAACATTGCAGACCCCTTTAGTGACTTTTTCCCTTCAAAAAAGCGCCCAAACCTTGTTTAGTTTCTGAGAATCGCCAGTCCTGCCGCATGAGCGTGAGGTCTTGCTATCCACTCGTGTGCACACACACATCTCTCTCTCTCTCTCTCTCTTTCTGTGTGTCAGCTCGGTTCAGCGCGCGGCAGCTGAGGAGCAGCACTTTCAGTTAAACACAGATATTATATTGCTTCTCTAATTGTATATGATGCAAGTATAGCCGAAATCACAGCGCAGCTATTGCCATTATCTTATGTGTATTTGATTTCACCAGACGACGGCTGAATTATCAGGATTGTGTGCAGATTAACACCTTAGAAAGAGAGTTGGTTATGTAGTCTCAATGGGTCGCATTCCAGGAACTATTCACATGCATATCGTTGTCTGACAACAGAAACAGTAACATATATCAATGAAAACAGTTTTATTGAGAATTTATCTGAATCAAAATACAGGATGTGAGCACAGAGAGGAAAATAAATGCAATAATAAATAAGATATGTACATTTTGCATGTTCAGAAGAATAGCTGCCCTGTCCTGCAAAAATGAAAACAGGTTTGTGTATGTAAATTGCTCAGTGCAAAGAAGGAGAAGTAATGGGAACCTTGTATTTCTTTTTTATGTCTCTAATAGACATGAACACGTTATTTGAAAAAATCATCTATGACCTTTGAAACATGTCTTGTCTTCATGCTCTATGTTGACTATGGTTTCAATAATAATAATAAACATACATTTGCATTAATCATCAATATTTGTCCATGCCCATGTTGATTGGAGTATTACAAACTTGAAAATAATAAATTTAAGGTACATTTAGAACAAATAAAAATGTATGAATAATTAAATATTTTAATCGATTGACAGCCCTAATAATATATATATATACATATTTCTTGGAAAATTAAATTATAATAATATTTCAATATATATATATTATCTAAATGTATTCATTTTTAAAATTAAATATATTTTATATTTATATAACTTTAATGGAAAACAAGACATACACTTTTTCATATTTTGTTTTATTTTATTTTCAATTTGGTTGTATAAAATATATTTTGTATAACATTTGGTTGGTCTAAATAAAAGTTTTATTCACAGCTCTTAGTGCGCTAGTTTGCACCTTTGTGTAACAAGGTATATGTTTTGTTAACTCGTTCGATTTGCATTTGAAAGCAAGTATGAAAGTAATCCAGTGTTCCCAGTCACACTTGATGGGTTATTACCATTCTAAATCCAGCTGTTAACCCCAACTTTCACGCACTTGCAATATTGAAGCGGGGTTAGCACTCTCGTGGCATTACCCCTGAATGTCAATGTCAAATGTGTACAGTGTGAACCAATGCAGTTACACTATTATAGCTAGATGCTTAGCAACCAACAGCCAATCACATGCATCATATTCACATGCTTTGTTAGATACACTGCACCTTCTAAACAGTCGTTTCTGCATTTGAGAGGAACAATGTCAAACGGTGAAGGAAAACATGAATTGTTGTGAAGAATAGACTGTTTTATTCTTACCTTTATAGTCCACCTAAAAGTGGATACTATGTTATACAAGGATGCTCAGTGCTAGAGTTGAGAGCTAGAGCAATGCTAGTTGTAGTTGGGTCAAGTGAAAATAACATTATCATGAACTTGTATAACAACACATTTATCAAAAAGCATACAACATGTTCTCTAAGAGCTGGAACAAAAAGTAATAAAAGACAGTACTTTTATTTAATTATTATTGTGCATTAAAATTGACTTGTTCCTCTTGAAGGTGGGCATTATGTGTATCAACAGCACAGGTCATGTGAAAGGTTTCAGATGTCACACTTAAGAAAGGTAATCTACACAGTAAAAACATCATGATGAAGAAAAGAATAGCTTGGACTGAATTCGCCTGTTCTACGAAACAGAATGTACTGTAATAATGAAGGTTATCTATTGAGAAATCAGCTCTGTTGAAGATATGTAAAGGTTGTTAGGCTCAGAACTTGTAGCCTTTGCATTGCAAACATTTCGTCGATTTGGTTCAAGGATTACACACTGTTTTGTAGCACACATCCTTGAGAATATATCCTATCCTGTAGTCATGTATTCAGACAAGTAAAGGCCGTAATCTTGAACGAGGCTGCTGCAAAAATACCAGGAAAAGTTGTGTGAGTTTTGTGAACTGGTCACATGTTTTGCTCTGCTCTTATGGAGGCTTTCGGAATAAACAAAGACTCTCAACTTTCTCCACCAGAGACTGTCGTTTAGATGATAAGGTAGCATGATCTATGTATTGAATATAATAACCGCTTTGTCAGGCTCAGTGCAGTAGATGTTCACAATACTGCAGAGCTTGAGCTGTCTTTTCAGTTTATTAATGCTTAAGTGTGTGATTTGTTTTTATTTGTATTATTTGATGAATCTATTCAAAATGCTTTCTCCTATGCTATTTTAAAATGCTGGATATAAGAGAAGAACAACACATATATGTTGGCAACATGCTTTTCATGCAAATATTTAAAATAAGATAATACCAAAATGTTAAAATAATTAAATGTAAGCAAACTGGGTGGCTATGACTTAATCTCAATTTAAAATGCACAATGATAACAGATTTTAAGTCATTCTAAAGTTTAAGTTGCCTCAAAGTAAGAGTTATATGCAACTTGTCACAAAAATTATATTATGATTATTATGTCATATATTGCTATTGTAATTTGAACTGAGGTATAGCATTTTCTTTATATGAAAATCTGTCATATTACTATGGCTGAGACATACAGGTACAAAGAACAAAGGCTCTACTGCTAAAATAAATACACTATGGCTCACTCCTTATAAGAACCTTTCAGCACTACAAGATACGATACATATACTTGTGTCTTACATTGTTGACTTTCAAACAATCAAAACCTTAAGCTTTTGGCATAAAATCAGTGAAATGCTGTAAACTTCTGTCCACAAAAATGTTATGTGAAGGTGAATGCAGCAAAAGTGAACCTAGCACACATTGTGTTCCCAAGCACAATAGATATGGAGTTTGTGAGAAGCACTGCGAACTCGAACCAAGCAATCAATACACACAGTGATGCTCTTCAGTCTGAAACACAACAGACTATATGCTTCTTTAAAAGGGTGATGGAAAGCATTTTTGTTATAATTTTATTACGTTTCTGAGGTGTGCTTGTAATCTTAGTATGTCTGTTTGTTTATTTGTATAATTGTTTTTTAAAACTCCGATTTGAACCCACTGTTGGGGGTGCGTCTGCTGAGAGACTCAATGTAACCGCCCACTGCTATGATTGACTAACATCTCTTTATATGAAATGAAGCGTTATATGTGCAACTCTCAAAAACGTTACTGCGTTTTTACTACAGCATAACAGCCACCAAGGTTAACTAATCGTGAAAATCATTGATATATGCAATGCTGCACTGTATTCAAACACAGTTGTGTCTAAGCACATGATCCAGTGATCATCTTATTGCTATGCAATTGCTGCAATCTCAAAAATACTGTCATCAGTGAAAACACGATGCAAATAAGAGACTCATTGCACAGTGTAAACTGTTTCATTAATGATAATGGAAGTTTTGGCGAAAAGGCATTGTTTTCTGGATAGTAGCATAATCACAATATATATAACAGTATTTATGCTACTAATAGGAACAGTGTGAAGATAATTTAGTCACTGGCTTCATTTTGCAAATCACTTTGCGATAAAGAACATCTGTGCATGAGCCCTTACATATTACACCAATATACCACAGGTCATGATGCTCCTGAAATGCATTTCCTCTCGAGGTTAGTTTATAAAGTTAGCCAAGGTTTTTTGTTACCAAAAAAAAGAGCTCTTGTAATGATGGACAACCAGAACTCATTATTCAGAACTCCTCTCCTTGATTACATGTGATAATGCATCATACTATATGAATGTTGTGATTTCAAATCCGGGTGTTTCAGAAGGGTAGAAAATAATGATTCATATTTGAAACTGGGGATTTAGTTTTGAGTTTTGAATCTCGTACACAATTTTGATTCTCCATTTCATGAGCCCTTTAAATCAGTCTTTGATTTGATGTATTATTTTTTTCTGTTATTTTAAATTCAATTAATTAGCCTTTCATCAACTCACAAACCTGAAGCTAGATCAGTACAAAGCCAAATTTAAACTCATGTTCTTAAAACGATATGTCCAATTTTAGCATTTAAACAGGGCACTTGTGTAAATTATACCGTGTTAATAATTTATTGACATCTTTAGAAGTGATGAAATGTGTCCTTTTTGTGTTTGTCCTCATTCCTCAATACCAGCTTGAGATTTTAATAGCATGGATGTGTAATAATATTCTGCCTATTAAGGCTGACAGTGCTTTTAAAAGGCCTGTTTAATTAATGCGTCGGCGTCTCGGTTAAATGCTTTGTTTCTCCTTGTCCTGGCAGTGACACCGGTCTCGAAGTGGCGCGATAGCATCGTTCGCTGACCGCTCAAGAGGGAAAAACCCAAAGTTTGTCTTTCCTCCGGTCAAGTAGGTGCAAGTCCCACCCTTCATCCAGGAGAAATCCAGCAGGCCAGGGAGACAAATGAAGAGAACGTGCTATGCTAAATGGGTTCAAGAGACTGCCACTGTCACCCATTACAAGGTCACAAATGTATTTAAATGCTCTGGAGACGAGAGCGAGGGAGGAAGAGAAAGAAAGAGTGAGAGAGAGGGAGGCAAAATTGATTGAACAGTTCCAATGTCCCGCTCTCCTCATTAGATTCATTTCTCAGCCGCCTGAGGTTAATCACCACACACACTCACCTGACGCTGTTGTTCCAGTTACATCATAATTAGTGCAGTGGGAAAGCAATCTACAGCTTATGAAGCGATAGCCCCCTCTGTTCCTCCCTCGCCGCCATCAGCGTGCACACACACGCATTCCCAATCGCTATCATGCAACCTCTCCCCTGAGCTTGCTGCATTTTGGGGATTGATTTCTTAATGACAGCTCTGGTAATGACCCTACGTGCCAGAGCTGCTGGTGTCAGCTTCCAGACGCCGTCTCCGGAATTGAAGAGAAGGAGGACATGGGGAGAGCGAGGGAGGGGTGTGCGGGAAGGATGAGAACGGGGTGTGGAAAAGACCTCCGCAGCCTTTGCCTTTCCCAAACAGCAAGGACAGCCAGGTGGTAATTAATAATCTGGCATAGTGGGCTAATTTTGCAGTTCAAAGTTTCAACGTAAATGATTGGATTTCAGTTGGAGTTGAGGGACAGGAATGAACAACAGAGTTAAATTGTCTTTCAGATGTTAAGTCGTATCCCTGATGTGGTTTGCTGGTCTTATTTAGCTGATCAGAAATTGTATTGTTGGCTACCTTTGTGTATTTACACATTTATAAAAGTTAGGGGTCGGTAAGATTATTTTCATGATTAAATATCATTATACTTTAAATGTTAATATATTTTTAATATGTAATTATTTTTTTACTTTCACTTTTGATTAATTTAATGCACATTTGTTGATTTAAATTTATTAAAATGTAAAGTTTTATAGAAATGTAAAACATTTACCCATGCTTATGAATGGTAGCCTACTGCATTACTTTAAATTACAACTTTTAGGGCCAGTGTCACAGTCTGACCTGGAGTCAGGGAATCAGGCACGAGGAGACACTGAGTTCACAAAACGAGAGGTTTTAATCCTTAAACATGGAACACAGGAGACGTAGGAACAGCAGGGAAGACATTCAATAACCGACCAAAACTAACTGGAAGGACTGGGGCTTTTAAAGACAGGGTAACGAGGGAACTAAGGAGACACACCTGGAATCAAATTAACAATCAAGACACAGACGGGGACTAATAAACTAATGATGACATGAAACAGGAAGGACCAAATATGGGCACATAACACAAGGGTAAGGAAACAAAGTCTGACATTACCCCCCCCCCTCTCAATAGGCGCGTCCCGCGCCGTATAACATCGAGAGGGGAGGGGGGGTGGGTGCTCTGGAGGCCTCACGGGACACGGACACAGGACAGGACAGGAGGCCTCCAGGGCGGCACCCGTTCCAGGAGCCATGGTGGAGCGGGAAGCTCGGGCGGCCATGGCGGAGCAGGGAGCTCAGGCAGCCATGGCAGGTCAGGGGACTCGGGAGGCCATGGCGGATCCGAGGACTCAGGAGGCCTTGGCGGGTCAGGGGACTCGGGAGGCCATGGCGGATCGGGGAGCTTGGGTGGCCATGGTGGATCCGGGAACTCAGGAGGCCTTGGCGGGTCAGGGGACTCAGGAGGCCATGGCGGATCGAGGAGCTTGGGTGGCCATGGCGGATCCGGGGACTCGGGAGGCCATGGCGGAGCGGGGAGCTTGGGAGGCCTCCATGGCGGGTAGCCCCCCCCCAAAATTTTCTTGGGGAGACTCTTCATCACCTGGAGGCTCTCTGGAGGCGTCGTCGCCAGGGGCTCTGCGGAGCCGGACGGAAACGGCAGGGGCTCTGGAGAGCCGGACGGGACCAGCAGGGGCTCTGGAGAGCTGGACGGGACCAGCAGGGGCTCTGGAGAGCTGGACGGGACCGGCAGGGGCTCTGGAGAGCTGGATGGGACCGGCAGGGGCTCTGGAGAGCTGGACGGAGCCGGCAGGGGCTCTGGAGAGCTGGACGGGACCAGCAGGGGCTCTGGAGAGCTGGACGGAGCCAGCAGGGGCTCTGGAGAGCCGGACGGGACCGGCACTGGAGGACGCTCTGGCAGCGCAGCGTCTCGGGGGCGCTCTGACAGCGCGGAGCTGGACAGGACCAGCGGGAACGACGGAGAGAGCTTGCGAGGAGCGACCACAGGAGGGTGCAGTCTCGGAGCAGGCACTGGAGGGCGCTGTCGGGGAGCAGGCACTGGAGGGCGCAGTCTCGGAGCAGGCACTGGAGGGCGCAGTCTCGGAGCAGGCACTGGAGGGCGCAGTCTCGGAGCAGGCACTGGAGGGCGCTCGGGAAGCGCGGGCACTCGGCGGCGCTCGGGAAGCGCGGGCACTCGGCGGCGCTCGGGAAGCGCGGGCACTCGGCGGCGCTCGGGAAGCGCGGGTACCGGGCTTGGGAGCGCAACAGCCTGTGGTCTTGGCTTAGCTGAGGGCGGCGGCTCAGGGCTGAGGAGGATGGAGCTGCTGAGGAGGCAGGGGGGATCCTTGGGGTTGGGCAAGCGGGAGCCGTTGGAGAGGTATGCGGAGGGTCTCGGCGTGGGATGAGCTGGGGAGATGCGGCGCATTCCCGCTGGAGTGGGATGATGAGGCCGGGGAATTTCCTCGACTTCCTCGTCGGAACCATTTAGAAAGAAGATTAGGTTAATAAGCTCGATCAATGGAAAATCACCTACTGGAAGATCGCAGCGTATAACTTCATCATCCAACCCCAGCAGGAAACACGCACCCAGAGCGGCCACATGCCAACTCACCCGGTTAGAGAGCTCAAGAAACTCCTTCACATATCTCTCCAACCTCCGACCGCCCTGCCGCAACCCACACAGCCCGTCCTCAGCTGAAGTCATCAGTAATGTGGGTCGGTTATTCTGTCACAGTCTGACCTGGAGTCAGGGAATCAGGCACGAGGAGACACGGAGTTCACAAAACGAGAGGTTTTAATCCTTAAACATGGAACACAGGAGACGTAGGAACAGCAGGGAAGACATTCAATAACCGACCAAAACTAACTGGAAGGACTGGGGCTTTTAAAGACAGGGTAACGAGGGAACTAAGGAGACACACCTGGAATCAAATTAACAATCAAGACACAGACGGGGACTAATAAACTAATGATGACATGAAACAGGAAGGACCAAATATGGGCACATAACACAAGGGTAAGGAAACAAAGTCTGACAGCCAGATTTTCCAAAAGTATTTTGGTGTTTAAATAGTACTGTCAGAATTTACTAAAGACGCACAATGAATAATTAGTGATGAAAAGGCGTGGACACAGTTATTTTTGCACCTGGCCTTTTTGAATTTGCATTTGTAGGTGTTTCTCTTTCAAATGAAAAATTTATGGGAGGAGTATTCAAATTAATCACACAATGAGATTTACTAACGTTTGCGCTCGTCAAATTACTGGTATTTGCCGCATTATTTAATGCCCCAAAAATGCAACTATTTTGCACCTGTGTCGTAAGTATGAAATTAAAAGTATGGGTGGCAGTCCTGGCTTGTAACCCAAAGGTCACGGGTTCGAGTCTTGCTACCGGCAGGGATTGTAGCTCGGGGGAGTGAATTACCAGCTCTCCACCCTCAATACCACGACTGAGGTGAGACCTTGAGCAAGGCACCAAACCCCCAACTGCTCCTGGGGCGCCGCAGCATAAATGGCCTGGGGACTTTAGTGTGGTTTGTCGATCAGTATTTGAGTTTTCTTTAAGTTTTCTTGCAGATATTTAAGAAATACATCTTAAGCAAGTCCATTGTGGTTTGCTGGTTTTAGCTCACCACCAAAACCATTTCTGATTAGCTAAATATGCACATTTGGACAATTGTTCAATAGTTTGGGCCAGTAAGATTTTTAAAATGGTTTTGAAAGAAGTCACATATGGCAAGGCAATATTTATTTAAAATATCAATAAATTATGCAAACAATAGTTGTTGTGAAAATGTTTTTGCAGTTTAAAATAACCCTTTTCTATTTGAATATGTATTTTTTTTTCTGTGATATAAAGCTACATTTTCAACAGCATTAGTCCAGTCTTCACATGATCCTCGCCTCCACCGCTTGCTTAGATGTTATACTGAAATCGAGTTTGTATAATAATCTAACAACAGCCCCTGAATACAACATGATCATTTCATTAATAATAAATGCATCACAAGGTTTCTGCTAACGCACCTTACATGTTTAGTCAGTGGAAACACTTAATCGGAATGTAATCAGCCCAATGAACGCTTGCATAAACACTGGAGCTACGAATCCGGTCCGCCTGTTGCCCTTCGCTCTCAGGCCTTCTTCACCCTCGAAGGGATCTGAAGATTTTCTTGTGCATTTTACCTGCACTTGAAAAAGAATCTCAATGCTGTAAAGTCAATTATTGTACATTTTCAGAGGCAGAATATCAAAAGAGGAGATCTCATTTGTTATGGATAGCTTGAAATTCAACATCATTTTTTGCTTTTATCTTTGTTATAACTGGTTTAGCCTTGAGTCGTGCCCGCGGCAAAAAGCACTTCACTACACTGGTTTCATCAATAAATCAAAAAGGCTCTCATTTATAATTTCTGAGTTAAGAGTTGCAGGGAGTAATGACAATACATGCATATTCATTGTTCCTCGGTGGCGTACGCAGAAGTCTGATTAGTCTACGAATCATCGCAATACATTAAGCATTGTGTGTCCTCGTAATGCTATATGAATATTGCTTGTACTGCATTGTCTGATTTCCACTTCTACAATGTCCATGTATTATCTCAGGCCCATGAATTGATGGTAAACAAGCCCCAAAAATGAAAGATTGTTGGATTAGGAAGTAAAATGGTTCATTTTCTAAATGGAAATGGAGTAATCAGCACTGCAGGGTCTTTGCTTCGAGACAGCATAGGGTCAATACTATATGTATTGAATTTGCATTGAGTTTGTAAGTGGAGTTGGCTCAGAGAGTGAATTACGCTGGACTGATGGGTGTCTCGATTGGTTGGGTTTCTCATATTATGTTGCCGTTGCTTCAGGAGGTGAAATGGTCAGCTAAAAAGCCCCCCAAAACCTTAATGCACTTCCTCTCACTTTGCTGAAGTGGTGGCTAGAGGTCAACACACTGCGGTTAACAGTGAGAGATGTTTAAGAGAGCAACTCAGCCTGTCAAAGTTCAGTCTAAACAAGTTTGTGAGCAAAGTCATGTGGCTTGTGTTGAATTAATTTAATACCAGGATCTCAAATCATGCTTTGAAATGTACTACACCAGGGGGTCAAGGTTTGACTTGTTAGTTTTGGCAGATAGTCTAAAAAACATCTTTCTGCATTAATGACCATGCACAATTATGTATTGAAACATGTATTGAATTTTATTTATTTATTTACCTATTTGTTTACTTGCTTTTCTTATTTACTAGCAAAATATCAATTGTATTATTTTGTTATATTGTAGGTAGATGTTTTATCAGTGATATTTACATTCACACATAAAGTACATGTATGCACATATCTTTCACTTATGCCATTGGAAAATACCATTTGTTAAAACAGATAAGTTATTAAGATTAGTTGTTTTAGAATAGTTATAATATTTGCTTGTTTATTAGTATTTTTACAACAAGTTATACATAGTTACATTACTGCTCAAATGTGATAAAAAATCTGTAATATTGTGAAATATTGCAATATTAATATATTTTAAACAATTATGTTTAATTTGTTAACATTATTCAACTATATTAGAACATGAAATAATAATGAACAATACTTTTGTAATCTTTTTAATCTTAGATAATAATATTTTCAACATTTAATAACTTTTTAGGATCAAAAGTTGAATCTGAATTACCATGAACATTTTTTTATTTAGTAACTGACAAAGGTTAATACATTCTGAAAAAAAATTCTCTCATTGTTAGTTTATTTTAGTTAATGCATTAATGTTAACAAATACGACCTTATTGTAAAGTGTCACCTTAAAACATCATTTTAATTCTGGTGATGACAACGCTTTAATTAATTCCATGTATCTTTGCTGAATAAAAGTTGTATTAGTTAGAATAATAATAAAAAACAACAGCAACACTTGAACAGTAGTGTATACTTGCATTGTATGTGTTCCAGATTCTTAAAATCTGGAAAATGTTTTTCACTGCAGTATAACTATAATAGCCACTCATGTACATTTACAGACATTATGTTCATAATGTCATATTTTGTTTTCCTCACACAACATAAAGGGGTATTTATACATTAAAATACATCGCTGGATCTGGACCAGTTAGTGTGGCTTGTCGATAAGCTAAAGTCACAGCTATCATTACAGGCAGCCAGCCAGTATGGTTACATCTCTTTTGGATTCTCTGCAGCTGACATTAGGCTAATCATCCAGGACAAACCAGTCGTCGATAACGTCAGGGTCATGTTTCCCTGAGCACAAGCAGTTAATTCCAAATCCAGTCTGGAAGCCCTAGAGCCTTTGATCCCAGATTTCTTTGAAAGAAAGTGCTGACATTTCTGACCACATGGCCCTAATCAGATTCAATATCGTAGCACCCGGTCTGTTTACTTATTAAAGCTTGTTTACATAATTGGGAATATCAAAGACTTCGATGGCATACATTAACTAGTCAGAATCTCATTCCGGCAAAGATTTTACACATGAAATGCACCCTTATCTTAGAGGAAAGGGATAATAATGCAGCCCAATATTTTGGGAATTACTTTGACTAGCTTGAAATGAGGAAGGGAAAAAATAGAGCAGCCAGGAAATGCAACATATTGACACAGGTGCTGTAATTAATCAGAGCCTGAAGAAACATTGTTTTTACAAAGAAAATTCCCTAACGTTTATTCTATAAGTGGAGGTTTGACCTCAAACAGATGGAATGCTTTTAGCTAGAGAGGTGCATGAAAAAAAGAATATGCATTGGCAAACACAGTAGATATGAGCTCTGAAGATCAAGTTTTCTGAAAAAAAAAACACAAAGAAAACACCACATTAACTTTTTAAAAGTTTTATGGACTAAATAATAAAAGATGCATAGCAGCAGGACATCCCAAGTGCTTTGAAGAAACAAGCTTTCATGTTTGTTTCTTTTGCACAGATGTCTATGAAAATGATTAGGCCCAGAGAGCATGCCCAGTGCCACGGATGTGAATTATTTTTGAAATTGTAATAATTTGGTGAGAAGGTCTTTATGTCTTGTTTGCAAGTGTTATCAACATATAAATTGTGTGTCAGAGAATCATGTAGTAATATGACTAGACAGAGCTAATAATATTAATTCTAATGTGCATAGAGCTGATGTGTGTGTGCGTGTGTGTGTGTGTGTGTGTGTGTGTGTGTGTGTGTGTGTGTGTGTGTGTGTGTGTGTGTGTGTGTGTGTGTGTGTGTGTGTGTGTGTGTGTGTGTGTGAGTGTGAATGCCATTAGAATTTTGATTGGATGTGTTAACTGAGCTAAGCTGGTATTTCATAAATATTACATAGTTCTTTTTTCTTCTCTTTGGGAGTAAGCAGTGCAAAGGAAGTTCTTACATACTGTGAGTGGAATATGTACACACAGGGGCGCCTTAAGATAACCAGAGGCCCCTGGGCTAACGCATTATGGTAGCCCTCCTACCACAGAAAACTTCGTTTTTATTTTTTGCTTCCTGATAATTATTGGTTAAATTTCCATTTTTTTTTTCTTGTTAATATGCCAGTTAACGTTCACAACACTGACTACGTTTACATGCGCACAAATAATGTGATTATTTCCAATAATCAGAGTAAGGACTTAATCGTATAATGATGTTTACATGTCACGAGCAACTCTTACTTACTTTTTAATAAAAATAAATAAACGTTGGACTCAGAAACTATATTATGCACTTTTGGACTCAGAAAGAGCAGGTGTGTTTAATGGCCATGGTTTAAATTTATTTACGTCTAATGCATAATGATTTTGTATGGCTGTATTACATGTTTTTTCGGCGCCATAGAAATGTGATGGAATTTGTTTGCATAGATGCTGCCGTCGCGTTCTCGCCGTTTCTGGATGAGGGTAAGGAACAGAGACTGGTGGCAGCGAGTTTCTTCGCCTCCATCGTTTCTAATCTGCGTATTACTACAGCTGCACGTCCCGTCATTGGCCCTGTCTCAAATGGAACACTTCATGTGCACTTATGGACTTACAATGGCCGCCGTGTGCGCGTGTCCGTTAAGTCCACGAGACCGTAGGGTGTCCCATTCCTCATTTTAGCATTCAGAAGGGTGCAAGCTCGCAGCAGACTTCTACCCGACAGTCAAAGCGGCATTACATCACGAAAGTGTGGACTCAGAGGAAGACCGGGAGGGTTTAGGATGCCATTTGGAACAGGGGCATTCATGTACATCACGGGCGCATGCGCACTTTGCTCAGAGCGGCAATACTGTGATTAAGGTGTTTACATGCCTGTATATTTCTATTAAAATCGGCGTTAATGTTAATTATGTTAATATGAATATGCTTGCTGCGATTATGAGCTTAATCACATTATTTAAAAGTATTGCGTTTACATGAGGTAAAGATCAATCGCAATATTGTCAAAATCTCATTATAATCGCATTAAGATCTCATTATAATTGCATTAATCTCGTTTGGATGCACATAACACTACATAATTACATTCTTTATATGGAGGTAATATGAAAATAAAATGCCATCAAAACTTTCCTGGCTGAAATGTGAGTTTACAGGTATGATTTAAACACCTTAAATCACACAAACTATTCTTTATGCATCATCAGTAGAACGAAACAACACGACATGTTGGAATAAATGTGGACTGTTTGGTGATTTACTAGCTGCGTTTTTATTTTGTAACATGCCGTGCTCATGTTTAATTAATTAAATCAGAGCCGTATAAAGTTTAATGATCACATTTAAGCAATAGGACAATTCCTATTTAAAATGTAGGCTTTGAAGCAGCATCTTAATCTATCCTTCAGCAAACAGACACACGCATTACATCCACGCAAATGACTTGTGCTGGGCTACTTTACTAGCGAATGCATTGATTGTGCTGCTTTCCGCTTATAGTATATCGGCGGAACATACCAACTACACAAACTGCGCGAGGAACCTAAACTGAACCATTCACTATGTAGGACACTACAACCAGGGCGTATAATTTCCTTGCAGCCAGTGGGCCCCCTTTCTAGTGTGCCTTCATGTGTGCCTGGACTTCAGCCCCTTGAAGCCTGGGCATTAATGTGCCATTCCCCAATTAAAAAGAAGGCGCTTTAGAGCTAGGTGGGAAAAACCCTTGAGCCCTTGATAATTTATGTGTGTGTTACTCCCAAATTTAGTTTGACCTGTAGAACAACAGTCTTACATAGCAAATACTGAATACAAATAAATATTTTTACTAATAAGCAAATATTTGTAATTTTTTTTGCAAACTGTTTGTTTAAGGAAATGACATCTGAAAAAGGCTATTTAGACTTGGTGTCTTTTATATATATATATATATATATATATATAGCTGAAGTTTAGAATGCTCCATGTATACAGTATATAGATGCCTCAACATCGACTGTTATATATGGGCCGCAATATGTAAGACATCCGACATTTTTGGAACGGTCTGCAAATTTTTGAGCGCATTGACTGCGCGCAAATACAACAGCAAGTTAAACGCTTGTATATCTTTGAATATTCATTAATTTATATGGTGAATGCGAGATGGCTGACGCATCAACATATCTGGAGCGATCAAATAGAGAATCTACATATATATGGTCTGCTCGTCACTCCACAGAAGAGAGGGGCGGAGTCAGAAGACCTCACTAGTATTTAAAGCAACATGGACTAGATCAGTGTGCTGAAAACAGAGCTGATTTTACAGGGTAAATAAGTTGTTTTTTACACTACCATTGAGAAATTTTAACCAAAGTATGTTATAGACTTGTCATTAAGACCAGGGGTGGCATTTGTGTATGGCAGAGTATGGCAGTTGCCATACCCTAGCCCAGTCAGGTGTGCCGTGAAATATTGTCTAAACTTCATATCTCTATTATAATTTGTTATTATTATTTTAAATCAGAGGGTTAAAAAATGTTTAACCAATGATAAGCATTAAGAAGAGCGTGCCAGTAAAACTTCGTAACACCATTGGATCATCTCTCAGCTAAACCTCTTAACTTCACCCTACCTCCATTCAGATTGACCTGCTACGCACAGCCTGGTGGAGACATATATCCGCTTTTCCGCTATGAAAGTGTAAATAAATAATTGATGTTTGAATATTACAGCGTTTTCTTTACTCAAACACTATGTCTGTAAAGGCTAATGTTTTTGTGTGCTTGAAGAGCGGAGATTTGGTTTAGTCATTTGCCGTCTAGCCAATATACATCTGTACGTTTTAAATATCCTGTGCATATGTGCTTAATTTTAGATTTTGACCAAGTGTATTAAACAGCAACAAGCGCTCATGTAGCTAAAATAAACATTATATAACCTTTACAAGTTGAATAAAGCATAATTCCATGCACTTGCTGCTTCAGATAACAGTTACAGCCGTTCTAATGACAGACAAAACACCCCCCCTCAGATCCACCTCAGCCCTTAGTATCAAAGTATACATTGTAATATGTAAAATGCATTCATGCCATCTCTGGGTAGCACTTTACTTTACAGTCATGTTCCGCATGTACATACTATATTATATACAGTACCTTAAATTATTCAGTACTTAGGTAAGTATGCTGTAAGTACACATACTGTCAAAAAAAGTGCAACCCACCTCTGAGCAGCATTAAACAGTCTATGTAAAGATGCCTAACTGCCACTTCAGAAGCGCTTTTGTGCTACTTTCTGTGCAAATTTGGCATTATTGTGAGTTGTACATATTTTTGGTTACTTTTTTGTTAAGTTTTTGGGAAGTAGGACTGAGGATGTGTACCCCAGTGAATAGTAGATTTGCATAGAAATAAATTTGAACAGTTGGAAATAATTAAAACTCTCATCAATATGGAGATAATTAACACTGCATCTCCAACAAAATCACACGTCAATTCACATATATGTGGTTCACATATGCTCACACAAATGAAAACCTCCCTAATTGCACACATTAAAATATCCAAATATGTTATTCTTAACTTATTTTGTATATGGGCAATTCAAAGCACATTTTTTTGCCGCATATATGTAAATTGACGTGTGAAATTGACGTGATTATAAATGAGATTTTTTTTACTTAATTGTATTTTGTATTTGTTCTTGCCCCTGATGATAATGTCACATTTCCATCCCACCAAGCATGCCTTCATGTTCCTGCAGCCATGTCTTTTTTTCTCTATAGACTTTACCTGACAACATCCTGATCACAGGAGAGTTCTGTAGACCTCAGAGAAAGAGATGCAGAAGATCTGAAGAATGAAAAGGGTTTATGAAGAATCAGACGTATATCTGTTCACTTTACAAACGTCAGAAATGCTGCACTACTGCCATTACGAGTGGACACCCTACTAAAGCAGCCCAAAGACTCTGGTGAATCCTCTAACAAGCAGACCTACAGTATCTACCAATAACAACTAAAGATTTGCAGGCTGCTGTTGCACTTCATAACATCCATATTGTCTCCCAGAGAGAGAAAAAAAAGAGAAACATCACACAACTGAGCTCATGGGAGGCTGGTGGTCATGCCAGGTTTGGTAAAATCATTGAGATCTTCACTGGGGATTTGAATGTTGTTCCCCCTCCTCACAAATGAAAAGAACGTCAATACATCAGTATATCAACCCCAAAATGTGTATATATATATATATATATATATATTATTATTATTATTTTTTGTTGTTGTTGAGAAAAGCTTTCTTTACTAATTATGAAGATCCTATGTGATAAATAATTCATGCAGAATTCCATATCCTAAAGGGTTCACAAATGTTTTAAAACATTGGCCTTAAAATTTGCCCCAAACGTTCTTTTCTTTTAAATGTCTCACTGTATCCCCTCTGTCATCAAGTTAGCACGTTTGTGCAAATTACAAAGTATTGATTTAATTATTGTGTAATTCATAAGTGCATACAATTGATGTCTCTTAAAGTGGACAGCTTGAAAAAAACAGGACTTATCCTGCTGATTTAACAACATTTCTCTCTAACATGCACGATTGATTTTCATGAGCTCGCTTTAACACCCCTTGAGTAACTTTTCTTTTTTTTTTCTTTGAGTCAGAGCCGAACTGTTTAAGACCGATATGTGAGACAAAATCCAAAATAAGACTGTGTTCATTGCTGTAAAATAACAAAACATGGAACAAATCATAATGTTATTCATTGATTGTTGAACAGAGCGCGATATAGATCCATCTCATTGTGCTTCATCTAATAATGGGATTATTTCTCCTTAGATAAAGTGTCATGTTTAGATTTAAGGCAAGCAAATTCAATGTAAATGGTCTAAAATTTATTTTATTTTAGATAAAATTGATGAGAAAAGGAGCAGACAAAAAAATCAATTAAGCCGGCCAACTAAACCCTGATATGATCTAACCCCATCTGACTATCATTGTAGGTATTCTACATTTTGTCTTCATTTATGCACCCCATGTCATTGTAACCCCCTGTGGCTTTCTTTTTAAAACCCCATGTGGAGAAAATAAATCCTGCCTAATATCTATATTTTTGTTTTTATGGAAAAATAACATATTGGATCGGAGCCACATGAAGGTGACTAAATGATGTCAGAGAATCCACGTTATATCAAGCATCTTTAACTACTATGTGCTAAATGATGAACTGTATTTTGTACTGTAAATTAATAATTTGATACAATGCACTGTGTACACTGAAATCCATTGTGTACACTGAATAAAGTGAGATTACTGCGTTTTAAAATGCACCTGATGTGTTCAGTTTGTTTAAAATCACATGGCAGTCCAAATTAATAGAAAAATAAATAAATAATGGATGAAAATGAAGAAAAAAACTCCAAATAAATAACCAAGTTAAATGTATAGCTAGTCTAAAGAAGATATATTGATTTATTTATGACCTTTATAATAAATACTGTTTTATTTTTGTATTAATAGTTTTGGAAAAAGCATCATTTTGATTTATATTAAAATATAATAATAATAATAATAATAATAAGTTACTTTTTAATTAATCTGTAAGTAATTTAAAGTTAACAACAGTCCCTTTTTTGTGAACTATATCTTTAAGGCTTATCTCCAACTTGATTTTTCATGAGAATAAATAATTTTAATTTAATTTGTTCTCTCATTAAAATATATCTGTTGGCACTTTTAACCATAAGGCATTGGCACAGAGCTTGACAGATTGGTGTAATCAATTAGCATATGGTGCAAGGGCACAACAAGGACGCAAGATTCTCTAAAACTTTTCGCAGTCCAGACGGTAATCAGATCTGACCACTGTTGTGATTACAATCAACAAGTGTTCTCTGGAGATAGCATTCTGTCTGCAATTAAATCCCCACCCTTCAGACTCTGTCTGCAGTTTGGCATCAGTGTGTGTGTATGTGTGTGCGTGCGTGAAAGAGTTTCTCCTGTAAGCAGGTTAAGTTAAGCACAGTGTAATCTTTCAGTCTGTATGTTTGACATGTGTCAAGCCATGATAGCCAGAGCGTGTGCTGCTGGAAAATAAGCCGAGTGCATTTGAAAAAGCTGAATTCCATTTCTCATCTATCCTTCATCTTAGCATTTTCTTTCACTGATTGTATTTTTGCTTCATCAGCATGAACAAATCGAAGCTGAAAAGAAGAGGGAAAGGGAGTCGCGTTTCCATTCTGAAAATATTCCCACAATCCCTGCAATCCCAGTGTGGTTAATGGGGTCATGACGTATATATGTAAATACAACGTCTCGTCCATCATGTTCTAAAGATGGCTTCTGTCCCTCCTCCTCCTCGTCCAAAGCTCAGTCAGGAATGACAGTCTAATTAAACAGTCATTTGGCTCCTGTAGGCCGGAATTTCGTCCTCTGAATAGTCCTTAATTGAAATGCCCAGGCTCTGTGACCTTGGGATGTTAATCCACAGCTGTAACATTCATCTCTTTCTTGGCAGCTCTCTACCTTCTGTCTCCTAATCAAACACTTTGGGGAAAGCCAGGCATCACTCACATCGCTTCTGTCATGCAAATCGGATTTATGAGGTGGTATCAGGGGAGCGCTGTTGTTTTAAATGTTTACAGCCTGCACGTGTGAGTGTGTGCACACATGTATGTGAATGCAGCCCACACAGTCATTATTATCCTCTGATATTTCCATCAGAGAAGGAACATCTGGATTTAGCCAGAGAGAGCAATCCAGCTGTCTCTGTGTTTTGTGTTTGCTCTGCCCAGAAAATGTGTCCATGAATAGATTTGAAAATATAAAACGACATCTGAATGTTTCCAACATGGCCAGTAGATTTGAGTACAGGCGGTAGGGACGTGTCACAACTAAAGTTGAGAGACTAATGACAAATTCCTAAAAAATCCTTTATTTCTAGTGATTGAATTTGTGTCTAAATGTGAAATAATGCCATAAGTATTTTTTGTGCATAAAATAAATTCTAAAGATAAATAGCTATTGTGTATTTTAACGGTTTAGAGACTTAATAGAAATATTACTCAGGAAAGGAAAGGAGGCACATCTTGGATTTTTATTTTATTTTTATTAAAGTAATTATGAGTATTGGATGCCATAAGCCTGCTTACTTATTGATTTATGTATGCATACATTTTATTTCCTTTTGCATATGCTTGACAACTTAGATTTTAATGTATTAGAGACTAGAAAGAAAGAAAGAAAGAAAGAAAGAAAGAAAGAAAGAAAGAAAGAAAGAAAGAAAGAAAGAAAGAAAGAAAGAAAGAAAGAAAGAAAGAAAGAAAGAAAGAACAAATATTTTAGATTTAAGTTGCATTGTTTTTTGTAAGAATTGTATCATTTACAGATTTAAATTAAAATATGTGACCCTGGACAACAAAACCAGTCTTAAGTAGCACGGGTATATTTGTAGCAATAGCCAAAAATACATTGTATGGGTTTATAGATTTTTATTTTATGCCAAAAATCATTAGGATATTAAGTAAAGATCATGTTCCATGAATATATTTTGTAAATGTCCTACTGTAAGTATATTAAAACTTAATTTTGGAATAGTAACAAGCAATATTAAGAACTTAATTTGGACAATTTCAAAGGCGATTTTCTCAATATTTAGATTTTTTTGCACCCTCAGATTCCATATTTTTAAATAGTTGTATCTCGGCCAAATATTGTTCGATCCTAACAAACCATACATCAATGTAAAGCTTATTTATTCAGGTGATGTTTAAATCTCAATAAAAAAAAGACACTTAAGACTGGTTTTGTGGTCCAGGGTCACATATGCATTATTACAAATCACATTATTACAATACAATGAATGAATGAATGAATGAATGAAATAATTAATTAATTAATTAATTAATGACTTATTATAATGAATAAAATGACTTAATTTTCTCAGAATATTATTTCATATAATTTTTGTAAACATGAAAATTGACCTGCACACTTTAGTTCGTTGATTGATTCATTCAATCATATTTGTTTAGCTGACTTAATGTATCTGCTATAAATGTAGAGTTACTGTACAAAGTTGCGACGCACAGCAGATACAGAAACAGAGAGAGGGATGAGAATATCATAGGTGATATGGCTGTTTTAGTCTGATCAACGGTGGCACACAGTCTCTGATTAGTAATTGTTCACCAAAAGCTTTGTTATCGAACACCCCAATTCACATAATCACTGGATCTAACAATAGAAAATCAGTTGCATTAACATAATTTCCAATTCACTCATCATTGCCTGGTGATTGTACTATCTCTTCCTACATGTCTGCACATTTATTTTCTATCATTGATTCAATGACATGAAATGGCACGTCTGCCATCATGGCTATCTGATGATTGTATGTTTGTGTTGTACAGATATACCTCACATTGTGAGCGTGGTGACAAAGCAACACTTTAATAAAAGCTGGGCAAATGCTCCCATATGAGGCTTTTGACAAGTAATCTGAACAAAACATGATCTTGAGCCCAGTCTAGAATCTACAGTTTAATTGTGCTTTCTTAGAACTTTCTTATAACAACACAATAAGTCAATTTATTCAAATACAGAAACATTTAAGTTGTGTGGGGTAAATCATATTATTTTGTGTGTGTGAAATGTTATGTTTTATTTATTGTTTTATTATGTATCCTACGTTTATTATTATTTATTTACTTTAACCTTCAGATGTTTTGTGTTAATATTTCAGTTAAATGTCAGACATACAGGTAAAAAAAAAATATATATATATATATACACTGAACACAATTATAAATGCAACACTTTTGTTTTTGCCCTCATTTTTCATGAGCTGAACTCAAAGATCTAAGACTTGTTCAATGTACACAAAAGGCCTATTTCTCTCAAATATTGTTCACAAATCTGTCTAAATCTGTCATAAAAACTTTTTAAATTGATTATTTCATAGGCAATAATTAGCAAGTCAACTTGATATCTGTAATGGGGCGAATGAGACGTGAGGCATGCGGATCCATGTGCAAGCTTTTAATAAATGACATGGTCAAAAACACAGGCAGGGTCGAACAAATGGCAAACAGATATATTGAGGGCAAGGCAGATGAGTACTCAAGTAAACGGGCGTGGTCTTCGATCGGTGAACAATATCCAGAGGGCTTGACAAGAGGGGTAATCCAGGTACACAAGCAATGGTCCAGGCAGGGGCAAACAGAGTCCAAATGGAAGGCAAAGGGTTAATCCAATATACAAGGCAGAAGATCAAGAACCAGACAACAAGAGACTTAAACTAAAATAAGAAACGGAAACTAGGAATGGGTCCATAAAGCAACTAACACTCGGAGAATGAAAAACGCGGATCAATAAAGGAGACTGAACACAAAAACAAACACGGAAAGTCTTGGTAAGTAGCTCACACTAGGAGAAAACTAAACGCTAAACAATACTCGGCAGAGAAGAAGAGGATGTCCATGGTTTATGTAGAGTGTGTGATCAGTGCAATCAGCTGTGTGTCGTCAGTGCAATGGATGATGGGAATTGTAGTCTGAGGTGGAGTACAACAGTTAGTGTAGTGCAAGAGTCCATGTAGTGAGCGACTTCTGGTGGTAAGTTAAAAGAAGTTAATCGACCAGATTCTTGACAATATCCATGTGCAGAACAGCAAATCCCATGATGAGTTATGACTGTGAATGCACTTATTTGTGCTAATGTCTGCCTTCCATTTACTCTTTTGTCAAATGACACAGAAAATGTGCAATCTATTTTCTCCAAGTCAGCATATTATTGTCTATTATCAATTTATTGGCATAACAACTTAAAAGAAATGTGATTGTTGCATGTCATGTCAAATAGAAACTTCTGCTTTTTCTTTTTTCTTAGCCAGTCCTTAGCCATAATATGAAGCAAAGTGGACCAGACTTTGTGTCAGTCATCAGAAGTCTGGTTATGACTAAGTGCTGCCCGACAGCAAAGCTTTGGAAAATTTTGCATGAAAAACAGACTCACCAGCAAAACCACCCACACGTCCTCCGTCGTGGAAGAGTCTGGGCGTAGGTGCAAGAAAGAAAGATTAATGTGTCATATATTCAATTAATTAAGCAGGTAATACATCTCCGGCTTCATAATACAGATTAATCATTAAAAGGTCTCAAATAAATAAATACAGAAGCTTCCTTAAATGCTATTTATTGGGAAAAATGAATTACTGTGCGGCCACCACAAAGGCACAAAATGAATGAGACGAGTAGCTTCTCTGTAGTGAAATTACATTAGACAATGACCCTAATCTGTAGCTTTTCATTTCATCGTTGCTTAGGTATTACTCATTCTGTCTGATCGTAAAGCACACCGTTTGGGGAATCTGAGCGAGTTTACCGGTGAAAGGGCCGGTGCTAAAACAAAAAGTGATCTGAATTAATGTATAGTCCACGTTTGATCATAAATACTAGCTGTATTCAGAATTAATCAGTGCAGTGTAGCCTAAAGAAACATGTTTTCCTGATCTATAATGTTGTGAAGTTCTATGCTTCAGACAATGTTTTATTTCTGTCTAGCTATAACAAAGTCTGTGCCAATAGTCCTCAATTTATCAGATCCTAATTTGATACCAAGTCTCACCATTATTTCTTGAATTTTATGCTTCACTCAAAATCCTAGCGAGTAGAAGGTATTTGCACGAGTTTAAATAGTGACAGAGACTGTTTGCACCAAGTATAAATACAGCAGCAAAAAGCATCTTGTATTTACTAAGTACAAATAATTACATGCCAACCAGGAATACATAATATCTGCCCACATAGTTTTACTAATACTTTTTCGTTGAGCAAGAAATATCTAACCAACATTTAAGTGCATGCTTACCTTCAGCAAACATGTACTTATTTTCTGTTTATTTAATCATAGTCAACATGAACAATGTATAAATTGTAAATCCTGGAGGCTTGTGCAGGCACATTTCTTGTGCAGGAGGGTTACACTTTATGTCCTTGTTACAGTTCAATTATACATTTAAGTACTGAGTACTATTAATTAACTGCATGCACTTACTATATGGTATAGGGTTGGGATTAGGGTTTGGCTTTGAGTTACTTGCATATAATTATTCATAATTTATTGTTACTATAATAGTAAGTACATGTAACGTATGTAACAAGGTCACCTTAAAATAAAGTGTTACCTGATTGGAGCATTCATTGTGAGCCCACATTCTTTTCAATATATTCGGTGCGTGAGTAAGAACAACATTTTGGGGAATCTTGTTGGTACATTATGTCTTAGTACGCAGATTAAATTAGGAGGCAGAACGAGCAAGTGAACCTTGCAACTTATTGCATGATATTGCACAGAACTCCAAAATGCTTATGAGCCATAATTATGTGTTGGGTTTTCTACATGTGCATCTGAAACTAAACCTGCAATATTTGCAACTGGGAACATGAACCACAAAGTCTGTGCTAACAGTTTCTGAAAGTGCATATCGCACGTTTAAGAGCGCATTCAATTGAGATTCTGCTTGCATTTAGTCAAGGTGACATTCAGAGAAATTAATTAAGCACCGGCTTGTAATAGTTTGAACTCCGACCTGAGTCCATTCCAGCAAGAATATCTCCCGACATATAAACAGCATTTCTGAGGTCACTGTCACCTGGGTATCCTCATGCATTTAATATTGAGCACAAAATAAACACCTCGAGATGTACATTTATCATGGCTCGCCGTAAACATCTCCAGCCTCTCATAACTTATGCGATCTCTGAGTTTTACAAAGCGCCTTGCATCCTGCTGTAGTGTGCTCAGAATACACGTGTGGCCCTGAATCAATACACACGGCGACACAGGCGAGCCGATGAACACCATTCTCACTCCATGTTTTGGAGGCTGTATTGTGATAAGGACAAGTCACAGATTGGTTACATTTTTTGAAAATACAGTGTAGAAACGTTTTTGCACTCTTTAAAATGTCATTGCATTAGATGGATCATACCAAGTTGCATCTGCAAAAAAAAAAACTTACAATAGAGCTTGTATTACCCCCAAAACATTTAGCTTGAAAAATAAAATGTGTTTGTGGGTTGAAATCCTTAAAATGCAAATCCATGCATACATTTAGTGTTTTAAGTATTGACACCCCAGAATAGTTAAAATCAAACTTTACTTTATTAACTTCATTTAAATAAATGAATACACAAAACATTTTCTTTTTAATGAGATGGTTTGATGACACACATTGAACAAATTGGATTTGAAAGTAAGTATTTTTGACCAACCAGCAGCCAATGTTCTGTATGTCAAATCATGTTTGATTATATCCCTTTTTAATGGAAACATAGACCAACTGCAGTTATGATTACAATACCTTAATTTTACTGGTGAATAAGAGTGTGTCAGTATAAATACGGTAATAGAACTACATATGAAGTAAAATAAACATGAGATGTTGTACATTTATACTGTCATAGCAGCCTGTCCTGTCGGTTTGCAATTTGCTACTTTGAAAATATTGCAATTTATAAATGATCTTTTTTCCAATGATTAGATTGACTTTGCCATAATTTTCTACTTTATATGATTATAAACAAAATACATATGTATGAATAATAATAATAATAATGTTTATTTATTTTGTTACTTACCAACCACAATCTAAAGGCTACAATTGAGTTCAGATATGTCTCCTTACACCATTTATAGCCTTGCTTCCAGATTTACATTCCAGATTTTGAGTAAAGATTTTGATTGTTTTGTTTTAACAGTATGCAAACAAAGACATCAATGGCAACTAATAGATAATAAAACGATATAGTTTGACAAGACAATTTGATGGTTATTTGTTTTGATATCTGGTGGAAAGATCTATACTTGCGTTGGTGTTTTTGAGTTTTGTTCAGCAGCAGGATTTAATGTGGTTGTTATTGAAAGACCTCAGCTGTTGCTATGCAACAAATTATCTGCCAGATGCAAACATTCAAAAAGAGTGGACATTTGTGCACAAATAAGGACAGTTATTAGCTGGGCACATTAGTAAGTGTTTGCAAGGATGCTGTTTGATGCTTTCTTTAGGCTGTGGTTTGTTTTAATGGTTTACTGCATGTTTTAACAGTTTACTGCAGGAAATATGGACCAAACTGGTTTTGCATTTGCAGAACTGCACTGAAAGGCAGTAAGTTTCCTCAGAGGGTCCATCATTCATTCATGTCCTGCACATTCCCTGTCCCTCGAGTGCTCATTTATTACATATTTTGCCTAATTTGATCATGCTCTCTGCAAGCAATGAGCCTCTCAGCACTGGTCAACATGTTTTACAAAGCCTAATTCCATTCTGCTGCATTCTACAGGTTGAAACAGTCTACAAAAATGTCTGAAAATTACCAGATACAAGTATTACTAAATAATTGTGAGATGTCACTTTCCCCAGTCCTTGAACAGGAAGTATTTCCCCTCGGGACACTCATGATCCACTTCTGTCTACTGTGGATCAATGACACTCACATTTATACATACTGGGCAGTCAGTCATTATAGTACCTACCTGGAGGATGTGTTATGCACAGAGAGCACATTATAATTGGCTGGACTCATGCCTCAAAGTGACATGCGTCAATAAGAGATCCGTTCCAGGTCACAGCAGTTCAGTTGCAGAGTGAGACACAGGTGTGTCACATTGCACTGATCATTTAGTTGTCTTTCCACCATGTATAAGCAACCAAAAATGCATTTACTTGCATTAAAACATTGTCGAGCAAATCAACATCTAAACTGAAATATATTCCAAGATGAGTTTGTTTCTTCATTGGATCAGATTTGGAGAAAATTAGCATTACATCACTCACCAATGGATCCACTGCAGTGAATGGGTGCCGTCAGAATGAGAGTCCAAACAGCTGATACAAACATCACAATAATCCGCACCACTTGAGTCTATTAATTAAAAATAAATTTAATTAACCAAATACAACTCTTGCTTCTGACTAAAATATGAATGTTCTAGCCATAGCATTGCTTTCTTCAGTGATAAATGTGATAATTCCTATTTGAATTAGGAGAGAAATATGCACAGATCAAGCACCATTTACACGCATTTTACACAACAAAAGAGCAAAAACAAATATGTTCAGCTATATTTTGTCCCGAAGTGACGGTTTAAAGTTAAAACACCTTAATGATGGATAAAGATTTATCTGCACAACTGCACAACATGTGGATTAGTGTGATGTTTTTATCAGCTGTTTGGGCTCTTATTCTGTCGGCACCCATTCACTGCAGAGGATCTATTGGTGAGCAAATGATGGAATGCTGAAATTCTCCAAATCTGTTCCAGTGTTACAGAGGACTGATTACTAATTATCATGTCAATCCATTTTCTGTATTTTATTATAATAATTTTTGTAAATATGCCAGTCACATTTGTTTTACCTTTTCATTTCTATCTATATCTTTCCACATAAAACTCACGGCAATCGATAGACTGTTTTCTATAAAGCGATGAATTCGTTCTTCCATCCAAGGTCACAGTTTCGCAGCTCTGTTGTGCCGTGTGCGGTCGGGTGCCTGGGATGTGTTGTTTTCCCTCCGACCCAGTCACTGTATCCTGGATTACATGTAATTTCTCCTTGTGTCCCGCTGGTTCGGCTGTTGTCCCATCACTAATCGTATTATGTATGCAGTCTTTTTCTTTTCACACTCTGTGTTGTTGGCACCCCCTGTGCACCGGGGCATTGTTTTTCATCTTCTCAGAAACAAAAAGACACCGGTCTGTTCAGAATTAATATTTACACTCCCTCATCAGATGGCCTCTGCATCTATTGTTGGGTACAGAAAAGGACTTCAGGAAGATTCATTACAGCTGGCAGTAGGACAAATGCCTGTCCTTAATGAACTGTATTGTGTCCGAATTAACCTTAAGTGTTTGCTTCTTACAATCTCAAGACAACATAGGGGAATATTTGACACACCTTTGTGTCGTTCCACTCAGACTGTCTTTCTTTTGTGGAACACAAACTTGGTCTGTTCGTGCCTGTATTTTCTTCAGAAATGATGTTTAACATTAATCAATTAACATCCAAGTTGTGAATTTAATTTAATTCATTATTTACTTTAGTATTAAAAACAAAATATTGAAATGTCATTCTTTGAGCTAATTAATCAGTTAGTGTAATGCACCTGAATGCCTAAAACCCTCTTATTGGTATTTTAACCTGAACAATTATTATTATTATTGATGATTTGATTGATTGATTGATTGATTGATTGATTGATTGATTGATTGATTGATTGATTGAACATAGCTGTCGGTTAATGTTTTGCTTTGATTTTAATGATGATTATTGTTAATAATAATAATAATAATAACAATAATAATAACACACTCTAAAAAGGCTGGGTTAAAAAATAACCCAGCCTTAACCCAGCTGCTGGTCAACTCTGGGACAGAACACGCGCTGGGTTGTTTTGACCCAATTGCTGGGTTTAACCATTTGACCCATAATGCTGGGTTGTTTATTTAACCCAACCAGTGGGTCAGGTTAACTGTGTAGCTGGGTTAAACATTACCTAAACATTGGGTTATTTGTTGTCTCATTGCCTTGCTACCTCAATATTTACCATTATTAAATTTACCAATAATAATAAAAACAATATCAAAGGAATTATGGAACGTATTATTTTTATGTAATACAATTACACAACACAAAAAATGCATATGTACTTATAAATTTAATGAGTTTTCACATTTCTTTAAAATATTTTTGAATGGGTGCTACTGTTACACATTACATCCAACCCATACAGACACAAATAAAACAATCGTTTTGTAGATCAGTTCCTTTAAAACACAAAACTTTGTAAACTAGGTACTGTAGATTCCTATTCTTTGTCAACATTGCAGCATCATAACACTATGCAATTGATTATTGCCACATGAGAATCAGTCCAAATATTGTGCCCTTAAAACAGAACAAAACAAAGAGACCTACAACAGACAATACATGTGACAAAAAAATGAAAACGTTGGCCAGAAAAAAACTGTAGCCCTCAAATACTTCACACATGAAGACTCATGTCCATCAATAGGATATACTGCATGCTGGAGAAATTCCCAGTAAGAAATATGTTAGTGTAGCTAACATTAAGCACAAAAAAAGGACTTGAAAAAGATAAACAGCCTCAAGCAACAAGTCCATTCCAATGGCATGGCCCGAAACAATGGCGGAGGAGTGGAATGTCGTCTCGTCACCAAGGCACAACATGTACAGGAATGTATCACCATGTTGGTCCCCATCTGTTGATTACACGACACTTAGTCTTGCAACATAACTTACATTTTTACAAGTTGTAACATTTAAGTTGACTTAAACAAACAACGTTTAAGTGTATTTTATGGAAATCATCCAAACCATCAGGATTTCACTGTGAACTGGATCTGGTAAAGTTCAAAATATGTATTGTGCTACTGATTTAGGTGTCTTTCTGCTTACTGGCACTTCTTGGTTGTCTACCTAAATTTATCTAACTCTGACAAAACATTACAAAGCCATACAGAAACGTTACACAAACAGTGAGTTAACTGAACTTAACCCTGTATTTCTGACCTGACCTATATGACCTTTTCCATGAGGCGTTAAAAGAAGTACAACTTTGCAAGCACGCACGCAGGCATACACACACAAACACCAAACACACATATATACATATATATATATATATATATATATGTGTGAATATGTGTGTATATATATATACATATATACATATACATATATATATATATATACAGTGGGTACGGAAAGTATTCAGACCCCCTTACATTTTTCACTCTTTGTTATATTGCAGCCATTTGCTAAAATCATTTAAGTTCATTTTTGTTCCTCATTAATGTACACACAGCACCCCATATTGACAGAAAAACACAGAATTGTTTACATTTTTGCAGATTTATTAAAAAATAAAAACTGAAATATCACATGGTCCTAAGTATTCAGACCCTTTGCTGTGACACTCATATATTTAACTCAGGTGCTGTCCATTTCTTCTGATCATCCTTGAGATGGTTCTACACCTTCATTTGAGTCCAGCTGTGTTTGATTATACTGATTGGACTTGATTAGGAAAGCCACACACCTGTCTATATAAGACCTTACAGCTCACAGTGCATGTCAGAGCAAATGAGAATCATGAGGTCAAAGGAACTGCCTGAAGAGCTCAGAGACAGAATTGTGGCAAGGCACAGATCTGGCGAAGGTTACAAAAAAAAATTCTGCTGCACTTAAGGTTCCTAAGAGCCCAGTGGCCTCCATAATCCTTAAATGGAAGACGTTTGGGACGACCAGAACCCTTCCTAGAGCTGGCAGTCCGGCCAGACTGAGCTATCGGGGGAGAAGAGCCTTGGTGAGAGAGGTAAAGAAGAACCCAAAGATCACTGTGGCTGAGCTCCAGAGATGCATTCGGGAGATGGGAGAAAGTTGTAGAAAGTCAACCATCACTGCAGCCCTCCACCAGTCGGGGCTTTATGGCAGAGTGGCGGAAGCCTCTCCTCAGTGCAAGACACATGAAAGCCCGCATGGAGTTTGCTAAAACCACCTGAAGGACTCCAAGATGGTGACAAATAAGATTCTCTGGTCTGATGAGACCAAGATAGAACTTGTTGGCCTTAATTCTAAGCGGTATGTGTGGAGAAACCAGGCACTGCTCATCACCTGTCCAATACAGTCCCAACAGTGAAGCATGGTGGTGGCAGCATCATGCTGTGGGGTGTTTTTCAGCTGCAGGGACAGGACGACTGGTTGCAATCGAGGGAAAGATGAATGCGTCCAAGTACAGGGATATCCTGGACGAAAACCTTCTCCAGAGTGCTCAGGACCTCAGACCGAAGGTTTACCTTCCAACAAGACAATGACCCTAAGCACACAGCTAAAATAACGAAGGAGTGGCTTCACAACAACTCTGTGACTGTTCTTGAATGGCCCAGCCAGAGCCCTGACTTAAACCCAATTGAGCATCTCTGGAGAGACCTAAAAATAGCTGTCCACCAACGTTTACCATCCAACCTGACAGAACTGGAGAGGATCTGCAAGGAGGAATGGCAGAGGATCCCCAAATCCAGGTGTGAATAACTTGTTGCATCTTTCCCAAAAAGACTCATGGCTGTATTAAATCAAAAGGGTGCTTCTACTAAATACTGAGCAAAGGGTCTGAATACTTAGGACCATGTGATATTTCAGTTTTTCTTTTTTAATAAATCTGCAAAAATGTCAACAATTCTGTGTTTTTCTATCAATATGGGGTGCTGTGTGAACATTAATGAGGAAAAAAACTGAACTTAAATTATTTTAGCAAATGGCTGCAATATAACAAAGAGTGAAAAATGTATATACTTTATACTTATATACGTATAATACTTTCCGTACACACTGTATATATATATATATATATATATATATATACACAACTATAAAGAGATTGTTGAGGCCTTTTATTGTCAACAGAAAAAATGTAGGCGGCTACTTCATTCACAGAATAACACTACCATTAGAGACGGATCAAATATCACATTAACCATGAAAGCAGTGCCCTCTTAAAAATAGAGGTAAATAATCATCTTATTATATTAATTTACCTTATAATCCTGCTTGCTGCAAGCTGCTTATCCCTCTGACGACGAGATGTGTGAAAAATCCAGAAGATGTCGATGAAGAAGAAAAATAAACGAACCGGTCGGGTCAAAATAACCCAACCCAGGTGTTCAGTGGTGAAAGAACCCCTTGCAGTCCATTTGACCCAGCATGAGCAACCCAACTGTGTGTTTACAGTTCCCCAACAACCCAGAATTATGACCATTAACACAACAATGTGTTTCCAGAAATAACCCAGCACTTTTAAGAGTGTAATAATTATAATAATAATAATAATAATAGTTAAAATAGTTATTTTAATAATTTAATGTGGAACTTTTGTAACCCTCAGAGAGTAGAAGTATAATATAAACTACAGTTTATTAAGAAATGACTACCAACTACTGTTAGACATGCATGGAGGATAATTTTATTTTCTAAAAATACTCAAAAAGTCCAGTAGTGCTTCAAATCGTAAATGCCACTCCTGAAATTCAAGGCAGTTCTTAACCAGTGTGGAAAACGACTCCAGATATTTTGTTCCTTGAAAGGGATCATCCATCAGGGATTAAAAATGGGCACAGATGACCCTCAGCCTTCCCCATTAGCACTGCTCTCTGAGAGCGGGAAACGTTCTTGACACCGGCCTCTGTCCTTGCCAAACTTCCCCAACCACAGTCCGGTCTGCAGTCTCCGGCTGTCTCTCTCAGATTAGTAAAGGATAAGACATTGTCCTTGTCTTCTCATCTTCCTCTCCTGCAGCCCAAGGCCTGATGGCACACATTATCTCCTATTAACTAATCACCCAATAAGAAACAGAAAACACTCCCCGGGCGCACAGTCTCACTGACGTAAATCCAGAGTGACAATATGGCTGATCTGCGGCGAAAGGAACAGAGAGAGGCGCTCCTCGTTAAGATCCCGGCGAGTGCCTGCTATGTGTGTAGTCGTCCTTCCTCCGGGGACTCAGTCAGCGATTAATTCATTTGACTTGGCGTCAGGAATGGGATTACAGAGATGTTTAGTTTGTCATCACACTTCAGCCCCCTTGGCATTTAGTGCACATTTAGCAGGACAGTTAGGGAATGATGGGACTGACATCATTGCATTTCTGCTCTGAAAGTGACCTTGTTATACTCATTCTCTTCATCTCAGGGAAGTGTTGTCCCAGAGGAATATTGTATTGCTCAAAGTTCGCTCTTGTATAGCCTAATAAAATACTATGTTATGTTCTATTTAACTATCAGCCTCATTTAAGGTCCTACAATTATTTTTTACCAATGAAAATAGGCATAAATGGGTGTGTAGATCTGTGAAATAGAGCATGGATATGTTGTTCTTGGAAGAAATTCATGAAAAAATGTTTGAGTTTCTGTTCAAATCTCATGCTTATGATTGCAGACTGACAGCCTGAGCCCAGTTTTTGAGATCACTTCTGATATTAGGCATTGTGTGCAGTATGAAAAAAAGAAAATGTGCATATTTTTCAAACTTGAATGTTTCGGATTTTCTAACTAATTTTAATATTACACAAAGATTACCCAAGTAAATACAAAATGCTGTTTTGGAATAAAGATATAATTTATTAAGGGAAAAAAAGCTGTCCAAACCTGCCTGGCCCTATGTGAAAAAGTTATTGCCCCCTAATTCTAATAACTGGTCGTTCCACCCTTTGCAGCAACAACTGCAATCAAGCGTTTGTGATAACTGGCAATGGGTCTTTCACATCACTGTGGAGGAATTTTGACCCTCTCCCAAGTGCACTTGAGGTTACAAACTGATGGTCGGACATTCTCCTTCAGAATTTTCTGATAGAGTGCAGAAATCATGTCCCGAAGCTGCAAAGCAGCCCCAAACCATCACACTGCTAAAGATTAAGCTCAGATGAGCTTTATTTATCACATACACAATTATACAGAGTATAACCAGCAGTGAAATGTGTTCTCTGCATTTAACCCATCCAAGTGCACACACACCTGGAGCAGTGTTGTAGTACCTGGAGCAGGCACTACCACCATGTTTGACTCTCTCATTCATTCATTCATTCATTCATTCATTCATTTATAAACGACTTTAAAACAGCACCAGCAGACCAAAGTGCTGTACAATAAACATACAGCTACATGCATACATGCATAATATACATAATACATAAACAATCCAAATAAAACAAATACTAGCCCAACTCCTTGAAATCTAATGACAAAAAGTAATGTTTAACCCTTTAACTGATATATCTACCATACAGTTGAGCTTACTTTGATAGGGAATACATATATCAAAAGTAAGAAATGAGAGAACAATCTTTCCACAGCTGTACTGCCCCATCTCTGTGTCTGCTGTTGCCATGGGGGGTTTGGGAATTTCCAGTTTTCAAGTGACAAAAGCAGTTTACAAACTTCAGTCAGTCTGGAGGCTATTTATTAGATGTCTACTAATAAGATATTTTTTTCATTAGCTCATTTTAGGGATGAAAGTTGGATGTAATCTCTCTAATCTCATATAGTAGGCTATTCCAAAGCCTTAGACTTGCAACAGCAAAGGCCTGATCCCCTTTCAGCTTTAAATTAGTTCATGGGACAGTAAGAAACAACTTATTTGTTGATCTTAAAGACCTACAAGACTGACGGAAAGTAATTAGCTCAGACACATAAGCAGGAGCCATTCCATGCACTGCCTTGAACACATACAACATGACTTTATATTTTATCCTGAAGCCCACTGGTAGCTGTCTGAGAGAGGCCAAGATAGGAGAGATGTGTTAAATTTTGTTTGCACTCACTTTTTATCCAAGATGGCGCAGAGCATGGCAGCCATGTTGCGAGCTCCGATAAAACTCTCATATGTAGTTTTTCATATGTTTTATTTGTTATTTTGTTGTTTCACGTGTTGGATGTTTTTAGTATAACTGTTTACGATAGAAACACTCTTTTAAACATTGGTTTCTCTGTCGTGCAATGCAAACAGGACTTTTTTTCTGGAGCCCTTTGTCTGGACCGCACAGTCGTGACCGATGAAACGCCACCGGACAAGGGGGAATAGAGCCCCCTCCGACCTCTTCTCCCAACCTTTTTGCTGGCTAACGTTCAGTCACTGGACAGCACACTCTGTGCAGGTGCGCATCTCATACCAACGAGAAACAAGGGACTACTGCATTATTTGCCTCACAGAAACCTAGATGTCTGCAATGGTTCCAGACTCAGCCATCAAGCTTACAGGGTTCGCCGTGCATTGCTCGGACAGAACGAAAGAGCTCACTGGAAAAAGCAGGGTGGGGGCATCTGTTTCTTTATCAACATCTCGTGGTGTGATGAAAGGAACCTACACTCTATTAAATCCTTCTGATCCCTTGATCTGGAATTTAATATACTTCTGTGTCGACCATTCTGGCTACCGAGGGAATTTACAGCGATCATAATCACAGCTGTTTACATTCCCCCTCAAGCCAACACAGACCAGGCACTCAAGGAACTCTATGTACTATAAGTGAGCAGGAAACCGCGCACCCAGATGCGGAGTTTGTTGTTAAGGGGACTTTAACAAAGCCAACTTCCCACAATAACTCCAAAATACTTCCAACTAATCACCATTAACACGAGTGGTGATCGTGCACTGGGCCATTGCTACTCTCCTTTCCGGGATGCCTGCAAATCCTTCCCGTCCACCTTTCAGAAAATCGGATCACTCTTCTGTTCTGCTCCTGCCTGCTTATAGGCAGAGACTGAAATGAGAAGCACCCGCCTTCAGGACAATTCAATGCTGGTAGGACCAATCGGATGCTATACTTCAGGACTGTTTTGATCACGTGGACTGGGACATGTTCCGGGCAGAGTCTGATGACGGCGTACTCAGATACTGTAATGTGTTTCATCAGGAAGTGTGTAGAGGACGTAGTACCGACAAAAAAATCTGCATCTACCCCAACAACAAAACGTGGATTAACAACGATGTTTGAGCAGCCTTGTCAGCGCGGACATCTGCCTTTAAATCTGGAAAAATTGATGATCAAAACAAGCCATTTATGATCTCAGGAAATCCATTAAAGCCGCTAAACGACAATATAAAAACAAAGTTGAAGAACAATTCAACACCAACAACGCAAGAAGCATGTGGCAGGGCATCAATAACATCACAGGTTTTAAAGGGAATAAACCAGCTACTGTGAACATTGCCGCCTCTCTACTGGACGAGCGTAATCATTTTTATGCTCATTTTGAGGCTCACAACACAGCCCACACCGATAGCGCTCCCGCGGCTGCTGCAGAAGAGGTAAGAGCACTCTCCATTTCCGTCGCAGATGTAACCCGATCCTTCCGACAGGTAAATATCTGCAAGGCTTTTGGTCCGGATGGCATCCCAAGCTATGTGCTCCAAACATGCGCATTCCAACTAGTCGGGGTTTTTACAGACATTGTCAACCTTTTCCTTTTCCCGACTGTGGTTCCCTCATGCTTCAAAAAATCCCCCATTGTGCCCATACCAAAGAAAAATAAAATCACATGCTTGAATGACTAGAGGTCCGTTGCTCTGACATCCATCTTCAGCAAGTGTTTTGAGAAAATCATCAGAGACTACATCTGCTCTGTTCTGCTTGCCTCACTGGATCCACTACAATTTGCATATCGCAGCAACCATTCCACAGACAACGATATTGGCTTCACCCTGCACACTGCTCTCTCCTACTTGGAAAATAAGAATACCTATGTGAGAATGATGTTTGTGGACTACAGCACAGCATTTAATACCATAGTGCCTGCCACACTTTTTGCGAAGCTCCAGACTCTGGGATTAAATAGATATCTGTGCAGCTGGATCCTGGACTTCCTGACAGGCAGAAGTCAGTTGGTCACAATGGGCAACGATACCTCATCTCCTCTGGTCCTCAACATTGGTGCTCCTCAGGGCTGCGTCCTCAGCCAACTCCTGTACTCCTTGTACACACATGACTTTACAGCCACACACAGCTCCAACGTCATCGTCAAATTTACTGATGACACAATGGTGATAGGCCTTATCACTGACAACGATGAGACAGCCTACAGAGAGGAGGTGAGTACCCTGACTAAATGAACCACCTTTCACTCAACATCGACAAGATCAAGGAGCTGGTGGTGGATTTCAGGAGACAGAGCAGAGAGCACACACCCATCACCATCGACAAGACACCTGTGGAGCGGGTAAACAGCTTTAAGTTCCTCGCGTTCACATCACTGAGGATCTAACATGGTTCGCTCACACAGATACATTGCTGAATAAAACACATCAGCACCTCATCTTTCCGAGATAGATGAGGAAGTTTGGAATGAGCCCCAGCATCCTCAGAACATTCTACACCTGCAGTGTTGAGAGCATTCTGACTGGCTGCATCACTGCCTGGTTTGGAAACAGCACCGCTGGTAACTGTACTGCAAAGGGTCGTGCGAACTTCCCGCCACATTGTTGGAGGTGAGCTTCCCTCCCTCTAGGACATCTACACCAGGTGGTGTATAAGGGAAGCCCAGAGGATCATCAATGACTCCAGCCACCCATCCCACAGACTGCTTTCTCTGCTGCCCTCAGGAAGATGTCTCCGCAGCATCCGAAGCCACACTAGCCGACTGGGGGATAGCTTTTTCCCTAAGGCTATCAGACATATTATTGTGTCTATATATGTGTACATAATGTACAATATGTACATATGGTGTATAATATGTCTTGATAACTGTAAGTATGTATAATAGTACACTGTGTGTACTGAGTATATGTATGTGTATATTGCACATTGTCATCTGTAGAATTCTGTAAATATATACTGTCCATGTGTAAATAGTTTCAGCACTGTCTGGAGCACGCTTTCAAGAATTTCACTCACCAAGGCACATGAGCTGTGGTGATGTGACAATAAAAGTGATTTGAAGCAGCCTAGCTGCTGCATTCTGAATTAAATGTAAGTGTGAAATAAGTGTGGCTGCTGAAATAATGTTCATTTAATGAAATGCTGAATTGGTTTTACGCCAGATGTAACGGGACACGCCTTCCAAAAAAGTTCAACTTTTGTCTCATGATTCCACAGAATATTTGGCCAAAAGCCAAATGTGAGACGAGCCATTTTTAATTTTTTTGATCAGCAGTGTCTTTTGCCTTGGAACTCTCCCATGGATGCCGTTTTTGCCCAGTCTCTTTCTTATTGTTGAATCATGAACACTGACCTTATTCGAGGCAAGCGAGGCCTGCGGTTATTTAGATGCTGTTCTGGGTTGTTTTATGACTTCCTGGATGAGTCGTCATTTCGCTCTTGGAGTAATGTTGGTAGGCCAGCCACTCATGGGAAGGTTCACCACTGTTACAAGTTTTCTCCATTTGTGGATAACGGCTCTGACTGTGGTTCTCTGGAGTCCCAAAGCCTTATAAATGGCTTTATAACCCTTTCCAGACTGATACATGTCAACTATTTTGTTTTTAATCTGTTCTTTAATTGCTTTAGATTGCGGTATGAAGCGTTGCTCTTTAAACATGCTTTACTTTGTCAGACAGGTTCTATTTAAGTGATTTCTTGATTCAACATGTCTGGCAGTGTGTGTGTGTGTGTACTGCATGTATATGCTCTATATGCAAACATATAGGCTGAATTCAGGCATATTTGGACATCTGATGCAAAGTTTTGAGCTGAAAAGAAACATTTGATTTTTTTTTTTTTTTATCACAAGTTGCAACATGGAACCCGAACATTAATAGCGAAATAACAGCTAAGGATTCTAATTAGCAAAATTATAAACTATTTATTTTCAGTTAAAACTAAAATGTCAATAACTTTTTAAGTGTTAATTTAAAGTAGAGCAAATATGTGTGTGTATATACAAATATACAAATCACATTCTGCATTTAATACTGGACAGCAGCTTTGTAATATCTGTTCACTAGCTAATAAAAGTGATGGCAAACGAGCCCTGTACTGACATTTCTGACACATCCTTTTCATCTTCTTCACTAATATCTACGCTTAGTTCAGCTCCCATAATTGAACATAATAAAACATAAAAATGTTAAATATGTTGTTTAATTTAATTGTTAGATGTACTGTTTTTGTAAGCTTCCATTGTATTCATTAAGACATGTGACAAAAATGATCACATTAGAAAGGTCACATTTGTGACATTTTGGCGGCATTTTGAAGGCAAAAGAAAGAAAAGTCTGCAATAGTGTAAAAAAGGTCCATTATCAACTCACTAAACTTATATTAAAACCATTAAACCAAGCAGTTTTCTGACCATCTTGAACACAAACAAAATATGCATGGAGAACATTTTTGCTCTTTTGCACAACTCCTGATAACACATTAGTCTTATTGAAATTACTAGATTTTGCACTGTTAAATGTGACCATACCTTAAATGTTTGAAGAAGTCATATTGATTTGAAATACTTATAAAATTATCAATATATGTTATCTGCATGGCATCATCATACTTGCACCAAAAATTCTGATCAGTCTTCTGTTGTACATAGTAATACTGAATTGTGATTGTAGTTTTATTTCTAGCATCTATTTTTCTCTGTAGTCTCTCTTCCATCTTGTTCTAAGCACTGGGGTCATCATGTAATACTGAAGTCATCTAAATTGATCGATCATGATTGGCTGGTGCTTTGAGAGTTCTATGGCAAAGAGGTCAAACCCTCCAAACAGATACATGCATTGGCCACGCTTTCTTAAAATATTAACACTGTTCTTTCACAGCCTTCCAAGCACTGGTATTTCCTTCAGGAAAAGCGTATTTAACATATCTGTGACATATCTGTCTTCTTGTGCTTTTGTATGGGGGCAGTTGTTATTTTGGAATGCACAAATGCACACATCAACAGAGTTTTGCAGCTTCACCCCTGGCAAAGATGGCAAGGCCATCACTCGTGAGGATAATGAGCTGGCCATTAAAGTGATTTTAATTAGCAATGTGCCCCACGATCACATCCAAGCAACATCTTCAGGATAGGTATGCGAATAACTCTTGAACTCTCTAACCAAACATGAACACTCTGCTCGGCGAGTTATCGGGTAGCATTTTTTGGGTAGCGCCAAAGTTGTTTAGCTGTAACGATTATGGCCAGAACGCATTGCAAAGTGTTCTGGCAAAGCACTACATTACATATCAGTTACTCAGGGCCAAATCGGAATTATTTTGCCTTTAGCTCCGATATGACACTGCATGTTCCTGTTTTGGCTCAGAAAAATAAGGCTCTGACCATGTGGCACATCCCTGCTTGTATTGCCGTTTGTGGTGGTATTATTCTTGCTGTATGATCCCATAAAATAGATAACAGATGGAGATTTGTCCCCTGGGTTTCTGTTAAAGAAAAAAGAAACGTTGAAATGACTAGCTGAAGGGTAAGCTCTGATGACTGCATAATATCTAACAAGTCTGCAGTGAGCTATAGAGATGCTGAGGCATGGTCATGTGGCACGGCAGCTGTACTTTTTCACCGCCAGTTTTATGACAAGGTGGAAGGAGCTTTGTGCTGAGACTGATAAGACTCCGGTCTACAGCCCCTCTGTGCTCACCGACCAAAGGGGCTTTGGATGGGACTTAATGAGCCGAGCCAATCAATGCCCAGCCAGATGGCTTTGATTGATGCCTTTGAAGAAACAAAGTGTCATAATGGTCCACTAAAAGACCAGCGAACAGAAGGGGTGGAGAAAGTATTGATGCATCTACCCCAGCAGAGGTCACGATGACCATCTAACTTTGAGGCTTTGCTTTGTCCCAAGGTGCCGCTCCTTGTTTGTGTGGCAGAGTCACCTTGTGGGGAAATAAATGGCGCTGAAGTGCTTTGAAAACACCTAATTTGAAGTATATGACTTTGGTTCTTAAGGTTTACCACACTTTTTGTTCTAGAAGTATGAGTGACATATCAAATCATGTGGCATGTGCAAGTGTCCGAATATTCTATGTGACTAGGGGTTGTGATCTTTTAAGCAACCATCCCAGAGCAGTCTTGCATTATGGGCAATCACCATTCACATTGGTTTCAGGATACATAGAACTCTAGCTTGTTTTTATATGTTTTTAAATCATGTAAAAAAAAAATTGATTGACTTTTTTCAATGACAAGCCAGTCAGTTTGCCACATTTACTACATCAATCAAGACTTAATTCAAAATGGCATATAGAAAAGATTTGGTGAATTGGACTATTCATCAAGCTAATAACTCTTACAACATCCAGCTGTTAGCAAAGATTGTGACATTTTTGGACATATTCAAGCATCTGCAATGATGGTAAACATTGAACCGAGGTTACGTTAGTAACCGAGTACATTCCCTATCGATACTACACTTCGTAATGTGTCTTGATTAATGACGCTAGGGGAACCAATATAATCCCGCCGTGTCCATGCTAGGGGAACGACCAACACTTGAACTTAGACACAAAGAGGGGTCCAGAGGGACCAAGTATTGGACAGGGAAGCCCTACAGAAGGTTAAAGGGTCAAACTCATCGAGGTCGACCTAGCCTTGAGTAATCAGCCCAAATAAGTCTGTACAGCCTCGGAGCTCAATTGAGGGCCAAGCGCGTATAGAAGAAGGCAAACATCCCTACTGGTTGTCATGTGACAAAGTGAGCCCGTTAAGCAGAAAGGACTCATGCCTGTAATGAAGGGATTCAAGATTATAAAACCTGGCAAATGTGGATGGCGAGGCCCAGCCGGCCGCCGCACATATCTCAGCAATGGACACACCGCTAGACCACTCCCAGGACGAGGTGATGCCTCTAGTCGAGTGCGCTCTTACTCCCATGGGGCATAGTTGGCGCAAATAAGAGTATGTTAGCTTAATAGCATAATTTATCCATCTGGACAGTCTTTGCTTTGTGACCAGAGACCCCTTGGTGCGGCCGCCAACTCATACGAAGAGCTGTTACGACTGCCTAAAGGTGGCGGAACGCTCAATATAAATTCTCAACGCCTTGACAGGGCAGAGTAGATTAAAACCATGGTCTTGCTCCAAAGGAGAAAGCGAGGAGAGAGTAATCACCTGCACTCTGAACGGAGTCGAGATAACTTTGGGTATGTAGTCATTCCTGCGTTTCAGGACGATCTTATAATCGTTAGGCCCAATTTCGAGGCAATAAGGGATGACTGATAGCGCCTGCAGATCTCCAATACATTTTACCGATGTTAGTGCTAGTAGCAGAGCAGTTTTAACATCAGTGGATAAAGGTCAACGGACTGAAGCGGCTCAAAAGGATGGCTCTTCAGAGCCTTTGACACTGTAGGCAGGTCCCATGTCGGGACAGTGGCAGGGTGGGGTGGGTTGAGCCTCCTAGACCCCTTCAAGAAACGAACAACTAAGTTGTTCCTGCCCACTGATTGGCCATCTATAGGAGTGTCTGAGGCTGTTATAGCTGCCACATAGACCTTGAGCGTGGAGGGGGAGTGAAACTTTTGCAACAGCTCTTGCAGGAAAGACAATATCAGCAACATGTTACATATCTCTGGCTCTGCGCCGCGAGTAGTACTCCAGGCGGAGAAGACAGACCACTTAAGGGCATAGAGGCGTCTCGTAGACGGTGCTCTAGCCTGAGAGATAGAATTTAGCACATTCTCGGGGAGGACTGAAGGCTTCCATCGAGAGGCCAAAGATGTAGTGCCCATAGATCGTGCTGGGGGGTGCCAAATTGTTCCATTCGCCTGAAAGAGGAGGTCGCGCCTCAGGGAAATGGGCCACGGGGCTGCAGTGAGCAGCCATGCCAGCTCCGAGAGCCAATGCTGGTTATTCCAGAGCGAGGTCACTAATAGAACTCTGTGCTTCTGTTCCCTGATTCGCCTGATTACCTGTGGGATCAGGGCGATCGGGGGAAAAGCATAATGGAGGAGGTTGAAAAATAAGTTTGGCAGTGAGTGTTGTCTTCAGAGGCGAAGAGGTCGACCTCTGGCCTGCCGAAATTCCCCATATTATCTGAACCTTTTGTGGGTGGAGCGTCCCCTCGTCTGAGGGGACATTGCTTCGGCAGCACTGTGCTTGCTTCGGTAGCACATATACTAAAATTGGAACGATACAGAGAATTAAGCGCAAAGATGACACGCAAATTCGTGAAGCATTCCTTGATTTTTTTGGGGGGAAGCTGTGACCTAATGAATAGAGCGTTGGACTTGTTACCCGAGGTTGTGGGTTTGAATCTCGGCTCCGGCAGGAATTGTCCACGACTGAGGTGAGACCCTTGAGCAAGGCACTGAACTTCCAACTGCTCCCTGGGCGCCGCAACGTTGGCTGCCCACTGCTCCAAGTGTGTGTGCACTTGGATGGGTTAAATGCCTAGCACAAATTGCACTGCTGGTTATACTCGGTATAATTGTGTATGTGACAAATAAAAATTCTTCTTCTTCTTCTTCTTCTGCTCCGAGATAGCATGACTGCACCCAGGTTCAGTTTGCCCGGCACGTGCGCTACTCTCAGCGAGCGTAAGTTGAGCTGAGCCCACCTCAAGAGGCGCTCTGCTAGGATAAAGAGGTACCTTGAGGAAAGACCATCCTGGCGATTTATCTAGGACACAACTGTCATACTGTCCGAACAGAGTAAGACGTGTTGTCCCCTCAGGTCTGGCAGAAAGGTGTGAAGGAACTTAATGTTTCAGCCAGTACTGAACGGGCCGCATGTGAAGCAGGCCCAACTGAAGTACCGAAGATGCTGAGGCCATGAGGCCCAGCATCCTCTGAAACTCTTTTAGGGGCGATGGACTCCGAGTTTGAATGAAGCTGCGAACTGCTGAATAGCCAGTACACATTCTGGTATGACCACGGCTCTCATTCGGGCTGAGTCAATAACTGTTCCCAGGAACAAAATTTGTTGGCTAGGGGACAGCATGCTCTTGGAAAAATTGAGCCTGAGTCCTATGCACTCTAAGTTGCTGAGGATCACAGATCTATGATATAGAAGCTCGTCCTCCGACTGGGCCAGGATGAGTCAGTAGGATTCAGTAGTGACGAGTAGGGTGCACGCCAAGTCTTTGTAATTTTGTTGTGGACCTCAGGAAAGAATAATGATGCTTGTTGACTAGGGGCCTGATGGCGCCCTGGCAAGAACCATTCATCCAGGCGGCTACGGGACGGACCCTCTGGGGGAGACCATTCCAAACCCAGGGATAAATCTCTCTGTTGGGAGAGAGAGGTTTGCGGATTTACAGCCGGCAAAAGCTCACCCATCTCTGAGCGCTGAAATCCTCTGCCCCGCTGCCTTTCCCTCACAAGTCCCTGGGAGGAAAAAAGCGGGAGGCCGCGAGGGGCTGGGTTGCTCTCTGAAAAGAAAGCGAGCCGCGAGCGCAGAGAGGAGAGACTCATATCACCGCAGAGGTGACATTCCGTCCCGGTGAGCACTGTTTCAGCGTGTGCGGCCCCCAAGCATGAAATGCACTTGCTGTGTTTGTCAGCGGCGTGCAGGGGAGCCCTGCATGAGAGACAAAAATGTTGCTCTTTTATAGAGGGTTCTCATAAGAGAGAGTCGCCGGATAGCGGCAGGGAATCCGTGAACCAGCTGCTGCAGGCGCTGGGGGCTGCTGAGAAGCATTGAGTCGGCCGAGCAGAAAGAGGTCTGGATCCGCTGCAATGGCCCATTCAATGGCGAAGGCTTCGAGTATCGAAGAGCCAATATCTTGTAGTCGTCGCTGAAGTAAAATAAATCTGAGGAGCCTTTGCGAATACCCGCATCATATACCCAGATTCCCGCCCATTCTGGCAGGCTTTGGCGGGCTTTTCAGCCATAGGCCGTGCATTGGTTTAATTGCAGTAACCACACAAACCAATGGTCGTGCAGTACCTGCGTTATTAAAGGCTTCAGTATCTGAGAAAAAGGAATTTCCCCTAGCGTCTTTAATAAAGACGCAGTATGAAGTGTAGTATCGATAGGGAACATAATTTACTCACTCATCAGTTTAGGACTGTGATGTTTTCAGTATGGCATTGTTACCTGTACCATGACATCTATCTGTAGATCTTTTAGTGGCACCATTGTGATGGTGATTTTCTTTTTTTTTCTTTTTATATTTCCTTTTTTTCCCATAGTGTTATAATGTAAGGCCACAGACATGGGTCAGAGAACATGCATTAAAACTACTTACTGCATAAATTAAGCAGATCTGTGATATATATGTCCTTTGTGTTGTTAGCAGCTTTTCGGGTAAATATGATTTACACATTCAGAAAACAATACTTAAAGTATTAGCAATCTATATTAGCAAATAAACATGTATGAATAAGTCATATAATTTCTGTACCTTTTTATTTAGTAATTAAGTAAATACTAACTAGACAACATTAAACCAGTAACCTCTGTTTGAGACCAATAAATGAGCTAATTTATTTATTAAAATAATACAATTTTAATTATTTTGAGTGATCAAATTTGTTTATTTTTTTCACTCAATGGGGTGCAATAGTATATATTTTTTTGTCCTGCTAAACAAAATATAATAATAATAAAACCCTTTCAGATTTTAAACAACACGAGAGTGAGTAAATTAAGAAATAATTTGTATTTTTGAGTGAATTATTCCTTAAACGACTAGGCTCACTAGCAGTAGATTAACAGCCATATCTGAAATCGCATTTGGTCTCGTACTGTATGGCGTCCCTTGACTGTCAGTGTCGGGCGCTTGCTTGACCATTTATTGTGATTAACAGGAAAGTGTGTTCAGCTGAATTTGAGTTGTAGTTTGTTAGATGTGTATAAAAAGCGTAGTTTAACGTGGCAGCCTTTGCGTGAAGACCTCCTCGTGAGAAGACCGAAGAGTGTAAAGACCATCGACTCGACCGCGGGACTCCACCGGCAGGTACACTGCCAAAGGATATAAGTATCGCTTTTTATTTATCTTCTTTCTTACTGCTTGTTTCCCTTCTGTTTTAGTTTTTATAACAGATTCTTACTATGTGTAAGTAAGTTGTTGTTTGTTAGCATGTGTGTTTGGCAGTGTTCTTTTTTTAGGATTACTGATAAACTACTGTCCTTTGATTTGTTATCTATTTTAATTTTAGATAAATTATGTATGAATGTATTATGTCTTTATAGGTATTTTCTTTAGTTTTAATAAATTGATGTTATTTTAGTAACGTTACTTCAACATACTATATGGAAATTAAATAACATATATATATATATATATATATATATATATATGGCTGATTGGCTTAGTGTCATGTTAGAATAATTTTTATACTCATACCTTTTGTTGTTTTAATATTTTGAAATGTTTTTAGCTTTATTTTTCATTTTCATTTAAATGTTTAGTTTTGAAATGATGTTGTATGCATTTGTCATTTTATTTAATTTCTTAATTTTCTCAAATGTGTATGTATAGTATTTATAGAGTTTTATCTTATAGTTTTAGTTACTTTTTCTTATTTGTAAGTCGCATTGTATAAAAGTGTCTGCTAAATGACTAAAATTAAAGTAAAAAATATATATATATATATCTGTGCCTTTTGAGTACAATTTACTGCATATACAAAATGAATATCCTGTTTGTATCTTCAAGAGCTAGTCTTTTTGTGACACATTCTGTGCATTTTCAGAATGTGAAATTGACTGTAAAATTTTCTGTCAAACCGCGAGTTAACTGCACATTAAGGAGTTGGGTAAACGGTGGCATGCCACTAGGATTGGGTTGTTTATGAGTGTCGAAATAACTGTATAATGGTGCCATGCATGTTGAAGGCAAATATGACAGACTGTCAGACTGTTGCTAATGTTTTAAACTATATATGCATTAATAAAAACTGCAAAATGTGCCTTAAAAATCCATCCATGCAGTATTTATTACAGCGATGCTTCAAATACCATAGTTTTTTGGCCCAGTTTTCTTTTTTGTTGTTGTTTCATTTTTCATTTTGGTCAACTCTTGGGCGCCCCTGTGCGCTGTCCCATTCTTATCCAATCATGATTTAACACTCTTGCCTGTTTTATCTGGCCTCTCACAGGCCCAGACAGATGGGTATGCACTTGATTAAAACACAAACCTCAAAACTAATCCACCAAAACAAACCTCTCGCTTTCAGATTCAGCCAGCTGTGGGAGCTGGATCAGAACCACAATGAACTGCTGCAACATGTGCAAAAAATTTGTATGATTACTGCGGTCTCTTTGACCGGCATAAACATGAACCAAGTGGCCACAGACAAACCCTGGGCTGCTTATTGGTTGGTCATTTGTTGGAAATGGTTCATAACTGCAGTTTGCAAGGCTGCTTTACCTCCTTTTATCATGTCCCCTGATGTGAAATGGATTGTTTTGTCGATTGGCTCTGATTGCATTCCAGGGTTGTATTAAACATTAAGTGTTCACTGAATGCAGCTGAAATTTTCAAGATGAGTTTGGAATTAGCCAAAATTGTCACTTGTCATACTGGGCATCTTATCCTATTCGTTTGGTGATGATATACATGTATAATAGAACATTTTAATATACTAAAATAAAACTGTGTCAGTTTACAAAACATTTTTTTGTGTCTTTATGAACACAAAGGTTGGTTGAACGATTAAACAGTGCAGGTGGCACATTCAAATAAATGTATTCTTCATCTAGAAGAGTGAATTAATTTACTTTCAATGTTTTTGAAGTCAGTGGAATATTGAGAGATTCTCAGGAAAAAAACTACATATTCTCTGCGATCAAATTTGTAGCCTGGTGATGTTTTTTTTGACAGGTTATTTGATGTGAAATTATGCAGATTCAAATATGTCGTATGGACTCAACCTAATTTATCATTACACAGATGTGGCATGTAATCATGATATTTCCATGTAATTAGTATCTGTCAGTGATAGCACGTGAGTTTATCCATTAATATAATTACTTTGGTAGATTGAAAGAGGAATTTCGAAGCTTTGGAAAATCTTTTGAGGGTTTAAAAAAAAAAACTTCTTGGCACTCCCTTGACACTTTGATATATATATATATATAAATAGATAATCAAATACTACCGGTCAGAATTTTGAGATCAGTACTTTTTTTGGAAACAAATCACTCATTTTATTTGACAAAGATGCTTTAAACTGATTAAAAGTGACAGTAACAGTATTTACACATATTTACAGTATTTATGTGACAAACTATTTTAATGTCAAGTAAATGCTGTTCTTTCTGACTTTTTGCTCATAAAAAATCCACAACAAATATTTGGCAGCACAATTGTTTTTTAACATTGACAATTATACAAATTTTCATTGAGTGACAACTCAGCATATTATAATTATTTCTGAAGGATCATGTGACACTGAAGACTGGAGTATTGATGCTGAAAATTCAACTTTGCATCACAGGAATAAATTGCTATTTAAAATGCTATTCTTAAATTGTAATAATATGTCACAATAATTCATTTTTTTTCCCATATGTTAATTAAATAAATGGAGCTTTGGTGAGCATAAGATACTTCTTTCAGAAACGTTTAATCCTATTATCCCCAAATGTTTGATTTGCATTGTATCAAAGCACATGGCATGGAAGCTCAATTGCATGTTTTCACCATTGATGTACATAGACCTACTTTCTGCTTTTTTTTCTATTCAGATACCTCAAAAAATCGTGGCACTATCTACAACACGTTATATCCGAGGTGAGAAGCGATGTGTGATGAATAAGTCAAATCCCTGGAAACATGTAAAAGGCCTAAACACATTTATCCAGAGAGGGATCTTGAAATCTAAAAGCACTTAGAAGGGAAAATGGCAATGGATAATTGTGGTTCTTGATGGATATTTGCTTCATCAAAAGCAACAGATCTGTGTAAGTAGGTTCAAGAGAAGGAGGCTGAGTAGTCTTGGACATCAACTGGAAGAGTGGTGGTTAGAATCCCATATCTCTTTGAGGCGTCCCTGTGCCATACTGAATTGCATAGCATTTTTTTTTTCATTGCATCATATCGCATTGTGTTTAATTGAATTAAAATCAGATCGTACTGCATCATAATAGGTGTGAATCAGATCTCGTTTCATCGGTAGCTGCTTCATATGTATCTTGAATGTATAGTATCACTGGTTATGCATATCGCATCGGGCTCAGCTTTGGAGATGCTCATCAGCATGTTCGTCTTGTTTTGCAATGGCCTGTGATTTGTTTTGCTGGCCATGTGCCTGTTTTTGTTTTGTGTGAGCACTTTTGTCTTATTGCCATGTGCTCTCGTGTCTATTGTCTTGACCCCGCCCATCTTGTTACCTCATTATTGGTTCAGTTGCCCCACCTGTTGTCCCTCATTACCCTCCTCATTTGCTCCCTATTTATTCTTCTTGTGTCCTGTGCCAGTTCGTTGTCATATGTTCCCTGGTTGTGTTCTGATCCTGCCCTGCCCTGCCCTGCCCTGCCCTGCCCTGCCCTGCCCTGCCCTGCCCTGCCTGCCCAGCTTGTCAAATTGCCAGTTGAGTTTTTTCCCCCACGGGGCAGTTTTTTTAATTTTTTTATTATTATTACAATACCATCTTCTGCACTACTGAGTACTTGCCTCATCCCGCACATCTGATAGTTATGAAAATGTTAGATTGAGATGTTCTTGTAACTTTCACATAACAGATCAAAAATGTCTGCAAACATTAAAAAACCTGGACGTTTCGAAAGTTTACATAATATTAAAAATAACATTGTCATAAGAAGTATACAATATCAAAGGGAATGTTTGTCCTATGTTTGTATAATCAGTAAAAAAAAATATCATAACATAAAATATGGGTGTTTCAAACATAGAGGGAACATTTAAATATAAGGTTTTCATAATGTTATGACAATGGTAGATTAGAATGTTTCAAACATTAAAAAAACTGGACAGTTTGACCGTGTACAAAACATTCGGTAATAGCGTTTTCATAATGTTTTCAAGGTGGTAGGATGGAATGTTCCTGTAACGTTTGCAGAAACCCCACAAAAAGCGTTCTTAATACATAAAAAAATGGATGTTTTCAATGTGTACAAAACATTCCAAAATAACATTTAATAATGTTTTCAAAATAGTAGGATGGAATGTTCCTGAAACGTTTGCAGAAACCCCACAACAAATTTCTTAATACATTAAAAATCTTGACATTTTCAACGTGTACAAAACATTCTGAAATAATGTTTTCATAACTTAATGGGAATGTTAGCAAAACGTTCTGACAACTCTTTTTTGTTAGATGGGTAGAAGGTTATTCACAATCCTCTGCCATCATGAGTGAAGCACTTAGACCCACATTTCTCTAAGGAACTGCAAATAACCCTCTAGAAATTGGTGGGGGATGAAAGTATTATCATTGTCTTGTTTCATGTATGTTGGAAATTCCAGTATTGGCAACCCGATGATCACTCTAGACACGTGGTGAGATTAACCTGAGACAACGGCTCTGTTCCAAACCCTCAGTGATCTGTCTCGCTGTCTACTGTCTACACAGAGAGCTGCCTTCTAAGGTGGCTTTTATGAATTCCATTTCACCGTATTAGTAGCTGATTAATATTCTGAGCAACTTCAAGCAATTTGCAACTCAACACACTCTTCACCAAATATTATTCAGTGTAATTACACAGACGCATGATGATATTCAAAGGTGCTGGGCTGTAAAAATGTAATAGATGTTTCCCTGATTGTATTTTTCCCTCCATCAAAGTTATTTATATATATATTGTGTTCTTTGATCTTAACATTGAAAGTAGGCAGGTGTAAAATGCATTGGGCTGTCAGACCTTTTTTGTTGTTCCTTACTGTAATTTGTATTGTTTTTGACTAGTTTGTCTGAAGTCAAGTTCAAGACAGTTATTGAACTTGTGACCTTAATGTTATTCATAAAATTATCAAGTGTAAACATTTCTGAGAGAGCAGAGCGGCAGTACTTGTATAGAATAATGGGATCTCCAAAAGCAGAGCAAAAGCACATCTACCCATGTTCCATCACACTCCCCTTCCTTTGTCCTCCCCTCTCTCTCCCTGGAGTAAAAAGCCACACGTGGGCGTTTATCCAGGTCATGGCAGTAGTGTAGCTGCTTTTGCTCTGAGCAAAGATCAAACCCAAAGTCTTTTGTACATCAGCTAAATGCTATTGTTGCTCCAAAGTAACACTTGAGTTGTAGGACCTCACCTTTTCTAGTGTTAGGAATTGAGCCAATTAATTGTTAATTTGTAGTTTTCAACCACCTAAACTCCATAAGCAGTCACTCAATGAAGACAATTCAAAGCTTTAGATGTAGTTTCGCAAAGTCAACCATTTTACTGTTGGAAAAAATTAAAATAATACAAAAACATACATTTTTAGACATGAATCAATATCACAGTGCTGTTGTACTGAATATTCAACCAACAGCACAATTGTAAGATACTGCTGTTTTATATCAGTAAAATAAAAAAATTATTGATTTTGAGAACATTTATATTTTAGGCGCAATACTGACACATATCTATATGTGCTTTATCTACTTTGTTGATTCTCAGAGCAACACACAGTGCTGTTTCTGAATGAATCTGTGTTTTTGAACAATTGATTCATTGACTTACTCACAGTCGGTAATATAAATGTTTATTTTCTGCATAAATTAATGTTAATAATCTAATCTGTTGAGTGAATAATTCTGTGACTGAGTCTTAAGGATTTTAATGAATTTGTGTTTTTAAATTAATACATTTAGTAAATTACTCTTTCTGCCCTGAAACTGTGGATAAACCACTCAGTCCTGTGTGCTCGTTAACAATGATAATTAAAGGTGAAGCATGTACCTTGTACCAGTAGCGGCAACAAACACACACAACAACTGGATGTTTGTCTGAGCGATAGCAGATGGGGGAGTGTTTGTACATTTTAAGACAATGAAACGATGAAACCATTTTAGTATAAATGTTTGCCTCACCATTTACATATTACTATGCAACAAAGTAGGTGGATTGGCACAATTATAGATGAAGATTATTCTCAGCTAATCAGAGAGCTTGGTTTGATTTTCTAATGTATATATTATACTATATTTTATATAGTACTTAATAAAATTACCACCACTAAGGTGTATACATATATACACTCACTGGTCACTTTATTAGGTACACCTAGCTAGTACCGGGTTGGACCCCATTTTGCCTTCAGAACTGCCTTAATTCTCCGTGACATAGATTCAACAAGGTGTTGGAAACATTTATCCGATATTTTGGTCCATATTAACATGATAACATCATGCAGTTGCTGCAGATTTTTCCGCTGCACATCCATGATGCAAATCTCCCGTTCCACCACATCCCAAAGGTGCTCTTTTGGATTGAGATTTGGTGACTGTGGAGGCCATTTGAGTAAAGTGAACTCATTGTCATGTTCAAAAAAACAGTCTGAGATGATTTGAGCTTTGTGACATGGTGTATTATCCTGCTGGAAGTACATCAGAAGATGGGTACACTGTAGTCATAAAGGGATGGACATGGTCAGCAACAATACTCAGGTAGGCTGTGGTGTTTAAACGATGCTCAACTGGTACTAAGGGGCACAAAGTGTCCAAAGAAAATATCCCCCACACCATTACACCACCACCACCAGTCTGAACCTTTAAGACAAGGCAGGATGGATCCATGCTTTCATATTCTTTACGGCAAATTCTGACCCTACCATCTGAATGTTGCAGCAGAAATCGAGACTCATCAGACCAGACAACGTTTTTCCAATCTTCTATTGTCCAATTTTGGTGAGCCTGTGCGAATTGTAGCCTCCGTTTCCTGTTCTTAGCTGACAGGAGCGGCACCCGGTGTGGTTACCTCTGACATCAACAAGGCATTTTCGTCCACACAACTGCCGCTCACTGGATATTTTTTTTTTTTCGGACCATTCTCTGAAAATCCCAGTAGATCAGCAGTTTTTGAAATACTTAGACATCCCGTCTGGCACCAACAACCATTCCATGTTCAAAATCACTTAAATCCCCTTTCTTCCCCATTCTGATGCTCGGTTTGAACTTCAGCAAGTCGTGTTCACCACATCTAGATGCCTAAATGCATTGAGTTGCTGCCATGTGATTGGCTGATTAGCAATTTGTGTCACCAAGCAATTGAACAGGTGTACCTAATAAAGTGACGGTGAGTGTATATATATATATATATATTTTTTTTTTTTTACTAAATACTTTGCTTTGTAAAAATGTTTATTCACTTTTAGCAAATAATATACATTATGAGCAGTATGTGTATATTCTTGTATTGAAGTCCCATTCATTCATTCATTGTTTGTTTGTAAATATGAGCATTTTCATTCTGAGATGAACTGTCCCTTTAATCAACATTGTTCAAAATGCCTTCATGAAAATGTTAACATGCAAAAAGTCATCTGTAATTTATGATCATAGATTTATTTTAGCAGTCTTCATGTCTGTCTCATACTCAGTGTCACATTAAACACATCAGCATTCAACAATCGCATAATGAAACCTTCTAGTTATTTCCCCTGGATTGATTTATTTCATGTTTGGATGAGCTTCACGTTTACCATGATGTTTTTCACCTGATTTCATTCTCTTATTTTGTTGTCTTGGTTGATTGATCAAAACATTTGATCGCTCTTTATGCTAACTATATAAAAGTAATTGAGCTTAGGAATTTACTACCATGCTAACGAAATTAGTTTATTCAGCCTGATGAGGAGTTACGAACGACTAAACTCAAACACAACAATTGCTACAGCGAGGCGACATAAACACACCTCTTATTTCTAATAATGCTTGACATTTTCATCATGAGATCTAGTTATGTTTTATGTCTGTGGTTCAGATTGTTAGATTGAAACACATTTGTCAGCGTTGTTATCATCTGCTTCAATTGTTCAAACGCTTAAAACATCACCTAGTAGCTAATGTATGGTTGTGACAAACCTTTTTTGAAAAATTATCTGGTTTATTAATAATAAAAACATATTTTAAACTTCTTCCAGGCATATTTTAAATATCCAAATCAATATAAGTCACTTGAAATAGAATATTAAGATTTTATGAGATGGTTCCTAGAAGGATTAATTTGTAGACAAATGGGCTGGAAGTCAAACTCAAAAGAAAGTGAGAAATTATAGTCTTGGTCATTTTCTTTGAGTTCTGGCTTTAAAAATATCCATTCTATGGTTGTACTAATGCATGATTCATGCAACTGTTGGAGTTTTAATCGCCATTAAGAGCATAATTTCTCCACTTCAGAGGTAACGCTTTTAATGACCTGGTCATATATTATTTGCGCCACTGAGTTGAGAACAGCTGCCTTTATCTACTTCTCTCTGTCTACCAGAAGTGTCATGCCTCCTCTGATATTCCAGTCTTTTAATTTCTGTTCATTTAATGCAAATTTCACACAAAAAGTTATTTGATTTCTCTCTCAGTAAATTGCAATTGTACAAAGGTTGCAAAAATGCAGTAAAACAGTCATATATTGCAATTTGAAATAACCATTTTCTATTTTAATATATTTTGAAATGTAGTTTATTCTTGTGCTGCAAAACTGAATTTCACTCCAGTCTCCAGTCTTTACCCCAGATGATCCCTGAATTCGGAATTGCTGCTCAATTAATGTTGGTGCTCAGTTTTTAATAATTGTCATATTATTATCAGTGTTAAAACAGTTTTTGCAGCTTAATATTTTGTGAAAATGTATGTGTAAAAAGTTAAAAGGAACAACTTTTTATGTAAAATATTTTGTAATTATTATTTATTATTATTTATTGTACTTTTTATGCTGAGGAAATTCATTAATTTCTATTAAGAACACGTACGCATACTCCAAACATTTGTGACCCTCTGTGAAAACCCAGTTAAAGTTATTTATTTGTGATTTGCTTTTTTTCTACAAAAAATCATCCTTCATATGGTAAAGAACATTCTGTGAAAATGTAACCTTTATGTCTTTAATATTGACTAAGTAAGGTTATGTCAAAGTTTGAAATTATAATGAAATTAATGGCAGAAATCTATGATGCTAGTTTTCTCATAATTAGATTTTGAGACTTTAGCCTGGATTTCACAGAGAGGGTTTTGAAACATTTTGAAACATTCACATTTGAAAGATAGTCTGTCATGTTTTCTGCATATGAAGCAGCACAGGTGTTTTCAACAACAACAATAATACTAATACATAATAATCTTTCTTGAGCAGCAATATTAGAATAAGCATATTATAATAATTTCTGAGGGATCTTGTGACACTGATTTTTTTAATTATATAATGATTCTGAAAATTCAGTTTTGCATCTCAGGAATAAATTACATTTTACTATTTGAATGTATTTTAAAATTCATATTTTACATTGTAATGTAATTTGTAATGATTTTACTGTTATTACTGTAACAAAAAAGTTAATTATTCTGAACATAAACCGTATTATTAGACTTTTCTTTTTTCCCTTTCTTTTCTCATGTTTTTCCCATCTGTGTGCCAGGATTGCAGCGGAGTCCCTCCAAAACGTATGGATGCCTATCCTCTCTTGAAAAGTGGTGATGAATTATGGATATATTTGTTTTGGCATTCTGAGTCATTAAAACGAGGAACAATAATTTAGACAATCAACTTACACCAGGGAAATATGTGCTGAAGAACAGTTTGGCTGTTTACACCAGAGAAAGCTCTGACGACGCGTTTGACAGATAAGAATGCGCAAGGTGCATTTAGAGGCAGTGGAAAGAACTGGGTCAGTTTGAAATCAAATGGAGATACAGTGGATGAATTCCCAAAAGCACAACCAGACCTGCCTTTCTGAAATTCCCATTGGTCAAAATCAACTTTTGACACGATAGAGCATCACTTTTACAAAGCCTTGCATTTTTCCTCTGCATCACAATGAAATCATTAAATGTGTAACTGCTAATGCCTCTGTTATCAGCAAATAATGTTTTATAATCGTTTTTTTTATTATTATTATTTGCCCAATTCAAGTAATAGAATATGTGCATTTAATTTTGGCATAAATGAATGACATACAAAAAATAAAAAGCTTGCTGCTAATGAGTCATTCTAGACACATTTTCAGCATATATTTAGAAACATTAATCTTGATAATTTACTGTTCAAACTCAGAATTAATCAGTCTGCTATTAATGTGGATGTATATTTAAGCTCAAAACATAAGCTTAAACAAAATAGAAAAAAGTATGTGATTTTGGTGACATCAACATTGACACTATAATGTACTCGGTTTTATTGTGCATAATTGAAAGGTACATGCCATTTTAATATGCACAGATTATTTGTGCAAAAAAAGGGTATATAAAAAGTCATTGAAAACAAATATAAAATTGTCCCTATTTACAATAAATGTATTGTTATTTACCTATTTCATTTGTTTTTTGTTTATTGTCAAAAAAGAAACCATTCAAACAGTCAAATGTTTTCATTTAAATAGCATTTTAATATTTTCACTAAATATGTCACATTAAACAAGTGAAATGCCTTACACATGCTGTTTCATGCACGTGCATTTATTTAAAAAAATGCTTTGGCCTGCAGTGAATTCTCTTGGCTCTAATTTCTCTCTCTTACACATTTTCTATCTTTCTTTAATTCTCTGTAGAGATGTGGGAGAGGTGAGTAAACACTGCCTTTCACACACACTATCTCTCACACACACACATAAACACGCCCTGCTGCGGCTGGCTAATTTGCTTCCATGCACGATGGGAGAGGAGACCCCGCTCACCCTCTCAACAGCTAGGGGCCATTTTAATCTTCCAGCCTATAATATCTCAGTGCGCTCCTCACCGTCCTGGCTGGTTGCCAAGGGGAGATATGGGATACAGGTTGTCACTTCACCAAATCAGCTAGAAATTCCCTTTAGCCCCTGAGGCATGTGATCAGGCCACCTCCGCAAAGCACGGGAATACAATGACAATGAAATGAAAAGACTTCTCACTTTGAATATTTGCTATTATTGTTTTCCTTTTTTAAATGAAGGCTTGTTGTGTTGCTTGTTGGTGTCCCTGGTGGAGAAGCTTCAAGCAGAGCAACAGCTCCCTAATGTTAATAAATGCTAAATGGCATGATGGTTCTACTGACAAATGAACGTGCATTGAACATCACACCATAGTGCCACAGAGGAATTTATTTCAAATATCCCCTTCATAAATGTAACCAAAAAATGCTTCACAAAAGAACAAGCGCTGACAAGTACGCAGCGTCTGATCTTGTGTTTTAAGAAAGACACTATGATGCCACTGTGGCTCTGATGTGGGACACCTGTTGAATTTGTTGTCATAAAACCTGTTAGCTGATAGCAATTCAACAGCTGCTTTTCTGAGGCACAATATCTTGAATAATGTCAAGCACACTTTGCAGTTTTATTTTTGCTTTTTGGCAAAACAATCCACATTTGGTGGGAATTTAAACATTTAATTCGATTAACCACTGTTCATTTTGTTTTTGAAGGGAGCGATCACCCAAAACATTATATTGTGTCATTATTTACTCACCCTCAAGATGTTCCAAACCTGTATGAGTGTCTTTCTTCTGTCAAACACAAAATAAGATATAATGAAACATTTTGGTAAACAAAACAGTTGACGATAGCCATTGACTTCCAAAGTCTTTTTTATCCATACTGTAGAAGTCATTGGCTGCCATCAAGATACCAAGATTCTTCAAAATATCTTCTTTTTTCCATACTATGAAAGTCAATGGCTGCCGTCAACTGTTTGGTTGCCAACATTCTTCAAAATATTTGTGTTCAACAGAAGAAAGTTACTCTTTTGGAACAGCTTGAGGCTTCATATCTCAATAATACATTGGTGTAGCAAAAGCGCATTCAAATGATTATGCAGCTATCTTGCTCTGCCAGGTTTTTGATACGCTGTTGCAGCCTTTTCTGGCCATGAACCATTCACATAGACCCTTTAAATTACATGTATTTCTTTTATGTGCTGTTTAGGGACAGAAAAAGCATAATTTGATGGTGTCGCAATAATATACAAAGAATAGATAATTGCATTCGAGTGTCAGCCTCGTGCAAATAGTGCAAGATGTGTAGATTAATCAGAAATTCTGTCCTTCCTAAAGAAGCTATTATTTCACAGATTACTCAAAACAGTCTCTGAACCACACTTAGAGAATTAAATTAATGCATTTGAAAGACACTTTTTATCCAAAGCAACTTGCATTGCATTCAAGCTAAACACTGTATAATAACTACAAAATCTTGACCTTGATTTGCGTTGGTTTCTGAATAGCGAAGCTGTGCATTGGATTAGCTGTATCAAAAAAGTACCCATATTTGACATTTATTAATTTCCAAAATGTATTATGTAGCTCTGAAGTGTCCTTGGAATAATTGCAATTTAGTGCACAAGTGGCATTATTTATTATTATCACAACTGTTTATCATTATGTAATAGCAAAAATTATATTCTATTTATTATTGTTTTCAAATTCACCCCCCCCAAAAAAAATTATAATTATAATCAGAAAATGTATACACCGTCAGGCCACTCAAGATGTAGACAATTTTTTATATATATTTGTTTCTCCTTCTTTGAAGAAATTTAGCATTACATCACTTGCTCACCAATGGAACTTTGCATTGAATGGGTGCCGTCAGAATGAGATTCCAAACAGCTGATAAAAACATCACAATGATCCACAAGTCATCCACACCACTCCAGTCCATCAATTCATGTCTTGTGTTGTAAAAAAGCTGTTTCTGAGAAACAAAGCCATCGATAAGATGTTTTTAACTTCAAATTGCTGCTTCCGATGCTTTTTTTGTGTGAGAGGACAACGGGGATGGACTCTTTCAATGGAGGAAGTGTTATAATAAATTATGTACTCTGTATGGATTGGCTATTCTGCCCAGAAGTGACTCTTTTAAGTTAAAAACATCTGATGGATTTATGATGGATTTATCACATACACACTGCGTTTTACTTCACAAGACAGTAATTGATGGACTTGACTGGTGTGGATTATTGTGATGTTTTTTATCAGCTGCTCGGACTCTCATTCTGACGGCACCCATTCACTGCAGAGGATCCATTGGTGAGCAAGAGATGTAATTTACATTCATGGATGAACTATTCCTTTAATTATTTGAACATTATTTTCACACAAACCTATTTTTTTGGTGGCATAGATTTGGTAACATCATGAAAATGCCTCCAGCATCATCCTGACATTATCTTCTTTCTGAAATAATTATTTATATCTGAAAAGCTTGATTTCACTTAGTCCAAAATGGTATAACTAATGCCATTTGTCATTTATAAATGAGTTTTATTAGGATAATTGGTTTTTGCATGTTCAATCACACAATCTGAGCATTAATCAGTGTGTTGTGCTCTCTGTGACAGGCTGTATTAGACTGTAATCCACCAGCTAGAGAGGAGCATAACCTCTGAGACCACTGCCATTAGAACTACTGACATGTCCCTGTGCTCACAAATCAATCTGTGTGAAAACCTCTAATCTCAGTCCAGGACTGCCCTTCCACTTACCGTCCACATGACGGCCCAACTATTTATTTATTTGCACAATTATGATATTTATAATTTCAACAAAAGAACTCAGTGCTACCGTTTTCATTTCACTTCACTTCACTTCCCTTGTTTTTAGTTTTAGTTTTTTTTTAAATACCAAATGCTTCTTTCAAGCAAAAGCAAAACATTTTAGACTGTGACTGGGCCATTATTGATGACCCATTAGTGACAGAATAAGACATTTAGGGTAGCACAGCACAGGCTTGTACAGGAACCATCATCGCTGTGAATTTTCAAATTGTGACTGAAGTGTTGAGTGAGTTATTCAAAGTAGTAAGTCTGCTGTGGAGATTCAGGTCATGATAGACAGCACAATAATCTATGTGTCATGAAAGTACACCACTTTCTTTCTGAAAAACTAAAATGATGGCTGAATCCTCCTTGCTAATGTCTGACAGATATCAAATATTTGCCTTCTCAAACCAGGGCAACCTCATTCAGGCAATCTTTTGGAGAAATTGTGTCTTTGTCTCTGTCTTTCTGGTTTTGACTACAAAGAAAGGTGATTTTGTTTCTACAACTAGAAAGATATTTGAAGTTCTAAATTACGACATCAAGTTGCCGGAGAAAGAAAGACATAAAGATGGAGAGGCAGAGGAGGAGGTTGGGGGGTTAGCACATTCTAGCGCCTTAGGCAGCTATTTTTGGACCCAAAACCAATTGCTGCAAGTCGCTAAAGAAGGATGCAGATGTCATTTCAACAGCCATGAGGGGCCAATGGAAGTTTTATTTTTCTTCTTCTTCTTAGTTTTTTTTTTTTTTGTTAGTAGAGAGTAGGTTTATAACCAGAGGAATATTAGCGTATGAAGAAGAGGAAATAATAAGCTTTATTTAGTATAGTCTTTATTTAGACTATTTAAAATAGTATTTTATTCAACTGAAAAACACAAAATGCAAAAATGTAGGGGAATTTTGAAATCAACTTATACTTTATGATATTAAACTTATTTTTATGAATTCTATGCAGTGGGCTAATATGTAAACTAGAGCTGCATGATTCTGGATAAATTGAGAATCACAGTTTCTTTTCAATAAATTGGAGATCACGATTTCTCTCACAAAATAACATGATTTACTAGTGGTTCTGACTAAATGTTCATTGCTTTAGTCTTATACACACATATATATATATATATATATATTAATTTGATCAAAATAAAAATCAATGAAGGAGTCAGTGTCTCACTTCATAAAGACTTGTTTCACTGTTGGAATCTCCTGAATGAATGATTCAATGTCAAATGCAGGTACATTTTTTAAACGGCTTGTCTGCACCTCCTGGCGGAAGATGATAAGTGTTACCATACAAGTGTTAAGATGCTTTCGTTTTTCTGTTTCACATCGCGAGTGTCAGTGGAGCTTGAGCAGCGCATATTTTGTCATATCAGTGAATGACAGCGTTCACATCGGAAGTGTGATGATGGCCGACCCTCTGATTCATCAACATGGGCAGCTACAAAACGTTCTTCTCACGCGCACACTCGCATGTGAAACAGTCTTAATATACATACAGGTGCATCTCAATAATTTAGAAAGTCTTTGGTTCTTTTAATTGTGACGATTTTAAAAGTAATATTTTTAATGTTATTTTTTAAAGAAGCCTCTTCTGCTTACCAAGCCTGCGTTGATTTGATCCAAAATACAGTTTAACTATGCACAACAGCTGCTTTCTATTTGAATATATTGTAAAATGTAATTTATTCCTGTGATCAAAGCTGAATTTTTGTGTCATATGATCTTTCGGAAATCATTCTGATATGCTGAGTTGCTGCTCAAGAAACCTTTTTTAAGTATTATTATGATTCATATTTAAAACAGTTGTGTACATTTTTCAGGATTATTTGATGAATAGAAAGATCCAAAGATCAGCATTTATCTGAAATACAAATATTATACACTATACCAGGCATCCTCAAATCTGGCCACTCCTGCAGAGTTTAGCTCTAACCCTAATCAAACACACCTGAGCATCGTCTTCAAGATCATTAGACAATCACAGGTAGATGAGTTTGATCAGGGTTGGAGCTAAACTCTGCAGCAGATTCCTCCAGGGAAAGATTTGAGGAACCCTGCACTATACCATTCAAAAGTCGGTATAATTATTATTTTATTTTATGTATTTATTTATTTTGGAAAATAAAGTATATAAATTAATTATTTTATTTAGTATTACATCTATGTTTAAAAAATCTTCTCAGCTGTTTTCAACATCATCATAATAATAAATGTGTTGTTGTTTTTTAGCAGCAAATCAGAATATTACAGCATCTACCAGCAAGAGTTAACCAGCAAACCTTGACACTACCTCATCCTCCAGATTTTGATATTGATTCCTGGTTTAAGATATAATTCCCTGTCCCAAAATGGCCTTTTCTTCAGCGGGCACGCACAGGTTAAGCACCATCACCTCCCATCATGCATTTAAAGATACTGGTTTGATTTCCTGTTTACCATTAAAAAAGACAACTTAGTCTGAGACTTTTCCGAGAAGAGTTTTTCTGTACCGCTTTTTTCTTCGTGCTGGAGTTTTAAAATGATAGCTATGTATGTCAGGCATAACCTGTCCCTCCCCAAACTTCACACAGGCCTTCAATCTGTGAGTCCTGGCTCCCACTCCTTTACCAAGATGCTTCATTAAGTTTTTATGAGGCTGGCTCTTGTCACTGATACTGACAGGGGGCCAGAGAAAGAAGGCGAACAAGAGAAACCAGTGATGAGGGAGGCAGTCACTACACAGCCCTCCATCCATCCTCAGTGCCGCATCCTCCTTTATTTTTTATTTTTTTGCTTCACGTCCCTCATCGTCTGGTCCTGACAAGGGCCCTGTGGTTGAGTTTGGGCCCCATGACACCCTGTGGCAGATGGGAGGACCATAATAGCGATCAGGGCCGAAGCCGGAGGCGTGCTGTGCCGTCAAGAAAGACTGACAGTGAGAGAGAGAAAAAGAAATTGTGAGCACCGCGGTGTTTGAAAGAGGCAGCTGGCATCTGCAGTGATGGGCTCTGCTCATTAGAGTTACTTCTCAAGCTGGATGGAGGCTCCAGTCAGAAAGAAGAAAAAGGCAGAGAGGTCAACCCCGTCCTTCAACACGCCTCCGACTCTGCCGCACTACATCCTGAGATGGTTTTAACAACCTTCTCTGAGAGACCTCAGTGACAGGTGAGGTGGTCACTAGCTTAACATAACCGGGGGATCTCACGTCTTGCACCTCCGAATCTCCCAGCGATGTTTCAGTCATGCAAGCTGAGCTTGTCTGTAATATGTCTAATTCGCTTCAGATGATGTTTCCCGGTTGTGTGATCTCTCCCAGATGGGAACCGACTATGTGTCTAAGTGAGCAAATCTGCTAAGTGAAAAAACTTGTTGGATTCTCGTTTCTTTCAATTGCAGGTTGCCGAGTTTCAAAGCGAACACGCCAGAACTGAACATCCGCGGCTTTTAAAGGCATGTGTTCGTTCTCCATCTGCCATTAACATCATAGCGTCGCCTCCTCGAAGAGGTCAGAGGATACTTACACATGTGCACTCAGTCGTATTTTGTTTTAGCTAGTGGAGCAAACAGATGGACTGGAATTTGAATGGTTTCTCTTGGAAACTCTTCAAAGTGCATGTTCCTCGTAGTCCTTACACTTAAAACCGGAGGATCGTGCTGAGAGATGTTTCGGTAATTAGCAACTACTTTAATTGCAGGTTGGAAAGGAAAAAAAAGTGTGTTTATACAGAATAAATAACTTTTTTAACAAGTATAGCGGTAGGATATCAACAGGGCTAAAGGCGCACCGGGGTAAAAAGCTGATTTTATTTACTATTGTACTGGATGCCTCAAAAACTCATCGCAGCCCTTTTCTGAACATGTGCGTTTCACCATGAACTGGGAACTTTAGCTCATTCCTGCACGACTCGTTTGTGGGCGGCAGTGCACAGTCTGAGCTTGGTCGATCTAATATGTATTTATTTATTTTGAAATGTTAGAGATTTATGCAGCAAATTAGAATCGCTACCAGATATGTTTTGAGAAAGATCTTGGTAGTGATTTTCCGTTTTGTTCAAATAAATTAAATCAACAGTTTTAATAACTGAAGAATATGTAAAAGTATTTTATTTGAGGTAAAGACAAAATCATTTTCTACACATGCATATCCGGCTGACTTTTCCATTTGTTGACATAGATTCAGACGGTCAATATCATTTATTAAGTAAACCTTAGAGATATTTGTTTATAATGAAACCATCATGTTTCAAAATAAGATATTAATCATATAAATAATTTATTGTTTATATAAATCCTTATTAAATTGTGATCTCTTTCAAACAGCGCAACAGCTTCAAGAATATTGATTTATTTGTATTTCTATGTTGAATACATTTTGATGACCAAGTTTTTATTGAATAATAAAAAACTTTTTAAATTATTGCACTGAAAAAGTATTCTCTCAGAGCAAAACACCCTCTTTGCAGTCTCAAAAATATGACTTTTAAACTACTTTAGAAAACTACTCTACTAAATGATTTGTCTGCATAATATCATACACAGATATCATGCAATCATACACTGTGGGAGTAGTGAAAGTCACATTTTCCTTAATGTGTGCCTTAAGCCTTGTATACCTTACATTTCCTGATGTCACAGTAGTCACATCACAGAGCTGAAAACATGCAAAACTACACATAAAAAAATTAATGTTGAAGCCAGAGAAACATGCTGCTCTTCATTGTGACACTGAATATCTTGATAGCCATGCTAATATTTATCTTTGAAATACCTGATTTTCTTTACTTTTTTAACTCGAGCTGTGTGTCTTTGAGAAACTAGAGCACATAGTGACCTGATTGGTCTGAATTCTATAGTGGTTGCAAATGAACTTCTTTGAATTTAATCTAAAGTTTGCTAGAGGACATTTAACTACACTTCATTTTAAGTTTGAAGTGACCAGCATTGACCTTTGAAAAAAATAATCAAAAGTATCTGTAAATCTATTTACTTTTGTCAACAATCACAACAGCTGTTGATACAGTATCATTGGTAAAATAACCAGTAGTTTCACTGTGTAAAGTCTAAAATTAAAATTGTTAAATATTTTTCTGACCCCTGAGACTTCTTCCAACAAAAGGTACATTTATACAATTCAGAATATCCTAGCCATTCTTTACCATATGAAATGTAAACTGTGACTAACAGACTTCAATATGAGAGGGAAAAACACCAGAAAAGTATAAAAAACACAAACAGGTCCATGCACAGTATTACAAACCCTTCAATCTTGCTGTCAAATCAAAAATGGCACTGTTAGTCATGCCGTGAGGTGAGGTGAAGTTTGACGTCAGAGATATTTGGTGACAAGACACTAATAACTTTAGGCTGTTATTTCAGCTTTTAGGGAATCGAGTTGTAAAGACTCGGGCTAATTTGATGGAATTTATATTAATTCAAAACGTACAATTTATACATTATTAATGATTAGTCCAGCGAACGTTAAAATCAGTATATCTTAACAATTTTGTTTATAACACTTCATGGCCAACGTCAAAACAAACAAAATAGTACTTTATCAATTTTGAGCAAGGTAGCACGGGCTCTGGGCAAAGTTTGACCTGAATATTACACAAGACAAAAGATTTGTTATAAATTAAAACAAAGTTTATTTTTACTAACTATTACTCTACGATACATTTACTAAACTTACTAAAACACATACACACACATATACATACACAGTTCAGGAGTTATTGAGTTTGCTTGGAATTTAAGTCTAGCACTCTTTTGCTATTCAACCTGAGGAAGTCACAAGCAGAGATTTGGCTATCTTTGACTGCATACAGATCAATTCACCAGTTTCCAGCAAAATTGAGATTTGTTTGTTTACTTGCGTTTCAAGTTGAATTGACAGCTGATATCCGGTTGCATTTCTCTTTCCTGGTTGGGAAACCTCCGGGGCTGTGGATTGGCTGCTGATATCATCGTTGCATGACACGTTTCTAGGAAAGCCCTCCGGTGAGTGGTTGCTGTTCCTGCTGACGTAAGTGTATCTTTCTGGAAGCTCTTAGGAAGTCTGTTTGCAAGGACTCAGCTTTGAAAGTATCTTCAGTCAGAGGTTCCACCGAAGTTCCAACGGAGTGTTTAGAGTTCTGAATTCACTTGGCCTGATTTTATGGCTGTGAGCGCATTGCAGCGCGATCATTGATGTGAAGCCAAAGTTTAGCAAGCAGCGAGCAACGAAACCTTTGTGTCACGGAGTTTTACAGGCTGAATATTGTCCACCCACTAGATGCTTCTTCCAATCAAATTTTCCTGTAGAGCAGAGGTATGCACGGCTTCTTTACCGTGCATACCTTAATCAGTTTATCACATGAAGGAAATATCCTTGCAGATTTCTATATGTGTTATAATCATGCCTTTTGATGCTAAAAGTCAACTTTCATCCACACCAAATTATTGCTGATGTAACCAGCTTTCATTCAACACCAAACATTAAGTATTTGGCACACACAAAGTACATATACTAATTTGATCTACTACATGGGTTAAGGCACAGATTAAAAATATCCTAAATTCTAAATAACCACAACAAGCCTAAAAAATACATAAAATACAACATTAGTATATATTGTCTATTGAGTATATTGCTTTTAGCCACATTATTTATTGATTGTTTTTTGGCAGAAAGTCAATAAAAGTTTGTGTGTTCTTTGTCTGCACAAGAAGAGAAAAGAGTGCATTTCTACTGGAATTTAGGAAAGAAACGGGAGGTGTCCGGAGGTCACTTTGGGTGTGTATCTGTGGAAATTCAGTGCTCCAACGTCTCCTCGTAAAACAGTCTTCACTTGTTGATAAAATCATTGAATTGTGTGTTAAACGGTCACGAGATCCTGGGAGTGTGGTCGCTGTCATATCTCCAAATAAAAAGTTCCTTTCTTCTGTGTTTATTTATGCCGAAGTTAGTCAGGAATGACACTGAAGTTCTGTTCCTAAGTGGATCTGGCAAGAAATGGTCAGTTATTGCTGTATCAGTGCCTGCAGCTCCAGGATGTGGCTCTATAAATCTCTCCCTTCCTGTGAATTCTGCAGAGATAAGTAAGGTGTCCTCCAGACGGCGGCGCGTCATTACTGGAGTTGGTTAATTTTACGACTCGCACATGTCCAAGAGGATAATATTTTTGTTTTCCTTTGACATGTAAGATTCTATAGTTATTTAGGTCTGTTTGGAGAGGTCGTACAACACCCACAAACCAATGATGAAAATCACACATGATGTGTCGGACCGCACTGTATTTCAGTTGTGAGTTTTAGTGGAGGGCATATTTCAGTCTGTTCATAACACAAAAGCTCTTATGGTTTAGATAATTGGTTAAATTAAACTTTAATGGACTTTTGGAGCTTGTCACATTCATCCCCACCTTCTTTTCATGATAAACAACATGGATATTAAAACAATAAATAATAAAAATAATAAAAATAAGCTTCTGAGAAGTCAGTCATTCGTATTGATTACAAAGCCATGAGGTAGAATGAATGATGATAGAATCTTCAAATGTGGCTGAACTATTCCTTTAAAACGTATTTCTCTCCTCGTTGAAGTTGAGCTTGTTAAATTGTCTTTGCATCTGACATTCATCTTGAAAGGGCAGTAGAAAATAAAAAAACTCATAAGATTAGTGCCTAGCACTTGAGCATAATGAGCTCTTTTAGTCACAAATCAATAGTCAGTCATGAAAGGAGGCCCTTCCTGAAGGTAACTTACTGTATCCTTTAAGAGGCCTTTGATTCAGTGCACTTAGGAAACAAATAGGCGCTTGCATTTGTGTCAAATGGACTTGCATTCCAAAAATATTGGTAACACTTTATTTTAGGATCTCTTAACTAGTTGCTTATTAGCATTCATATTATTAGAATATTATAATATTTATTAGTAGTAATTAAGCACATATTAATGCCTTATTCTACATGACCTTTAGACCTTAATCTACCCAATACTTAAACTTAACCAGAACCTATAGACATAAATACACAGCATATTGCAGTGGCTTTTAGTTCACGGTTTTACTCAAAAAGTTGCGGTCAGTATAGTTGTTTAAGTGTTAAATGAATAAAAAACGATGAATTCAAATCAATTACAATATTCATGATTTAGCAGCAAGGATGGATTAAATTTATAAAAAGTGTAAAGACATTTATACTGTTGTTCTTTTTAACTTTAAAATACTAAGCAGTACAACTGTTTTCAACATTGATGGTAATAATACATTTACTTAAAAACAAATTAGCATATTATAATTATTTCTGATGTATTATGGGACAGTGGAGGCTAAAGTAATTTTATTAAAATGATAAATTGCATTTTAAAATATATTAAAATATGCTACTATAAATTGTTTTTATTTTTTATTTTTGAATGAATGAATGAATGAATTAATGAATATAGGTTAGCATAAGAAACATCTTTCAAAAACATTCAAACTTCTTACTGACCCCAAAACATTTGTATGAGCGTGTGCATTTACAACGTTGAGTCCATCTCTCTTGGGTAAATCTGAACAAACAAAATCTATTGGACCTTAAAACATTTTTTATCAGTTTCAAAAGGAAATATGCCAACACAGGTATAACAAAAATATTTCAAAGAAAACCATATTTTATTGAGTTCCACGTCCTCAGGACCTGTTTTGATCATCATTGAGTTTCTTCCAGATAATAGTGACACTTACAGGGACACTAGGAGACATCCCATTTCTGCAAGAATTTCTCTTACATGTAATATTTACATTTTATTACAAGCTTATATAAAACTGGTGCACCATTTTGGGGGCAGCTGATAATTTGGGAAGTACTGGCAGTCGTTGACTTGATGCAGATTTCTGAGTTTTCAGAAGACTGAAAGCCATACCCCACTTTCTGAAGATGCTCGAAACAGCCCTACTGGGACTCTTGTATAGCAGATGGTATACAGTGAAACACGCTGCTCTTGTATGATTTCTAATGCACCACTCGCGTGTCCTCACTCCCCAGACTCATCCTGGCATGAATGTGTGTTTGGGAACTACGCTCATTTTTTTATTACTGTTTAGAGGGCTGTCAGCTTCATAAAGGTCATGCTGGGGATCTATAGCTAATGCTAGTGCTTAGTTTAGCTTTATCTGTGGGAATGTCAGACCTGTGTACACCAAACAAACAGGCCTGTAATTAAGAGCGCTGTCTGCTTTATCTGCTCTGGCTCTGAAAATGTGCTGCGATGTTAGTGTAACTAGTGTCTCGTGTCTTGTTTTTTCTATCGTTCCCCAGCAGGTACCACAATGAGAGGAATGTGCACAATAAAATGTAATTTTATATGTGAATGAATGATGATGTGAGCTATTTAAATTTAAGCACTGTGGCTCTGTGGTGCTAAAATGAATACAGCCACATCGGCTTAAACAATTGATTGCGTTTGGCATTTATTTTTCTATTTTTTTTAATAGCAGACCGAGTGTTTTGGAAACCTGTCATTATTTTTACAATTCCTTTGGTGATACTAGTAGTGCAGAAATTACACATTTCATTTTTAATTGACAATATCTTGAAGAAAAAAGATGGGATACCCTTTTTTTGTATTTTTTTAGAGAGGAGCTGGACTTGCTTGCTTACATAGTTTGACATTAGTGTTCAGGAACAAAACAATAATATATTTTCTCTGTAGGGAAATTGATTCAGTAACATGTTGAGCAGTTAATTTCTCCATAAAAGACTGCATACACACTTGTACCTGCTGTATGTGTTTTTGGGGGGATTGATCAAGTTATTTTTTTTGCCTCAAATTAAATTTAGTAATTTGGTATTCTTCACAAAAAAACATACAGCATCAAGGCTGTTGTGTCAGCGATGTGCAGTTTTACCTTGAAAGAAAATAGCTGCTCATTGCTGCTTCCTAGATGGCTGCCGAATGTACTGATTTATTTTAAAGGTACTTTGGTTGAGAGAAACAATACAATATTCTGAATGTGTTGAATGTGTTGAAACCGCAGCCAATTGATTCAGTTAATTTCACAGACTGCTATATATATATATATATACATATATACATACATAAAGATGTATAAAGATGTCCATATAAAGATGTGCTGCAGAGTAGCAGTAACGTAGACTGTGATTTAATATCCCATAAAAAAGAAAAAAATGATTATTGAGTTTTAGATTACCTAATATATACATTTAACCACTGAAATGCACTAATTAAAATGTCAAATGTGTTTAAAATCTTTCCCCCTTTTTTTCCTTTTTTTCTTTTAAAATAAGACATTGCCAATTTTAATAAACCCAGTGAGTGGAAAATGTGATATATGCCTAAATTACAGTTGTTTTTGGTGCCGGAGACCTTGACTAACATTATAATTGGATTTCCGGAAAGCTATATTGAGAAAGTGCAGGCTATATAGAAACTGCATAACTCAGTGTATTACTTATATATTTTCAGATTGCCCAGGATATTGAACTAGGGCAGACTTCCTTTATCTATCAGGAATTGATCACAAAAAGTATGAATACATACAGAAATAAGGCCAAGTTGTTAAAGATTATATATATATATATATATCTTTAACAACTTGGCTTGCTGTTTGTTACATTTTATAATAAATAATATTTATATAAATAATAGTAGTATTTGATAATAATTTAATAATATTTAATAATAGTCTTTGCTATTGAGAAACAGTGTGTTTGTTTTGGCGAAAACGATAGAGACTGTCTTTATGAGTCAACAGTAAAGACTTTAATATTGACAGAGACTGAAAAAAGGTTGCAAACAAGGAAGTTAGCAGCGCTGTCTTCGGAAATCACCCTTAACATTTACATATACATTATATTTACATTTAGTCATTTAGCAGATGCTTTATCGAAAGCAACTTAAGCCCAAAACACACCGCACAATTTTATCAATCTCATAAGATCCATGTCACACTGTGCGACATGGATCTTATAAAGTGGGCTACTACGACATGTGTGTAGACTGTAGGATGATGACACCTATTGACTCTACGATACAATGCACGTTACTACAAAATTAAAAAAATGTCATCAGAGTGCGCTAGTGGTAAAAAAAAGAGCATGATAAATCAGACTTTAGCAGTTGTATGTTTTATGTGTGCTGAAAAAAGTGTAAGCTGCAAAAGAGGAAGAGATAAGAGCTTGAGGTCAGCAGTTTTATGTTTTAGCACCATGTCGCATTGATTTCATATCACATTTGTATTTGTTTGTCAGTAAACGTGGATCGTACCAGCAAACACACTGTGTGATGATCATTCTGTATCGTAGGCTATCTTTGCTCACACCTCACTCACTGTATGATATAAGAGCACTGATTAGGAGCCACGATCACAGATAATGCCACGATTGTTTCACGATGCCAATCTTTCGTCTGGGGCAGCCGAAAATCGTGCAGTGTGTTTACGGCTTTACAAATGAGGACAATTGAAGCAATCAAAATCAACAAAAGAGCAATGATGCACAAGTGCTAAAACAAGTCTCAGCTAGCTTAACGAAGTACAAGTAGCAAGGGTTTTTTAATGATATATTAAATTAAAAAAAAGGATAGAATAAAAGAGCAGGCTAGTTGTTAGAGGCCTTTTTTTGCTTTTGTTGATTGTATAATAAATAAAAAGAAAATTAATAGATAGAATACAAAAATAATAGCGAAGCTTTTTTTAAGAAAACAAGCATTACATATAACATATCCTTTAACACATGAAAGGATAGTACGATAAAGATATACTTTCCTCAGTGGACATTCAAACTAATGTTTTATTGTGAATATGAGATGGAGCAGTAGAATGGATGCTGTATCAGATGCAGGTATTCACACTCACTCGGTAAATCTCCATAATACTCTACTTACTACAATAAGATTTCAATGAAGCAACTAGTTGTAATGGGATGTTTTCGATTTAGTAATGAGGCATAGGTTCATCTGTTAAACTGTCAACTTGAGATTTGAATCAGTGGAAGGAAGTAGTTCTGCATACAAAAGGGTTTTTATGATACTCTGTAATTGTACTTGTGTCACTGTTGTCTTAATGTACATTCCTGGCTTATATGTTGAATCATACTGTATATTTTTCATTCATCTTTCAAAATTAGAGTATAGTCTCTAAGATACAGTCCCCTCAGGCCATTTATTGAAACTGCAAAAATGGGTCATTCAGGAATTCTGAGGCTGTTTTTTGAAGGATGGGGCAGTGCCAACGATACTGGATATAGCAAATCCACAACCCATAATTAAACACAGCTACTCATTCCACAAATGTGAAGAGGTTAGTTATTTACCACATTTAGTACATGACTGTTGTAGATGTAAGAAACCTTAGCCAACATTTTTTAAATTCTGCTGGAGTGAGTTAAGTAGCTAAATAAAAACTAAATGATAAATCATATTATATATTCCCCCAAGTTTCTGAAACAATTAATTTTTACTACTGTCACTGTTGGATAGTCCAGTGTTGAAGCTCTGTCTCTGCCTCATCGTTCTCTCCACTAATGACAACAGTCACAGTGTAGATTGAAATATCTTTCCCTCTCTCCATATGACAAATTAAAATTCACTCAAGCAACGATTCTCTTATTATAATTGCCCTTAGGGAAATTAGCTTTTCAGGAGAGAAGAAAAAAAAATGGGGGGGGGGGGGGTAAATTGAGTCTTAACCCCTTGGATACATTGACAGCAGTTGCTTTGTGGGTCTCATCTGACTCTGTTGAATTAGTGTACAGGGGAAATAAAGAGTAAATGTGTTGTTAGTAGAGGGCAAGGTCAATAAACAACAGAGAAAAGCTGACATGACCTCGGCTCTCTTAAGATTATACTGTTTGCTTAGACAAGTAAGAGCTGCTATCAAGACTGAAGCCAGCGACCCCGAAGCCTAGCAGTGTTTGATTCAGGGTTCAATTCTTATTTAACAGTGGGATATTTTATCTACATTAGTTTGAAATGAATCGCAGGAGGAAATAAATTAATATATGTGCTTATGCATTAAAGGGGGAAATTATCATCTAATATGTAAAGTGAGATTACCAGTCTGAAATAGTACTCCATTCACCCTCTCGCTAGAGAAAACTTGCTCTCCATTTTCACATATTACTAAAATATTTAGCATTCTAGATTCCTAATATCTGGCTCTTGTTACATAAAGTAAAATTAATCAGCATAAACTACTCAAAGCTTTGTTCATCCAATTCTCTTGAAGATAAATTTAAGTCCATTTCAGAGTAATATCACCTCTAATATTTACTAATAATAAATATATGAAATATATTTCTGCTAATTTGAAGCTAATAGGAAGGCATGAATCATTTCAGATTTGGCGGCTTAAGTTGAGCAAAGCAAGAACAACTGTCACAGCCTTCCACTTGAACACCAAAGAAGCTAACCATTTATTTACTATCAATCTTGATGGCACACCACTCCCTTAAAGCGCCACACCAACCTACCTTGGCGTGAAACTGGACACAACTGGACAGAGCCCTGTATATTACACTAGGATATCAGAAAGTATTGAAACATTAAAATTACAATCTTCAGCTTTAATAACAGCACACTCATGTTAATGGTGTGCCTTTTGCCTCTGAATTATTGCTCTGTCTGTGTCAGGACTCTTCAGCAGCTGCGTTTTCATGGGCTGAATTATTCAAATGCATATTTGAGTAGGGAAAAACATTTTCAAATCTAATTGCCCAAATTGTAGATTAACATGTTAATATGAAAAGCAAAGCTAAACGCTTAATATTCTGTGTTTATTAGCATTAATACAGTAAGGGTAATTTCATTAAAATGTGTGAAGGTCTGATCAAAGTGCTTGCTTTCAAACGGGCGAACAAACCTGACTTCACAGCCTCAACTATCAAATAAAATGGGTTTTGAACAAAAATATAGTACTTTGAAAAATCACAAATGTAAATGATAATTTGAACAATTCAGCGATGTTGTTTTAAAATAGAAAATCTGATGAACAAAGTGTATTACATTTATACAGAATATTTTACATCTCTCAATTGACAGAAATAATCTTCTAATTAAACTGTTTAAATAACTTTTAACCATTTCATTAAGTTAGAATCATGTCTGTGTGTATTTGGACAACCAGTGAAGACATTTCATTGAGTGCAGAACAACTTTGGCATTGATGTTGTTGAGAATGTATCATGCGTATTAACATGAATACGCTGGCCTACTGTTGTATCAACCATTGTCACCAATCTCTATTATTTCCCTGAATATCATTTATTTGAATAAATGCATTTGATTGCTAGACACAAATTAATCTCTGAGTGTGTATGATGTACTAATTCAGAAAACCAGCTGAACTGCAGCCAGAAATAACATGAAAGTGCATGTTCTAGTTCAGATATTGGGCTGCGGTCAGGGCTTTTGAACTCAAAACTACGTTTTTGGAAATAAATATGTATCACAGGAACGATCAATCAGAGGAACGTGTAAGAATTATTAACAAGCCAGTTTTGGTTCTACTCATGCAGCAAAAAGCCTGCAATATATATATACAGGCTGTACAATTAACTGCATTCAAATTGTGCTACACTGCATATAGGAGAGTTGCACCAGTTTGCAACACAACAGTAATTCGATGTGTCTTGAAGCAATACACATTTTCTTTTTTTGTGATATCAATTTTTTTTATCAATATTTCAATACATCACAATTTCTTTATCCTTTGTCGTTTTTGCACACTTGTATTAAAAGCTGGTCAGTGTATTTGTGCCATGGATCTGTCTGTCATTCCTTCATTCTCAATGCACGCCTGCACCTGGCTCCACCTGAAGTTTCATTGAGCACACCTGCACCTCATTCAGACCTCATCACCACCCCTACTTAAACTCACACCTCACTGCACGCCAGTGTACAATCTCGTTTGTATGTAAGAGTTTATACGTATGTGGACTCTCTTTGTTTATGAGCCGCTTACCTTCTGAAGAATCACCTACCTCCTGTGTCCTCATCTGTGTCCGCTCCAGTATACTTCGTCTTCTTCAGCGATCTCCAGTCAGCCCGCCTGCCTCTAGATCCAGCAAGTGTGAGCTGTGTCTCATTTGTATTCCACCAGTTCCTGTAATGAGAAGATTTCACCATTAACACCCATTCTCCACATTGACTTATCATCTGGACATATTACCAACCTGCTTCTCTCCATTTACTGCATTCCAGTCAATAAACTAATTTTGTTATTCCTTGACGCTTTGTGTGAGTCTGCATCCATAACAGTTTGTGTGCATTTTAGTCTTGATAACTATGCAGCAGTATTAAGTAATAGGCCAACACATTAATCATATTGCAGTTTAAATTACAATATTTGTCTAAACACGCACAATATATATACTAACATTGAAAAGTTTGAGGGCTGTTACATTAAACAAAATAATCAAGTTTATTCAAGTGTGCATTAAATTAATCAAAGGTGACAGTAAATACAATAATAATTGTACAAAATATTTATTTTAAATAAATGCTGTTATTTTCATTTAATTAACTTCTGGTTATCAAAGAATACTGAAATGCATCAGTTTCAACAGCACAAACCTTTGTAACGGTCTCATAATAAGAATAAATATTTCTTTAGAAGCAAATCAGCATATAAGATTGATTTCTGTGACACGTAATCATGTGACACTGAAGACTAGAGTAATGAGCCTGAAAATGCACCTTTGCATCACACGAATACATTTAATTTTAAAATACATTACATTAATATATTATTCTGTATTTTTTATATTATTTTGAGCATAATAGACTCTCTGACAAAAAAATAAAACATCATACAGACAGCAAACATTTGACAAATGTACTTTTTTGACTGAATTACGCAGCTTTAGTATGAAGGGATTCTGATGCTTAAGAACTGACTGACTTTGACTTGTAGGATCAAAAGATCTCCCCGGTGAATATGTGTGTGTGTGTGCGTTTGTAGAGTATTACTTTCACAGCTCCAGAGGTCATTCTCTGTGATCTCCTCACTGGAACGCTTCATGACATGAGAAGGCAGATAGGTGAGCGCTGCGGACCGGCCATTTTCTTTTACTCTTTGTAGGAAAAGGACATCGAGTCTTTGCAAATTCTCGCAGAGGAAGCTGTCACTCTCTCTGTCATTTGCCGCTTGTAGCCTCTTGAAGGCAAAATGTCATCCAACTTGTCAGGACTCTAATACCAGAGAACCATTTACTGTAGAGCTCTATCTCTCTTTGCCTTTATATTTTTTTCTACATCCTCTCCTCTACGAACTTCTCCCTTTCCATTTGTGTCTTCGCTCTAATAAATATTCCTTTCTCTGCACCCACACTCTCTCTCTCTATCTACAGGCCCGCCAACGATCATCTCTGCGGCGTGACACGTTAACTTGATCAGCGATCATGAGTGATGTCACGGACAAGAGGTGTGCGTCTCTCATCCCTTAACGACCTCCATGACTTACTTCCCATCCATCATTTGGCTTTTCCAGCGCCATTACATCGCCTCTGTCATCGAAATAACAGATGTTCCTCCCCAAAGTTGCTGTCTCCCTGTGTGACGCGTTCGCAGACCTCTCCTTGAGCAGCTGCATCGTGACTGGAGATGCCGGGGTGTCTCCCACTAATTACCCAGCACAAGCAAAGCCCCGGGGCCGTGTTTCTAGTTCATGTTTATTTATTTAATTAACTTTTTTTTTAATCTGGGTCTGCATCTCTCTCAATCAGAGATGCTAATCTTGCTAGGGGATTAGCTATTCCACTGTGCCACAAACATGCTGCAGTTCTCGTCGAATTTCTCCAAACAATCCACGTTTGGTAGAGTTATTAGCATGCTTCTGTCGATGCAAAGCAATGCCTTCATCTACCCAGCTCTTCTTCCACATCCTTCCTCTCGGTGTTGGTTCAGTTTATGTGTCTTCTCAAATTAGTTTTAGTATAAGATTGACCACCCACAGTCCATGCACTGACAATTTGATGTGCATTGCACTTAAAAATACTAATCATTGTTATTAAAAAATGTACAGTTTAATTTGATTGACTGGCTTTCTGCACCAGTCTGGTTTTTAGCAAAACATGTATAATAACAGACTATCAGATAAGTGACGTTTCGAGCAAGCATGCTCTTCATCAGTCAAGATTGATGAAGCCCAGGAGCGGCTATATATATATATATATATATATATATATATATATATATCCCTTAAACAAAAAATATACATATTTTTTTATTATTATTTTTTATTAATTTTAGTTATTACAATAGGGTTACAAACCAATTTTGGGAGAGAAAAACAACAACAAAACCTGTATTATATTCACTCAGAAATGAAATGGCAAGTAACACATTAAAGACTGAATGCCTAAAGATTCATTATTTGTTTATTTATTTATTTACTTCCAGTGAAGCGTATTGATCTTTGTTTTATTCAGACTATTTGTCTTTCCTTTTGTTTAATCTCATTTTTGGTTAATATTAGTTTTAGTTCTAATTAATCTTGGTTATACCTAATTTCTTCATGTAGGCTACTAAAACATTTTGCAAACATTTGAAATCTATAAATATATTTGTTGCATATTCATTGTATAAATAAATGTGGTCACACTTTTGTCCAGTTATCGCTATTAACTAACTATTATCTATGACATTTGTCTCACTAAACCCTTAATTTGCAGTTTATTAATAGTTAGTAAGGTAGTTGTTAATTGTAGGTGTTGGTTTAAAGGATCTAAAATATGGTCATGCAGAATAAGGTATTAATATGTGCTAATAAACAGTCAATATGCTAGTTTGCTAGTAAAATGCATTCTAGTTAATAGTAAGGATTAGTATAGTAAAGATTGAGAATATTTAACAAATATAAATACAATATAATAATACAAACTTAACATGTTAACAAAATTGAACTCATGATCTTGGCGTTGCTAGCAAACATTATTGTGGTATCAACCATCTCAACCTGCCCTTAAATGGCACTTAAAACAAAACTGTGGTTGTTCAGCCCACCTAAATAGGCCATTTTTGGTCAGACCATGTTGTTTTATCTGGTCGAACAGTCGATGATCCAAATTATCAACCATCTTGAATCAGCTGATGATTATAAATCACCAACTCTGACCAGCTACATACTATGTAACCTCTATCAAAAGCTGATTTTAGCTGGATTTGCCAGCATTGCCTCCCTTGTTTCCCCACAAGGTGACTTTTTACACCAGGGAGGTTCATGTGTTATTGTAGTTGATTGTGTGCTTGTTCTTAAGACATAGTTATCTGTCGGAATGATGAAATGGCTCTCCGTAAGCTTTAAGCTTTTTGTTTAAACACGGATTTGTGTCACATTTCCATTCTGAGTATACAAATAGAGCCCCAAACAAGCTCAGCCTCCCACCATGCATTTGTAATGCCGTCTTTCGCTCTACAGATTGTTTGGATTCCTACACTGGGGATGTTTACTTATAGAACTGTTTCAGACATGATAGATGGTCCATGAAAGTGTGATTTCACAAAGTCCACACAATTTGCTTGTCTCAAGTTGCATTTTTAAATGTAAACAGGTTAGTTTTCGCTTCGTGAAATGCGACGCGATGTGATTAACATTCAAAAACTCTTTTCCCGAAGCCTGGGGCTCGATCTCGCTTGCTCAAAATATCTCTAGTCCACACTTAAAAGTAGACCAGTGGGGTGTCAGTTATGATATCTAATTAATGAGTTAATTAAAAGACTTCTCTCCTCTTTTCACGTGGTGTCAAAAAAGAGCAGATGTCTATATATTTAGCTCAAAAGTTCACATCCATTACTCTCCTTTTTTGAGGAACTTTTACTACTTTTTTTTCTCCTTGGGGTCAACCAACCAGATAGAAATCTAGGTAAAAGCTTTGTGTAATAGATGATGCTATAATCCAACAAGGACACAAGAAAAGGACCTCCAAAGACGTCTTCCATGTCCCGAAGGGATGGTTTTTGAGAGACAACGGAAAAAAAATGAAGATAGACGGGGCTGTAAGTACACGGCTTACAGAAATTCTGCATGTGTAGCTGCTGAGTTCAGGTCAGTCAGATCTGTTTAATGTCACTGATGTTGTCGCCTCTGGATGAATGGGACCCCAGGGGTCCATCAGGAGCAGCTCGACTCCCATTCCAATGACCTTCACCATGATGCATGTCTGCACAGGGAGAAAAAGAGAGTGATTCGCGTTTGCATACTTTCACTGTTTGGGTCAGTCCACACGGGTTATCTCTCTTTGTAGGGTTCTCCTTAGCTTTGAAAAAAAAAACATCAGCTATTTACTATGCTGTCCCAAACATTTCCGAGAAGAGACCTCCGCCAGAGTCCATGTGACAGAGCAGTAAGAGGCTTATTAGAAATATGTGATTAAGTGATTCGTTTTTAAATCAGCTGAGAGTAAAGTACTGGTTCTGTGGAAATGAAGCATGTGGTTAAAAATAAAATGTCAAAAACATGTTCTCTCAAGGGGCCGCTGAGATCTCAAAGCTACTAGGCTGCTTTTGCACTGCAAGGATTCTTAAACATTTTTAAACATCCCTAAAAAATGATTTACTTGAGAATCCAAATTGAGTGTGATATTAACATTTGTTTTTTGAGAATTAATTGAAAAGTTGGCAAAGGGGCTTATCTAAATGAATTTAATGAACGCTGTGCAGGTGTGGAATAGATGCAATGGGGAAGATTTAGAGGATACCACATTTCGAAAATTAATACATTCATATATTATCCTAATAGCTCTTAAGCCTGGAATACACTACACAGTTTTTTCCCCCATATCCCCCTAATTTACAGTCGGGAGAAGTTGATGCTAGATGCTGAAAGTCAGAGTCAGTCTGCAGATTTAATAGAAAATCCTGTAGTGTATGATGTTCATAGCTTCAGTATATGAATCCATCCAGTTGGAGGATATTCAACATTTGATATTTTAAGCCGATTTTAGAACACATACAGGTGCATCTCAATAAATTAGAATGTCGTGGAAAAGTTAATTTATTTCAGTAATTCAACTCAAATTGTGAAACTCATCTATTAAATAAATTCAATGCACACAGACTGAAGTAGTTTAATACTTAAGTAGTTAGTACTTTGGATATTTTAATTGTGATGATTTTGGTTCACATTTAACAAAAACCCACCAATTCACAATCTCAACAAATTAGAATATGGTGACATGCCAATCAGCTAGTCATCTCAAAACACCTGCAAATGTTTCCTGGAACTTCAAAATGGTCTCTCAGTTTGGTTCACTAGTCAACACAATCATGGGGAAGACTGCTGATCTGACAGCAGTGTTTTAAAGTGTTTTAAAATATGTTCAGGTTTTAAAAGTTGAGTAGTGTATTCCATCATTAACTCATAGAGGGGTGTGAATCCTTGGATTTAAAACATTCACAATTCAATGGTTTTTGATTTCCAAAATATTTTTTGCAATAATTCAGCACAATTAAATGTTATTTAATACAAAATTAATTTAATTCTTCTGACAACAACTTGGTTCAATATTTATTTATTTATGATATGTTTATTTATTTATCTATTTGTGTTTATGGGTCAATGAAAGTGCATTTAATTACTTATTACAAGTAATGCACATTGACCGACTAAACAATGATACAAATACAAATGTCACTGTCTTAATAAATAAGTAATAATAATAACAATAATAATAATAATAATAACAATAATACATTAATTTAATATTTAAATCAATATTTTCAATCAATTAAAGTATGCACATGTAACAGCAGTTTAACAGTAAGTGTTCAAGTGTTTTAATTATTTATTTCAAGCATTGATTATTGGCTAACAAATTCAAATCAAGATCAATGCACATGAATCGGCAGGATTTGTACACAATTAATGAATCATTACCCAACTCTTCATCATGATTCATGATCATGACACATTAGAATACCTGTGCATTCACTTTATGTGAGCCAGACCTGTTAACGAAAAATCCCAAATTATGGGGACAATGTAAACAGTTTGCAAAATGCAATTTTAGAAGTGTTTAATTTTATTTCAGCAGTTCTTTTTAATTTAATCAGTTGTTAGTTTTGTTGCATTGTTCTGTTGTCATTAACCAACATGCATTGTGTTTTCTCAAGAACCCATTCAATCACAATTGTCCATTCCTTTTTTAAATATATTTCAGATTTCTTAAATTACTTTAGAGATAAAATTTGACATTTGATCAGTTCCTATATTCCATGGGAATCTAACCTGTGATCTTTTGAATCTAATTTTAAATGTTTTAGCTAAGGCAGCAGTTTGCATGCTAGGTATGTGTGTAGAACAATCTGAACAGGTTGAAACAATCCTCTCCAGAAACCAGAGTATAAGAGAATATTAAAAGCTTAAATTGAGCAGTGTAAACATGTTTATTGACCCAGTGCCCCAATTCTTCTGGAGGATACATCCATTTGTCTTAATCTGTCCTCAAGCTCAGATTTGTTTGAGTTTAAGCCTGGAAATAACATGAGAGACATACGTGTTTTCTTAAACTCTTCTTCCCTTCTCTTTCTTTTTTATGCTTTTTGAATTGGTAAGAGAGGTCTCAGACACCCGCTGCTGTATTAAACTCAAATGCTGCCGAAGTGGATTGGATCACAACAGGAAACAACGCTCTGGCTAATCTAACACAGTCAATGTTCATCAACAAAAATGTGTCATCTGCTGACAAGGACAAATCATTGCTCTCAAATGGTTTGGCAACCGAACTCAGCGTGATGTGTTTGCTTTGTTCCTCCGGAGACTTTGCAGATGCTAGAACCATTCCCTCTATTCACCAATGTATTAGTTGTTAGTTTTGTTGCGCTGTTCTATTGTCAGTAATCAACATGGGCTCAATTTTCTCAAGAAAATTGCCTTTCCTTTTTATTATGTATTTGCCTTTTCTTCCGAAGTGACTTAAATTGCAGGTAGATACATATCAGTTCATGCGTTCCTGGGAATCGAACCCATGACCTTTGACAATACTATAGTGTCATGAATCATCATCTACTATTTCAGCTACAGGAATTTATGTAAATAACAAGTAAAAATAGCACACCATTTGTGAAAAAAGCACTGGTTTTCACAAGTACAATCTTTTCACAACATTGTACTGAATGTGTAATTGTAGTGTATTTCAATATCTTAAAAGATTAATGCTTCATGCTTTAAAGAAATACAATTAGTTTGATGTTGACTAACATACTGAAGCACATGTTTTTATAATTGATTACTTTTACAATGGTTTGATATTACATTTAAGGTTAAAACATTTTAAAATAACTAATTTGCAGTTTCAGTATTTCAAACAATGTATGTAATTACAAATATTACATGCAATTAACTGTCTGAAACTTACATTCAGTAAACTATTTTGATGTATTTTTCCACATAATAGATACATTGGAGAATAATTTGTTGAATTGTGTACTTTGAAATAACATCTAAGGAAATCTCTCTCTCTCTCTCTCTCTCTCTCAAATTGCTAGTACATTTTTAAAACACTTAATTTTACAGTAGAAAGACTGCAATAGTATTTTCTTGTAAAATATACTCTAGCAATCGTACTAGACTCAACTCAAAAGTATGGCCTAGACATCATGAACAAAGAAAGAGTTCGCACATGTAGTTGCTCTAGAAAGGAATAAAGGATGAATTATGGTCTGGGCAGGTAGCAGGAAGCATATAAGGTACATGGACATGGTTTAGATGGATTTCCGACATGCAGTTCCATTGTAAGCTGTGACACAAAGACTCGAGACGTCTGCCAGGAGCTTTACATCCATGGCCAGAAAGCACAGCAGGCTGGAGACTTCCTAAATCACATCTCCTGGTCCAGACACAAGGGATGAGGAAAGCAGCTCAGAAGAAAGGGGCAAAAGGAAGAATTATCAGAGTGACAGAGAGGTGCACAGAGGAAGAGCGAGGGGGCGATGAGAGGGAAAGCCGCCCCGTAGCTCTTGTTCCTCAGGGACAGGAGTTGGCGGGTGACGGCGCAGATGGTACTTATCGCCGTGGGTATGGAGTGCCTTTGGCTGGGGGGTGAGCAGACGGAGTGATGAGAGGTAGAGAAGGGACGTCGTGGCAGGCAGGGATGCGGCGGGAAGAGCGCTGAGGATCGGAGACAATCAGCCAGCGAGGGCCTCCATCCGGCTCCAGTCATAGATGGATGAGACTAGGAGAAACTAATCATTTATGTGCGAGTATGTGAGCAAATGGGGCAGGAAAGAGATGTAGGGTGGGGGTGGAAGGACTTGGAGTGCTTGAAAGGATTTTCTGGCAATCTGAGTGCTGGATGGCACAGTGAAGACCTCAGAATCCTCCAAAGACGGTCTGTGCCAGGCAGTGCCAGCCTGTACGACGCCATGCCATGTGCTAGCGCAGGACGGACCTTGTGGACTATTGATGCACACGTTTGTTTCTCAGTTGCTGGAGATAGATAAGTCACTCGGTAGACATAAGTTGACTGGAGTGATAAATGAACTTACAAGAGACAACAGCCTCCGCTCACATCATTAACTCGAGTGAAGAATACTGCTGGGAATCCAGCTAGAGCCACCCTTGCTAGCAGGATTTGCATGCTCGCTAGCTTGTTCAAACTGGCCTAAAAGCTTGAACAGCTGGACTACTAGATGGAGGACCTGATTTTTGCCATTGCAAACCCACTTTATCTGCTGCTAGACTATCAAAGACATCATTGTTATAATACATGTGTCTGTAATAACTTTAATATACTTGAATTAAGCACCGAACACTAAGAGTAAACAAGTGTCGGAATGAGACTCGGTATCGACAGATACTCAGTATTCAATGACTCGTATCGGATTGGAGGCACAAAAAACCTGATTGGGACATCCTACAATAAACACAGAAAGGTGAAAACTGCATTACAATGTATTATATTCACCTACTAAATTTCAGTCAGTTCCTCTCACACAGCTATCATATGGCTTCCGATGATTTGAAATATTGCAAGCATTATTTTTATTTTTTATGAGTTTGACAGATTGAACCCATTAATTCTTTATAATTTATCCTTTTGTGTTCCACTAAAGATTAAGCATAACAGTTTGGAATGACATGAAGGTGAGCAAATAATCACAGATGTTTTGTATGACCTTTAGACTATATGTTACATATCACACACATACATACACAGTGATTTCTCTAGAGTGAGTGGATCTCTGTTGTGAAAACAAACTCTAAAGCAGACAGACAAGATCCTCTCATTTAGCAAAATGTGTTCATAAGAGTCCTCTACAGCCAGAGAATGACACTAGTCTGTTTCATTACACCACATAGTCTCACATTCTGTCAGGAGATAACCTTACTCTGTTTCTATGTAAAAACTCCAATCTCGAAGCTCAAGGTTTTGATGGACTCACAAGCCTGGGGCCATTTGTTTTGCAAATCAGTAAAATACAGCCAACCGGACCCAGAGAGAAAAAAAAAACTGTGAAAAGTCACAGGGGTAGTGATGGAAAGCTTCATTAATTCACTTCCAGAGTAAAGTTTGTTCTTATGCAGAGCAAACAAAAGACTGCTTAGGAAATGTTCTGTATCCAGCAAGCCATTTTAAACAATAGGGGTATTTGGGAAGTCCCAAAGCTGGCACTAAGAAAACACCTCATGGCAGAAGTAGAGCAGAGAACTAATGATTCCAGCAGGTCTCCAAAGACCTCCAGCCCCAGCAGCTTGATCACTGTCAGCGCGGCTGTTGCTGGGTCGCCCCGCTGTTTGCTCGCGATCGGCCCACTACGGCGCACCAAGCCAACAAGTCCTGCAGCCATCATTTGCATATGGCCCGCGTCCACTAATATGTTTCATCTGTTGTCGCAAATATTTATTCTTGTCCTTGTGGAGCCCGATGGGTTCCTCAGAAACCTTATCAATCATGACATATTGAATGCGGTCATTTTTTCCTTTTTTTATTTTCAGGCTCAGCTCTATGATAATTCATGCTTCTGTAGGAGTGGCTTTTAGTGTGGATGCAGGTGCTGTAGAACAAGTTCACATGCAGATATGTGATATCTCCTCTAGATCTCTAGTCACAGGCAGATGGAAATAGTAATGTTCTAGCCACCGTAAATGCGTCGTTTCTTTCATGTTGGTACGAGATGGTCTCTTCTGACAAATCAAGGCAATTAATTCCAAGATGAAAGCTGCCTGAAAGTGTGTGAAATGTGTTCTTATTGAAACGTACCATTTATATACAGCTCAACAAACAGGCACAATAAGGTGTGAGAAGAAACTTCAAGGGTTTTAAAGCAGCACTCAAAGCTATTAGGAAGTCCTCTTGATCAATTTGAAAGACTCAATTATTTGTGAGAACATGAGCTGATACCTTTTTTAATAAGCTTTTATCACAAGTTAAGCATGTGCCGTACATACTTACCAAAAGAGAAACCAAAAAAAAAAAACAATGTTTTACTACTGCATAATGAATATGTGTAACTATTGTTAAGCATTGTCTGAGGATCATGTTATATAGCCATCACAAGTTTGCATATAAGCAAAATCGTAGCACTGAAGATGCAGTAGTAACATTATTACATATGATCTTGAAACATCTGGATAAGCCTAAAACTATAGCTCAGGCCCTCTTTGTGCACTTCACGTCTGCATTCAATACAATACAGCCAGAGCTCCTACTGACAAAAATGATTCTAATGAAAGTAAATCCTTATTTGATTCATTGGTATAATTCATTTTTGATCGGTAGAACACAGATAGTTAAATTTAATCAGACATATTCAAATTCAATAGTTACTTATTCAGGAGCGCCTCAGGAGTGTGTGAGTTCAACTTTTCTTTTTACATTGTATACAGATGATTGTAAATCTGACAGTTTAAACACATACGTATTGAAGTTCTCGGATAACACAGTGTTATTGTCTTTATTGTGGAGTGAAGATGATCTCATTATCATCAGTATTGTACAGATAGATTAGTGGAGTGGTGTGAGAGGAATTAACTTGTTATAAATGAAAAGAAGACAAAGGAAATTATCTTTGGACTTCCAGACAACATGCATCAAACACGAGTGGCTATGAATAATACACCGATTGAAATAGTGTCTGCACATGAATACTTGGGTGTCTGTGTGGACGCTGCTTTACCATGGAGTGCACATACAGAGTATGTTTGTTAGCAGCGTATTTATTTTCTCAGGAGGCTAAGGTATTTTGGAGCAAACAAACATATTTTGTTCATGTTTGTCAATCTGTAATACAGAATGTTGTACAATATGGAATATGTGCTTGGTATGGCTGTCTCTGTTCAACTCAAAGCTTGTATGGCAAGATTGATATCTAACTGTTTTAATATTGAAGGTCAAATGCTTGAGCCAAGTTTTCATGAGTTGTACAAGAAGAAAATGTTGTCCCAAACAGGTCAAATTATGTCTGATTATTCCCATATTCTGTGTGAGGAATATCAACTTTTGCCAGCGAATAGAGCACTGAGAGTACCATATGCCAGATTGAACAGATTACATACATATTTTGTTCATCAATCAGTAAAACGAATTCATCAGAATAGGGGGTCTAAGAAGGCAGCAAGATTCTGAGGAATGCAAGGCACTTAAGCTTTATGCACTGCAGATGGATGTGTACCAATGTGTACTTTTGTGTATGTTTTGTATTGTGTAATGTCTATTGCTGTGAATTAATGTTAGACAGTAAACGCTATGGGATGGAAGACAAGTTTTGGAATAAATTTGAACAATGATGTGAAAATTGAATTGAATTGAATTGAAAAGTGAAATGTCATGTTTAAGTAGAACTGTGACCACACATTTACATTGATAGTCAACTTAATTTGAAGGAGATGGGCAAATTCTTCTGTCATTTGCATTCATCATTTCCATATGTCATTTTTTACAGGGTAAAAGTGATAGTTATTCCAAAAATGAAAATTCTGACTTAATTTACTCCTATTTGTGTCGTTCCATACCTGTAACTTTCTTTGCAGTGTTGTTTTGGACAGTTTATTTTCATTTTATATATATACCAAAACAGTTGAAACATTATTCAAAATATATTCCTTTGTGTTCCACAGAATAAAAGAAAGTCATACAGGTTTGGAACTTGAGACAATATATAAATCAATCTTTTTTTAGAAGTTTTTAGAGTTATTTACAGTAGATGCCCAAACTGAGCAAAAATACACAATCTCGTGCAGATGCTGTAATTTATAAGTCCAAAAAGAAAGATGACTCTTATAACTTGTAAATCAATGAGTTCTTTAAAACTGTATAGCAGAATATACTTACATAAAATTCATGTAATTATCAGCTTTCACTCTATATCTCAATGTCCTAGTAATATGATATTTAAATGTTCAGCTTTATGATCGAATGTATGTAGTCTTTGTTGTGGATGGCAAAACATAATGCAATACAATGATTATTGACAGATACAAATACATATGTTTAAAACCAACAAAACAACTTTTGTTTAATGATATATGAATAATCAAGTAAACCTGGGTTGTTTCAGTCCAGTAAGTATTAATTTTGACATATTTCTAACAATATATCATGTATTGTTATACTTACTTTATAAAAATCTGTATATTTCACAGCAAAAAGACACATGTACCATGACTTAAAGGTGGACGCTGTTAGAGTTATACCAACAGGCCTTGATGAAACAGTATAAATTAGCAATCAAATAACAAAAAGCATGTTGAAGATTGTGTACAACAGGTTTTTAGCCAAAGATACAGTATGCTAATACGGTTACGGCTCTAATTTGTAAGTATGGGATCACAGAAAGCTAAAATCTTTGGAAATTAGGGTTCTATGTATATCTGTATGCAAATATTGTAAACGAACACACAGAATGTAATATATCATTTTTAAATATATTGAATAAAAGAAGAGCTAAGACTGTTGGAGATGCTGTTTGCATGCATCCACAAGCACAGAAATCACTTCTCCTCAGGAGAGAGCTGGCCATTGTGCTGTGGCACAGCAGAGGTTTTGTGCGTTTTCATTAATGTTTCATGCTTAGCAGCGTGCAAGTGGTTAGAGTAGTCTAGCAAGCCAAAGTTTAATATTGGCAATAGGTCTTACTGCCAAGACAATTCCCATGGATGCATTTGAGCATGCCGTTTTGTTTATTTTTCTTTGGACATTGCAGAATAGAAGCAAAACAAATATAACACTCCATATGGGTATTGCAATTTTATTTATTACCAACGATAAAGAGAACACTGGAAAATAAAAGAGATCCATTACGCATACAATGTAAGCAAACGCTGCTTTGAACAGCTAGGTGTGTTCAACGGGATAATGGACTGTTTTACATCATTGAGTGTTATATCTGTCTTACCTACTAAAACACACACAGACGCCAGATTGTATATGTCCACAATTTTGAAATGACAGTGCAGTGGTAATAAAACCTTTCCTTGTGTCTGTAAAACACTGAATCTGAATTGTGTTTTCAATGTCCAGGTTTCCTCATGCGGTGCTCCGTGTGTCGAGAGAAGCCCATTTCAGAACGTTGGCTAACATTCTGGCAACGTTCACAAAACATTATGAACAAATGTTCTTCCAGTAATGTAAAATAAATTGTTAACACAGAAATGACAATTGTGTGAATACATATGCACACTTAGGTCATCCAAGATGTTGATGAGTTTGTTTCTTCATGGGAACGAATTTAGCATTCCATCACTTGCTCATCAATGGATCCTCTGCTGTGAATCACAAGAAACAAGTCCATTTTGAATTGCATTCTCCATTGAAAAAAATATCTCATCTAAATCAGGAGAGAGATATGCACAGACAAAGCACTGTTTACGAACGAAAACGGTTCTAAATGAATACAGTTGCTGGATATTGATGTGACAGTTCAACAGGATGAACAACTCTTTCACTGCAGGAAGTGTTATTATGGATTATGGACTCATATTTTGGAGCAACAGTTAAAAAGGTTAAAATAATTTTTGGATTTGTTTCTTACAAATATGCAGCTTTTCACTTCATAAAACATTAACTAATGGACTGGGGTCGTGTTGATTACTTGTGGAAAATGTTAGCAGCATTATTTGTACATTGTTGGACTTTTCTTTTTTCGATTTCTTTTTTTTGTCTTTGTGTAGCATTTTTTATGTTACTGATTTCAGAATGTTCAGAGAACATTCAAAAGCAACATTCCCATATTGTTTGAAAAATTATAAAATGGAAGATTTCCTTAACATTCACATAACCAAGAAAAACCAAAACATTGTAGACATTTTGAATGCTCACAGAAATACAATTTTCAACTAACAATGAGAGTGTTACCAAAACATGTTTTTTGTTTGGGATGGGGCCTTTTCCAAAAACACACACAATACTTTGGTATTTCTCCAACACTTCAAGGACTGTCAGGAGCCAAATTGAGGATTTGATTTCATCTTAAATCCCAGAGATACCTCAAACCTGTCAGAAACTCAGAGCCTTGGTGAGCACGCTGCATTGAGTTTTGTCTCACAGGGCGCATCTGCCCAGGAGAGAAGGGCTCTCACCGAACAGACGGACAGATTGAATCATTAGTGTGGCTGGGAGAACGGACAGGGGCAAGGCACGGGGGCGGGGGGCTGTTTGTAAGTGAGCGGCCGCTTTGACTCATTCTGGTCTATTCATAGACATGGCAGGTGTCATGGGTAATGCAACTTTCGGGTGAGCTTTGGATGAAATCTGGATTATTTTGGTGGACAGTTGCAGCTGTTATTATCAATCTAATATCACACAGGCCTTCCCAGTGTTAATTAAAACCAATTAAATCACAGACGAAAAGTATTGTAGATTTCGTCAGCAATAATTACGACAAGATGCATCTGGACTATAATTAAAAGAGTTTAATTAAAACATACTGTAGTTGAAAATATTTTGAGAAAAATAACTGAACCTTTCTGCTACAAGGTTAATTAACTTGCTCAAATGCATCCATACATATACAGTATATATGAGATAAAAATTTACATTAACATAAACATACAATTTATATAACAGCATATGCACAGTCAATGAAGCAAATGATTACTACATTATTCTGCACATTATTGTGAACTAAAACGATATTTTTAACTTTCTGTATTCTATTTCAGAGTAAATTTAACCCAAATGCATATGGCATGATATTTAATACTGATTAAATTTAAAAGAAACTATATTTGTATTATCTATTTGTATATCTATTATATATTTATTATACAAATTATATTAATAATTGTGTATCTATTCTATTTTTATCTATCTATCTATCTATCTATCTATCTATCTATCTATCTATCTATCTATCTATCTATCTATCTATATACGTATACATATATATATAATATATATATATATATATATATATATATATATATATATGCACATATACATACAGTTGGCCTTAAGCTAAGTTGACATATTGCATACAACATTGCATAGACAGGTTGATCAGTGGGTTGTCTGAAAAAAACTTTCAGCAGAGGCAAAACACATACTCGTGTCAGATAGCATACATTTCACAAGAGTAATCTTGTTTTGTTTTTTTTGTTTTAGTTTTTTAAGATGTTACAGATAATAGCTTTGACTGGAGAGTTAAGTCACAGGGCTAACCTTGAAATTGGAGATTTTGACAGAAGCACAGAAGTAGCGTATAGAATAAAACTGCATTTGCCACAACACAGCATCTTCTCTAAACGTATACATCCACTATCTATTTTCCCGAGATTGACTTTGTGGGGTAATATCTCCCAAATTGATCCAATTCTGAGAGGCTACCAGGTATGAATTTGTATCATAGCCCAGCGGAGCAGTACACATGACTGCGGAGAGCCGTGGAGGGTATTACAAATAAATGGAATATCTCAACAGGTCTTGGGATACGCTTCCCCTGCACAAAGGCAGAGAGGTTCAATTGTTATGTGTATTCTTTATTAAACATTTATGGACAAAGCAACCTTGCTTGGTTGCCAGTACTGCTCCGCTGGCTGCGAATGGCCTTGTTCCTATAGTGACGTGGCACTTTCAGCTTCTCTTCCAGAGCACCGATGATTTATACGGATTCTGGAAAAGAAAAGGAGTGGTAACGTTCCCTGTGGACACAGAGCATGGGACCAAAGAAAGACACAAGTACATGTTTTAAAAGACAATAGGCTTTCAAAAAATTAACAATCTTCTATTTTGTACACAACATGATGTTGTTCCAAACTTAAATGACTTGTTTTCCTCCACAGAACTCAAAAAGTGAATTTTTGAAGAATATCCAGGACACTTTTTTCTTATGAAAGTAAGTAATTAAATATGTAAAAATGAACATACATAGGTGCTGTCAAAACTCAAAATAATCTCTATAATGGATGAGTAAATATTGACAGCATTTACATGTGCACCAATAGTGTGATTATTTCCAATATTAGCGTAGTGACTTAATAGCAGTTAAATGACTACAGACGTAACAGAAGGTTATTCAGCGCCGTGATGCACATCTCAATCTCACAAAGTTCCATTAGAATCAACGAATCTCTCTTTACAGAAACATGAATCTATTATTTACATTACGTCTACACTTTCTTTGATTTAATGAAAGTATTCACTAGCTTGCGTATCTCAGCATGGCATTTTGAGCAGTCAGGGAACGCTTGAACTTAAATTACTCTTTTAAGAAATCATTGGACATGTCTACGATTGGCTATGTGAAGGAATTTTCCTTTATGGACAGTAATCAAACAGTGAGACATAGATTCAGATGTATGTATTATATGTTTTCTTCTCGTAGTTAGATAAGCATTCTTTGTGTGATGATTTACTATGATTGAGAAGTGATAGAGGTAAGGAAACGCAGATGGTCAAGGGGGCATTTGCCTCCCTTTTCTGTATAACCATTAATCGGTAAACAAACTGGTATCCTTCCCTCTAGAGGAGGGAAGGAGGAGGCCTTGGAAGGAAAGGACTATAAAACAGACCAAAACTGCTTTCCCTTAGCGCGCGCTCTTGCTCTCTTGCTACTTCTTATCTCTGGCTCTCTGGCTCTCTTCTTATCTATCTCTCTCTCTCTATCTCTCTCTGTCTTTCCTGACTGACTTACAGCTATGTGTGTTAGAACTGAGGGATATTCTCTTGCAAGAGAATAAACACTTTATTATTATAATTTGGACTCAGAGTGTCTCTTACTCAGTGATGATGTTTGTTAGAAAATTGCCACAACAGTTTGGTGTCAGATAGTGGGATTCCTTGGACGTGACTTCTGGACCTGACAGCGGACGGAGGCTGATCACCTTGGAGCTGAAAAGTTCCAACCCTACCTCGCAAAAAGATTGAGACGAGGGACCGTTCCGCTGTTGGGACCGGAGGATCGACCACTGGAATCAAAAAGAACCCAGGTGGCACAAAACGACATCTCTGGTAAGAAACAATTAAATTCAATTTAATTAGGGTGAAATTCAGTTTAAAGAGTGAAATTGAACCATATTGGCTGAGATTTGTTTCTGTGGTAGAGTAATCTGAGCACGAACGTTCAGATTAGGTACCTGAGATTAATTTGAGATCTGTACGGATCAAGAGGGTTTCAAACAGGTACCGAGGACTCTGGGCACGAACGTTCAGATAGGTAACCTGAGATTAATTTGAGATCTGTACGGATCAAGAGGGTTTCAAACAGGTACCGAGGTTAATTGGGGTTAGGAAAAATCGAAAGATTTTGATAAATCACAATTAAGAGGGCACTACTAGTGCAACCCGATCCGATTGCGGGATAAGAGAAAATCGGATCTGCTGGAGACGTCTAGCAGATTAAAGAAGCGCGCGAGCAAATCCACGGACAGAAGACAGCCAGTATGGGGATATCTCAGAGCAAGTTTGTGAAATATGATACACGGTGTACTACCAAATGAAAAACATTATGGTCAGAAATGTATGCAAGATATTGAAAAATTAATCAAGCATCATGATTTTCCCGAAGAGGGAACATTGAGTCTCACAAAACTGAAAGTGGTTTCAACAACCAGGTTGTTGTTGCAAATGTGTTAAACATGTATGTTAAAAATGTGAACAAACAGTAGATTGTTGGCTAAAGGAAGTAGATGGTTGGCTCAAGGAAGTAGATGGTTGGCTCAAGAAAGTTAGCAGGAAGGAAAAAAGCAAGTGCAGAAAGTTAGCAGGAAGGAAAAATGAAAAGTGTGAAAGTCTATTTGTATGTGTCTGCACGACCAGAACCGAATGACCCACAGTATGTTTGTGTTTCCACATGAAAATACGGTGAGGCCGGCACCGCCAAAACACCCATCTACCCAATAGCCCAGCTGGATGCATTGAAATTCGCCCGACCTCGACTGTTTCTCCGTCCAAGACAACCGCAGCGAGACGCTGAATGAACAAGCACGAGCAGCGCGAGTGACAGAGGGGGAGACAGACGCAGCTGGCTGTTGTGGGGCAGCACGAGCAGCGCACAAATGTGAACATGACTTTTCTGGCTGCACGGAGTGCAGGTTGTCCAAGAACCATGGACACTGGGCACAGGATTGTCCAGAGGCGGCGTAAGGCGGATTGAAAGGAGGAGCGGAGAACAGGAGAGGAGAGGGCGGGTGACAGGCATTCAGCAAGCTACGAAAAGGGAAGTAAAATTTATTGACACACACACAACACGCTCACATACACTGATTCAAATAACGCTCTGTGCAATGAAGACATGCTTGCAAACCTTTATGTGTGAGTGTGTAAGTTTTGAATAAGGCTATCTGCAATGAAGACATGCTTGCAAACCGTTAAATGTGTGACTGTTGAAGTTTTGAATAAGACCATGTGACTGATGAATGTCTGAGAATGTACAAAAGTTTAGGGTTTTAAGGCTACAGAGATATCCCATGTTAGTTAACGGACAATGATAGACTTTATGGTTGATTGTGAACCAAGAATGGATTTAGTGTTTGAAAGCACTTGAAGTCAGGGCATAGAATATCAGAAAACTGGGCTGTGCCGTTGAAATGTGAGACGGAGGGCAGGGCATTGAAACATGCGTTGTTGTGCTCTGAAACCTGTCCGGTTCCGTTAATAGCCAGGGATCTAATGTGTAAATTAAATCTGAAACTCACTGCTGGCCCGTTTGGGATTTACAGGAGAGGAACAGCAGATGAGAGATTCTGATTGGGCACAAAAGATTTTGAAATTGGCAAAGATCGAACAGTATCAGTATCAGTATCAATGAATTACATTCATTGATATATGCATATATCAATATGAGGAAGAGTGGATTAACGGGCAGAAAATGTTTTGACAAGGTTTGATCTTTCAGCTTGCCTGTCAGAAAAACAAATGCAGCTGTATTTGATAACAGAGGACGCTGCGCCTCACTTATCAGTAATCAAGGCCACCAAACAGAAATGGGAAGAAATAGGCCTGTTTGTGAGAAAATGTCTTTCTGCCACAGATTGGATTGAAAAACCAAACGGGCAGAAACACAGTAGAAATGCAGGTGTTTTTATGGAGAAACATGAGCACGGATCTATTTCTGCCACAGACATTCATCCTGTCCTGGCAGAAATACCTCCAAAATTGTGGGCAAAACACAAATATGATGTTGGGTTGATTAAAGGTTGTGAACCAGTTGTAATCACTCCAAAGTCTGATTACAGGCTATGTCAATCGCAATGTCCCCTGAAGAAGGAGGCATTGAGAGGGATACAGCCGGTTTTTGAGTCTCTCCTGAAGGAGAGAGTAATAATTCCCTGTCATGATTCTCCAGTGCGAACTCCTATTTTCCCCGTAAAGAAAATAACATCTAACACAAGTGAACCAGTCACGTGGCGATTTGTGCAGGATCTGCAGGCTGTAAACTCAGCCGTTATTGCAAGAGCTGCCCGCGTACCTAATCCATACACAATTTTGTCACAAATTCCGCAAAATGCAATGTATTTCACTGTGGTTGATTTGGCCAACGCTTTCTTTAGCGTCCCAGTGGAAGAAAAAGTCAGTTTTGGTTCGCTTGATTTTGACAACAAAGGGTACACGTTTACCAGGTTGTGTCAGGGCTATTGTGAGTCTCCGACGATTTACAATGAAGCGCTCAGACGGAGCCTTGAACCATTAACTCTATCGAGCGGAACAGCGCTATTGCAATATATAGATTATTTATTGATTTGTGCACGAGATGAGGTTACGTGCGTGGCTGACAATGTAACTCTCTTGAACCATCTGGCGAGAGAGGGTCACAAGGTCAGTCTGACAAAGCTACAGTTTTGTGCAGCAGGAAATAATTTTTTTGGGTCACACTAACACTAAACAGTAAAGCAATCTCTGAAAAGCGGATAAAAGCTATCAAAGATGTACCAAGACCTTTAACAAAGACAATTGTTATCATTCTTGGGAATGTGTGCATATTGTCGAACGTATTTTCCAAATTATGCACTTCTTGAAAAGCCCTTGAGAGCCCTGACAACAGGGAAAGGGCTGAGGTCATGTGACAAGATTGAAAGGTTGTTTTTTTTTTTTACACAGATGGTAGACGCAGTCTCCATGATTTTGCAAGAGCAAAGAACATCACATTTATCAACAGCCCGATGGCTGAGGTATCACACGATTTTACTTGACATGCCAAATGTAACGGTGAAAAGATACACCACTGTTGTCTATCAGTGTTGGGACAGGTGTGTACACCACGTCCAGACCTGTTGGACACACCTTTAGAGAACTGTGACAATGTCCTCTTTGTGGATGGATCGGCGTCCAAAGATCCACAAACAGGCTTGAATAAGGTTGGTTTCGCGGTGACCACTGAATTTGAAGTCGTAAAGTCTGGCAAATTGCCATCAAATTATTCGGCTCAGGCAGCTGAATTGGTTGCTCTGACAGAGGCGTGTAATCTTATGGCAGACAAGTGTGTGACAATTTACACAGACTCGCGTTATGCTTTTGGGGTCACGCATAGACTTTGGGGCACTTTGGAAGCACCGAAATTTTTTGAAGTCGGATGGACATCCGATATTAAACGCAGCTCTGGTGGCTAAGCTTTTGGAGGCCATTCTTTTACCAGACAAGGTCGCGATCTGTAAATGCGCAGCGCACACTAACGATAAAAGTTTTATCTCCACAGGAAAGCGTGAGAGCAGGACGGCAGCGAGGCAGCGGCAGCACAGGAGACAAAAGAAACGACTTGTGCTTTAGTATCTGTGACTAACCCTGATATTTCCCTTGTTTACAGAGTATGCAGTCTTTTTCCACAGGAGCGGAAAAACAACGATGGAGGTCGTCTGGCTGCAGTCTCCAGGGGGTGTATGGATGAGTGTTGATGACATTCCTTGTTTGCCCAAACACTTCTTTCAGCATTATGCTAAGTTGACACATGGGTTGGATCATGTGTCAAAAGCGGTATGATAATGCAGATGAGGGAATTATGGTTTACAAAAGGGTTTACAGTGGTTGCTGAAAATTTTTGCAAAAGGTGTGTTACGTGTAACACACACAATGTGGCTAGAGGATAAAAACACCCTTGGCATCGCAACCAGCACCAGCAGGTCCATTTGAATATCTAATGATGGATTTCATCGAATTAACCCCTTGTGGGAAACAGAAACACTGTCTGGTGATGGTTGACATGTGGTCAAAATGGGTTGAGGTTCCCAACCTCGAAACAAGATTCGGCGGCAGTGGCAAAGGCTCTGTTAACCGAGATCGTTCCGAGATGGGAATTCCCAGAAAAATCAGTTCTGATAATGGCAGACACTTTGTCAATGATGCGATAAAGCAGGTGGGTCAGTTCTTGGGAATTGACATGAGAACTCACTGCAGCCAGCGCCCTCGTCAGGTGGGGCAGTAGAGAGGCAGAACCAGACAATTAAGAACAAATTGGCGAAATGCTGCGAAGAGACGGGTCTGACTTGGCTTAAAGCTCTTCCAATTGTACTGATGTACATGAGAATGAGAAAAAGAGTAAAACCAAACCTGAGCCCATTTGAAATTTTATTTGGCAGGCCACCATTCATGGGCATAGAGGGGGGAAAACAAAGGCTGCCATCAACGGATGTGTGTGAAAATGACATGTTGAATTACTGCAAAGAAATGTCTTGTCTGTTGTCAAATATTTCTGTGCAGGTAAAAGCTGCCCAGGGGAAGGTTGCTGAGACATTCCTGCACGAGGTCAGACCTGGCGATTTCGTGGTGATTCGTGATCACAGGAGAAAGAGCTGGAAATCGAAAAGGTGGCTAGAGCCTTTCCAGGTGCTTCTGGTGACGCACACGGCAGTGAAGGTCGCAGAGAGGGCTACGTGGGTTCACGTTAACCATGAAGGAGGGTGCCGCCCATTGCGGAGGCGGAGCAATTGCTGGAGGAGGTTCAACGAATGTCAATAAATGCTAAGATCCAGTTTGAAAAACCCTTGCATTGCAGCTGTGTGGTTAGGCGGAACCAGATATCAGCAGCAAGGAGGAGACAACTTTGATTGCGCAACCGGCATACGGGTGAACACTGCAATCAACAGAACAGATAAGACTCTTGGTGTTTCAAAAACAGTACTTTCTCACATTCTTTGGTCATAACAGCATCTTTTGATAAAGAGTAACTGAGAGAACGGAGCGTCCAAGACCGTGGCACCCATTCAGAGTAACAGGAATGTGTGGCCTGTATAAAACCACATGTATAATGACTTTGTTGTCAGTAACAATTTGCTTGGTAATACTACACTTCACAACAGGTCTGAAGGTGTTGCCAATTATAGTTATAGTAGTACTAATTTTGTTATGAATACCATGTATTATGGAATGTGTGTCTAGCTTAGTACAGAGACTGGTTAAGGTCGGAATGTCTGTTCAATTGGTGAAAATGACAGTCTATCCGGATGATGATGTTAATGTTGATGACCAACAATATGATGACACAAGTAGCGGAAGTTACAGTGAAATGTGTTAATTGAGTTATGATGTTTCTATTTTTTTCTTAAGAATGATTGGTATGTAAAGAAGGTTAAAAGCAGCAGTTATCCATGTACGAGAGGACGTACAAGGAGAGGGGTTGAAACTGAGGGATTTTCTACATACTTTTAATATTTACATTTTATATTACAGGAGTAACTCAACAGTGATAAATTGATATGTTTATTTCCTACTTTGAACTATACTTTTCCTTATTTATACTATTGTGACTGAGGGTTCGGTCTAGGCCGAGTGCGACAGCAATGCCTGTCCATTTAGCCCGGCGATAGAATGAAATCTTTACTATGCTTGCTAAACATTTACAGCCTAAGCATTTTTCAAATATTCAAAAACTTACTTCACAGGTTCAAGAAGAGTGATCATTTATGTGAAAATCAGAGATGAAGAGTATAAGTGTGATGTAATGGCTTGAACTTGTATTTATTATTATTTTACTATTATTATTACAATGTTTGATTAATCAGTTATCAGAGAATGATAAACAGAGGAATTGTGAAGGAATTTTCCTTTATGGACAGTAATCAAACAGTGAGACATAGATTCAGATGTATGTATTATATGTTTTCTTCGTAGTTAGATAAGCATTCTTTGTGTGATGATTTACTATGATTGAGAAGTGATAGAGGTAAGGCAGATGGTCAAGGGGCATTTGCCTCCCTTTTCTGTATAACCATTAATCGGTAAACAAACTGGTATCCTTCCTCTAGAGGAGGGAAGGAGGAGGCCTTGGAAGGAAAGGACTATAAAACAGACCAAAACTGCTTTCCCTTAGCGCGCTCTTGCTCTCTTGCTACTTCTTATCTCTGGCTCTCTGGCTCTCTTCTTATCTATCTCTCTCTCTATCTCTCTGTCTTTCCTGACTGACTTACAGCTATGTGTGTTAGAACTGAGGGATATTCTCTTGCAAGAGAATAAACACTTTATTATTATAATTTGGACTCAGAGTGTCTCTTACTCAGTGATGATGTTTGTTAGAAAATTGCCACAACAGCTAATTGCTCAACGCTGCTGAAAACATGTTGTAAATAGAAACCATTGAAGCTGTACTGAGCGCAAATATCAATATTGGAATGTTTGCCAAATCTGTTACCAATAACTTATTTTTACAGCCTTAACTGACTGTGCTTTTGCACATAGAACTGGGTCTCCTTTAGATTAATGTGTCCGAGTTCATTCATGAACAAGACACGGCATATGTGTATGTTAGAGCACATGTGCACTTTGGTCAGCGATTAAGACGTTTGCATGCATACATACCTACATATTGCATTATTTTGATCGAAGTATTGCATTTACATGGGGTAAAGTTTAATTACAATATTGCCAAAATCCCATTATAATCGCATTATGAGGGTGCATGTAAATACACTCAATGGCGTAATTTTCTTTACCAAATGATTCCATTAAAGGTGGGGTATGTGATTTCTGGTAGCCAATGTTGATATTTGAAATCTACAAATCAAACACGCCCCTACCACAAAAGGGTCTCACCCCTATTTTGACAGCTCCGCCCCACATATACATACACATAAACTGTAAAATATGTCGTATTAATAACTTTATTTTAAAGAAAATAAAGGCATTTAGGCAAGAAAGATAATTTAAAAAATATCAAAATAAATGAAAAACTAAAATAAAACGAAACAAACAGCAACTAAATAAAATAACAAAAATGTATATTCATTTTATAATCAATCTCAGAATGCTTTAATTTAGTCTCACTAGTGGTTTGCATCAATAAGCGTAAATTAAAATGTCTTTGATCTGCACTCTGGAAGTGTTATTTTAATTCTGCTAAACTGTAATTACTAAAACTCAAATTAAAACGCAAACTAATCTGTATAGGGTAAAAAACTGTTCACAAAATAAAAACTAAATAAAATGTATAGCGAAATTTGAAAGCAATATTAAAATAAAAGGGAATTTAAAAATGCTAAACTATAATAACCCTGACACGAACTCTGTCTTTGGAGGAAGAGGATCCGTCAAATGAGATGATCGGAGTTCGGAGGTGCGGTTCTGGACCGGGTTTGTTCAGATGAAGCCCTGACTACACCAGCTGTTTTACGCTGCTCACCAAGGATTCTTCCACATCTTCCCATGGCCACTTCAGGTTTGTACTTAATTTGAGTTTGCAGCTTTAATAGTGGTTATTTATTGTTATTATTTTACATTGCAGTGGAAAAAAAAAAAAATCAGAAAACATGCACGTGTCTGCTTTTATTTTCATGCAGTTGTATCAATAAACAAATGATCCAGTCTTTCACGTGCATCTTTAAAATCGTTTACTTTTTTTGCGTAATTTTGTGTGTATTTGGCCACTTAAGCTCAACAACAAACTAGGAAAAATAACTCAATATGATACTAGCTATATAGGCGGCGTTGGATGTGACTGAGCGCTCAGCCTGAAACAGCTTCTGGAGCACGCGAGTAAAAAGACCTAAAATTATACATTTTTGTGACAATGCAACGATGACACAATTAAGCAAGTGACAATTCTGTTAACTGTCCCGAGATGCGAGTTAAAGTCTTGGATCAGCGACAGCATGCAGCAGCTTGTTTTAGTGCAGATGAAATGCTCTGATGTGAAGCTGCTTTGAGAGATTGAAAGAGAGAAGATGCGGTCCAGCTGAATCAATCACGTGTTTTCAGATGACTGATTTAATCTGATAGTTTGTGTGTATTTATTTACTCATATAACCTACATGCTATATTCAATAAATGTTTGCAGGAATTGTCCTCATTCTAAACTCGAAAGCCGAGGGAATGAGTAAAACTATGCAATATACACAAAATCCCCCATGTCTGGAAATTGCGTTTTAAAAATGGCATTGCTTTTTCATGTACTAACCCTAATAAAAGCAACTGATGCATTTGAATCACTTAAAAATGGCTCACCGTTGTGATCATGCAAATGCTCCGTTACCTCTACCTCCTCTAATCACATGCCGGATCCGTCACCCCGCTTTGTTCCGGGACCTCGAAATGTACAAATTAAGCACTGGTAGTGGGCCCGACTCAGTTTTCTAAAGCATTTTTGAAAAAAAAAATACATACCCCACCTTTAAGTTTTAATTTAGATCTGTTTGGAAGCTTATTGAACTTTTACATGTTGTTCCTTCCATCATTCACGCTGCCAGACACTACACGTAGTACAACCAGAAATGGTCTTGGCTGACATATTACCAAACCATGATTTGTAAAACCTAGTAGTCTGGAAATGTGTATTTGCAATGAATTTCATTCCAGCATATAAAGAACGGTAGAAATTAACATGTCTTGTAACACATTAAAACCCAACTTCAGTTGATTATACTCAACTTGACAGTCTGACAACTAATTATAATACTGAGAACATCACACACGAGCAGTATGCCAAATCAGTCACAAAATGGGGGAAAAATGACATAAATGAACATTGAATAGGCCTTGAGACAATGTCAAGGAAGTGCAACCAGTCAAGCAATCAAAACACTTCAAAATAATAGTCAAAATTAGTACATGTCATGCTTCTCATTGGCAACCACTGAATGAAAACCTTTTTTAAAGTAATTTTTCTGCATCTTTGTAGTCTGAAATTTTATTCGGCAAGGCCAGACACAGTGTGCTGCGATAATTTTTAGAAACTGCCTGCTCATCCGTTATGAACCAAGGTTTTTTGCATGAAAGTGACAGAAGGACTTTTATTCAGTCCTCATAATTAGGCATGAGAAAGTTTCAACAGTTGGAAGACAAACAAGTAGCTTGCTGCCAAATGAATGAGGACCTTGAAATCATATTCCTTGCTGATCTGGTGACCTTGGACACGGTTCACTTTTAACAAACTCAAGAATTTGGGTTGAGATACTTTATGAGCAGCCAACCTGTTTGAGACAATGTCCTCTCTTTGTTTGTCTGTAAATCTCAAATTTCAGTTATGCTGTCAGTGGGTAGTTCATTTTAATTGGTCTACGGAGGGAACATTGGTTTGAGTTTGTTTACATAGTGGCTTTGAGGGGATTTCTCATTAATGAGATGTTGTTTTGATAAGTCATTGCCGAGTGTTAGAATAGTATCAGCAAATATGCATGGTCTACAAACAACTGATTCCTAATACGAGCAGAAGATGATATTTTGGAGCCGTGCATTCCACATTAAGAAAAACGTATAGCATATTAGGTTTCTGTAATTAGGAATATAATACATCAATGAATATGCATGTGTTGTTTTCTGAGAGGAAGATGACCTCCAAAAGGGTGGTGGGCAGAAAAAGGATTCATGTCACCTTGGAGAGCTTTTGTTAGACTCTCTGAGCGACGGATAATCCTCTAGTTTAAACTTGGCAAATATTGATCCAATGGCCCTCTGTGGCTGGTCTCAAGACCCAGAATTGAGGAAAATGGATTATTGTGCAGGGACGAGGGGGTGGGGGAGATGAAAATACTATCTTGACCGTCAAATGAGATAAGATCATGTGAAATCCAATGTTGGCCCCATTCTCTGGCTTTGTGGAGATGAGGAGGGAGTCTTTTGTGGAAGCCTTTAACCTTGTGAAAGGTTGATGAAGTAGATTTTGTTTCACCGCATAGACCTTCAGCAACAATAGCGGAGGTCGTTACTCAACTGCTTTAATCGCATGTTAGTGGGCAAGACAAACCAACTTGGTACTTTATTCTGAGCAAGTTTACTGAAAATGTAAAGGTCTCAGGACATGCGAAAGTAATTGGAGGTGTGCAGGTCTACAGTATGCCATGGTGCGCTGAGGGTCTCCTTGTGGCCTTGATTGTTTCATGATTAAACTTTCAAAAACGTTGTGCTGTACACATTATATTCTGCAGAAATACCAATATGTTAGTATCCAGTTCTGAATAGGCACTCTGCAGAGTACTGTTTGCCTTGACCTTTAATATAGTTTTTGTATATATATATATATATATATATATATAAATATATGTGTATATTATATATATATATATATATATATATATATAAGTGGTTTCAGTGGTTCAGGACCCATTAAGGGTCTCAACACACTTCCAAGGCGGACACAAGATTGCTTAAAATGACAAAACAAGTTTTAAAAGAAGCTGAAATAGTTAAAAAATCAAGTTGTAAACTGTCATATTTTTATTTGTAATTTGTTCCCTTAACAAGTGCCATTTTTATATAAGAACCAAGGTCTTGGAAAACCTACATTTGTATATTGAAATTTTAAAATGACGATTTCTAGAATTAATTTTATTATATTGCCACTCCTACTTTCTGTAATTATTGTATTTTAAGATGGGGTCAAATAGGTTTAGAACCATTGCACTATTTGATTAGACTGCCAAATGTTTTGACATATATACGTAAAAAAAGGACCAAAATGAAGGTTTGTGTGTGTGTGTGTGTGTGTGTGTGTGTGTGTGTGTGTGTGTGTGTGTGTGTGTGTGCATGAGTGCGTGCGTGCAGGATGATGATTTGATGTCACACAATGATTGAAATGTAATGTGGTTATGTGACAAGAATAGACAATACTGATGAAATGCTGCATAATGCATTCTGTTTCACATTCCTTTGTTAATAGTGGGGTCAGTCGTGGCCTAGTGTATAGAGCGTTGGACTTGTAATCTGAGGTTGTGGGTTTGAATCTCGGCTCCGGCAGAAATTGTCCACAACTGAAGTGAGACCCTTGAGCAAGGCACCAAACCCCCAACTGATCCCTGGGTCCCAGTGTCGGCTGCCCATTGCTACAGGTGTGTGTGTGTGTACTTGGATGGGTTAAATGCAGAGAACACATTTCACTGCTGGTTATACTCTGTATAATTGTGTATGTGACAAATAAAACTCATCTGAGCTTAAATATATTATATTATATTAATAGTGTACAGTATGTAGTGTATATACTGCACATTATTTGGTGAGTAGTAATCTAGTGTTCCATTCTGAACACATCCACTCATTCATGAAGGCAATTGCAATGCATTCAAACAAAGGAAAATGTCAAAATAACACAAAACCTTCTCTACAAGGCATATTTTCTCCAGACTGGTACTAGGTTAATGCTTCCTGTACCTTTGTGCTTTTTTGTGCCAGAGCTGTATTTGGTCCCTGTGGCACTGCTGGAGCGGAGGGTAAAACCACACTCTTTCATTACCAATATCATGACTCCTGAGTTTCAAGTCCACCATGCCGAGCAAAAAAATATATATATAAAAAAACACTTGCTGTGCACAAGAAGATGGTGAACAAAGACTCAGGGCATGAAACATAACATGTATGACACTTAGAAGATAATCTATGTTACTTGGCCTACAACTCAGCAGGGTTTATGTGGAAGTTTGAGAATAGGAAGTTTGCTGAAGTCAGTGAATAAGTTGAGACAAACTAGCCTGGTAATGATGGTTAAAGCATGAAGGCATTAGTTTCTACCCTAATTCACTATGTACATGGACTATGAAATTAGTAGCTTCAATTACTTTCTTCAATGGAAAAATAAGAGGTTTGGCAATATAGTATGTAAACCCAATTCACTGAATAAAAAAAAATAAAAAAGGTGCTTTTTACTTTTTTTCTAGAATTACATGCACTTCTGAAAAATTAAGTCACACTTCTGAGAAATAAAGTCAAAATTGTCAGATAGACTCACGATTGTAAGAAGATTGTCCTTTTCCCTCAGAATTGACTTTATAACTCACAACACTGAGAAAAGAAAGCAGAATTGCAAAACTCACAATTGAGAAAATTCTATATTGCAATAAAGTTGCAATCGCAAGAATAAAGATGGATTTTTTTTAGATATAATCTCACAATTTCAATTTATATCACAATTCTTAGTTTATATCTAGCGATTCTCACTTTAAAACTTGTAGTTTAAAAAAATATATATATTTATTTATTTTCATTCATTCAATGGTAAAAATGGGCTTCCATAATATAGTGAGATATCGCTCCAAAAATCATATATTCTTAACATTCAATAATTGTTTCCCACTGCTCACCAGGCAACTACATTTGACATCAATTTTTTTTTAACAAATAACAGTTTCAGTCTTTTCCTCGCACAGAGCTTCAGAATGGCTTCAGAAATCTACTTTTATGATGCTGTTTTGGAAGGTGGTAGTAAAAAACTCCATTCATCATTCATCATCTCAAGCATTCTTCAAAACATTGTCTTTTGTGTTCAGCAGCAACATGAATGTGACTAAATTACAATAGAATTGTGTTCTCAAGTGAACAGTCTTTAAACTACTTTTTTAAACAGCGTTGCCGAGAAACAGCATTTAAAATAAGTGAGTATGCAACCCTGAGATTTACTTCTAAAGCTTAATATATATAAACAATTTACATTTGTTTCATTTGTTCGCCTCCCTCCAGTGTTGTTGCCAGGCAACATTGTGGAAAAGTTGCCCTGTTGACCATCTGGATAAGTCTAAGCGCTCACTTCTTACAGGTTTATCTGGTTTAGTGAGCAGCTAAAAATCAATTGGAAATCTTTCCGAAATGTTCTTTCTCAGACTTCAGGCTAAAATGACTGAAGTATTTAATGTAATCTGTACATCTGTTCACACAATATTCTGAATCTGTCCTATTTCAGTGCCATAAATGAAGTATTGGGCTTCTAATCTATGTGAAAACTAGAAAATTAATTTTAGATGTTCATTGCAACATACTTCCAAATCATTTAAATTAACAGAGTAGAGTCAGCTTAAGTCTAAAGTAGGCAAAAATCAATAGAGGTCATTGAAAGAATGCACTTCGACCAAACTGCGGTTTCAAAGGCTGAACTTCCCTGGCCGAAAGACCACCTTCCCTGGTGGTCTAGTGGTTTGGATTCTGCGCTCTCACAGCCATGGCCCGGGTTCAATTCTCGGTCCTTTTGAGCCGACCTGACTTACATTTAACTGCTGATTATATTCTGTATAATTGAGTATGTGAGGAATAAAACCTTGAATCTTGCAATCTTGAATCTTAACGGCATTAGCAATCAACTAAATCGCTGAACAAAATAGGTTTACCATGGGTAGTTATCAGCTGCTACATTTCTCCAGTCGTATCTGCAAAATCTACATTGTCTTGACCTTATTTTCATGGAAAAGGCCTTGAAAATATGATATTCGATAGGCTGCATTATTAGACACACCACAGCTCTTAGGTAAACAGTGATCAAACACTATATAAAATAAAGAAAAAAATTATCAATAGTAAAATGTAACAGTTAAATGAAACCAACCATTAAGAACAGAAACAAAAGGAAAACACTGAAATATGGCTCATTAACGAATGTAACAACACAATGATACAGGAACCCAATTAAAAGGCTTCTCCCCACAGTATTCTCACGTGGGTTAGAGTTAGTTATCTCTACAATTTACGCAACATACACATTCGTCAGAAGAAGCACAGCTTCTCTCACATAAGTATGAGCTTATGTTCACACAGAACATGGCATCAGAGGATGGCATCAGAGGGCATGACTTGTGGGTTGGGAGTCCAGTATAATGAGTGAACCTGACCACCCTCTAGTCCAGGCTCCCATTTCATAGATATGGATTATTTGATCCTTCAATCCTGGATGCTTTGATTCAGAGAGAGAGAGAGTATGAGAGAGAGAGAGAGAGAGAGAGAGAGAGAGAGAGAGAGAGAGAGAGAGAGAGAGAGAGAGAGTATATATAGAATATAGCAAAAAAGCAGCAGTTTAAATCTGTATGGTCAGTGCGTTTCCACCGATGAGATGAGCTACAGATCAAGGTCATCATCTTTTAAATGTATTTTTCTTTATATAAAATATAGACCATGTTGTCAAAATGAATCTATCTGTATCTATTTGGAAAATGTATTGTTTACTCTAAACCTGACCTGCATTTTATTTATTTGTATTTATTATTATTATTATTAGTAGTAGTTGTATTTATTTATTTATGTATCTGATCTATTTAGTTCACTGTGATTTAGTTGAAGCATACACGCAGTATTATTTATTTATATTCATTTGTCAACGTACCACATTAGAACATGTAATATTTGAATGATACTGCTTCAGAAAACTTATAACATGCAAACTGCATGGAACTTTTTGTTGTAGTTGCTGACTTGACAGCCTCAGTTCCAATTCACTGATATGACATTAATGGCAAAAATGTATAGGTTTAGTGAGTAAAATAGCACATAGTTTAAATAAATAAATAATAAATATTGCAATTAAGATGAAATGTTGTGAAGAGAGTAAATAGAGCAGGTATAATACAGCTCCTTGACATACACGTGTAATTTGAATTGTATAAATATATTTGGAACAACATGTAATTGAATTAGTGACATTGGCAAATGTCCTTTTCTTAAAATCAATGTTAATCCCTGTATTCTATGGATTTTGAAATGGTGTTGGTTTGTGTCTGTGGGATTAAAAGTCATATGTTTTTGTATGAAATGACTTGTAAAATATCTTTGGCTTGCGTGTGGTAATTGGTCCTAGATATTTGGCACAAAACAGCCTACGTGACCTCAGACATCCAATCTTTGTGTTTACGGCCCAGATCCTTAACCAACAAGCCACCACTATTTCCAAAGAGGCTAAAACTCGTGTAAACATTCACAAGTTTAGTACTTTCATTTGAGGCCAACTGCCTCACCATTACAATGTCCAACTGTACCAAATACCAACTGTGAGATGTTTACAAGGCCATTTTAGGAAAACTGCATATGCATCAAATAAACATCTTCCCTGTGGGAGAACGAAGTAAACAAATACAATTAAATATATAAATAAATAAATTGAGAAATCTTCAGAGACTTAAATGCTCGTCTTGATTACTGTGCAGATATTTTTTGGATGAGCCTTCAGGCTCCAGCAATATGTGCTGTGGAGTGTGAAGCGACATGGTAGCACTCAGTTCCCGCTGAATAAAGGCAAGCCGCTTTCCCTAAGGCAACGGCACTTTGGCAGGAGTTTCATTTTCTCGTCTCTGATAATATTTGTTTTAAGTTTAGTCTCTCCCTCTCTTCATAATGACTCCTCATTTGCAACAATACAAACTCAGCACTTGAGCCAAGCTGTTTGGGTCTGCAATGGGGAAGAGCCAGCTTTATCTCAGCAACAGGATGGATATCATTTTAATGCACTGACTGAATTAAGAACCTTTTCTCTTCTGAACCAATAGAGTCTGGCCTAAAAATGAGAGTGTTCTCTTAGACAAATGAATGTATGTCTATTCAAAACTGCCTGTAGGAAGAGACTGCAATAAAAGGTGATCTAAACTCCCCCATTCCGAGAAAAAGAAGGAGGCTTAATTATAAAATTCACACTTTCAAAACCTCCCTGCTTACAGTTTCTCCTTCAAATACATTTTTTTCTACTCAGAAACAATCAGAGGGATATGCCCGAAGCGCTCTTCCCTAGACCTGTAACGAGACTTGAGTAAATTAATAATCTATTTGTATAGTGGAAGGGGAAAGATAAATAAAAAAGAGAAAGTCTTTAAAGAAGGTCTTTACAGGAGAGCCACAATTTTCACATCTCTGTATTAACGGAATAGCTCACCCAAAAAAGAAAATTTGCCAAAACTTTACTCACATCCTCAGGCCATTCAATATGTAGATGAGTTTATTTGTTCATCAAAACAGGTCTGGAGAAATTTTGCAATACATCATTTGCTCACCAATGGATCCTCTGCAGTGAATGGGTGCCGTCAGAATGAGAGTCCAAACAGCTGATAAAAACAATACAAGTAATAAATAAATCCATCAGCAAGATGTTTTAACTACAAACCATGCTTATGGCTAAAATCCTTATAAAAATATTGCTTTCTCCGGTGAAAGATTTGTCTCGTCTGAATCAGGAGAGAAATATGCACAGATCAGACTGTGTGAAAACTGGAGTGCAGGAGGAAGTTTTTCAGTGGAGGAAGTGTCATTATGGATTATTGACACCGGAAGCAAATCATTTAAGTTAAAATACCTTTGTGATGATGGATTTGTTTCTTACAAACGTGTAGATTTTCACTTCACACGATGTTAACTGATGTTCTGGAGTGGTGTGGATTACTTGTGGATTATTATGATGTTTTTTTATTAGCTTTTTGGATTCTCATTCTGACGGTATCCATTCACTGCAGATGATTCATTGGTGAGCAAGTGAAGCAATGCTAAATTTCTCCAAATCTTTGGCCAAAAAGATACAACCTCATCTATATATTGGATGGCCCTGAGAACAGTGACATGCACAGATTCCCTGCCCATGTCCCAGAGGGGGGGGGGAGACGATCATAATTGATGGACAACTATGCCCGTAAAAAGACATCAGTACGGAGCCGTCTTCGGTTCACTTAGTTTTGTCATGGCCACGACATATTAAGTCATGGGAACTAGATAATATGTAGTGGCCACAAGATATTAATTCGTGGGAACGTCATTTTAACTCGTGGGAATTAGATAATATGGCCACAAGATCGTTTTTTTCGAGGGAACAACATCCATTTCTCATGGCCACGACTTCTTATGTTGAGGGAACGACGTATTTTTTCTCGTGGCCACAAGTTTAATGCATAAACAAACCTGCGTGACTACGTGGCAACCCAGGATTATCAGGGATTCATTAATATTGTATTTTTAATTAATACATTATAAATTAACTATTATAGAAATTATTGCGTAATTAAATTATTATATTGACCGTAGGTTAACGGACTGTAGTCAATAGCATGCAATGTAACCAGCATTCGAACTACATTTATCACAAATAGACTAAATGCTACATAAAGTACATCAAATAAAATAGACCTATACTATTTTTTATCCATCCCACAGTATTTTAAGCTATGTGTGTCCATTAAATGATTGTCTTTTTCCGTAATATTTGTATATTATCATTAGCTATTATTATTATCATCAGCATCAGTGTTATTATTATCCAATTATTATATTTTTATATTCTTTTTTCCCTTCATTTTGATCTCTTTACATAACGTACGTTCTGATCAGTTTTGTAAAAAAAGCCTCTGTAAATGCTCGACATAAAGCTTTGATTATGCTGACTGGAGTTTATAGACTATTGGAAATGCAAAATGTGCTAATTTGTATTGAAAACTTGTATTTAATTATTGATTTATTAAATAAATCAGTTCATTTTTTAACTGGGTATACTGAGTGCTAAGATTTATATATATATATATTCATTTATTTACAGGTTTTAAAAAATAATAACATTTGTTTTGCTAAACCTATTTATTCATCATATTATTGAATTTGTCATAGAAAAAAAAAACTTCCTGGCGTTAATTACCTTTGTGAATTGTGACTGGCTGCACAAGTGGTGTAATAGTTTAGGACATAGCCTACATACATATATATGGCATACATTTTGAGAGTATAACAACTGAAAGTCTGAATCGTCAGTCAGTAAAGCATGTTTTAACAATGGCAACATTTTTGAACTGAAATGTCGGCAGAGGATTCTTCAAGCTCTATAAGCCTTCATCGAGCGGCTACGTTCGCAAGTCAAACAGAACTTTGTCCAGAAAGACTGATTTAATATAAATTGTGCTAATATTAGCTAATTAAAATGTAGTTTATTATTTCAATATATTAATATTATCTATTAAATCTCATAGAGATGTGCTCTGCTCGTTGTCACATCAGAAACAAATATGGCGGTGAGCATAGTGGAAGTGACGTCTTTTGAACCCATGGATAGAAGGTGATCAATTACCAGTAGAGACCAACAGGGTCCATTACAGTTTCCATTAAAACCAATACAAATCCCATTATAACCAATAAAACCATTACACATTTCCCATTATAACCAGTAAAACCATCACACATTTTGTGAGAGTGTCTATTGTTTTTTTCACATTACATGTTATAAATGCCTGTAAAGGGAGCTAAAGGCCTGGTAAAGGCTGCTAAATATCCATGTAATCTTTATTTTTTATAGGCCACCTTTTTGCTGTAGATGACACAGCCTCTATAATTTCTTCAACAAAAAAGCATGTGGACATCACAACCCAAATTAACCATGGTTTTCGTAGTAAAACTGCTTCATTTTCTTTTGCGTGATTTCTGAATGCTTGAGATAATACAATCAATCAGACAACTGTGTTACTGCCACAGGTAACTGTCTAGAGCTACAATTGTAATGTGTAAATAATACTATTTAATTACTTTTATTTTATTAAAGTTCTGTTTTAACCCCTATGGTAGGTGTTTTTTTTTTTCACTTCCATAATATCTGATAGAGGGGGCACAACTATACAATCCTGCTTAGGCACCCATTGGCTAGCAGCGGTCCAGATAAAGATGTCTCCACGATCTGCTTTTGAAGAAATATCATTGTATCTTGGAACAGCACACATTCCATCAGCTGCAGTTCTGGCACCGCCGTATCAATATACTGTACAGCGCCACAAACATTCACATCAGTAAGAGGATATTTAGAAGAATGTAATCAAACAGTTGCTGGTCCACATTGACTTTGACAGTATAGGGAACGCTGTGGACCAGCAACTGTTTGGTTTTCCACCTTCTTCAAAATAGCGTTTATGTTTAGCAGAAGAAGGAAACTCAGGTTTACAACAACTTTTGAGAAGTATAAAAATAAAACTCTAGCCTATTTAATTTTTGATTAATGTTTAATGTTAATAAAACCCCAAACACAAAGAGAAAAATCATGCACTACTCTTGAAAAAAATACAGTTTATTTAATAGGAATCAATCCAATATAGTGTTTCATTTTAATATTTTTTCATTCAGTTTCTTGAATGCTCCTGCTAAATACACCTATTGTAGCCTACCTGAAAATAAATCACTGTTTAATTATTTTTTATATTATGTACAGTATATTTGTAATGTGCGTCGTTGTTCTCATTTTTTATAACAAAGATAAAATAATGACAAAGATTTTTATCTTCACCCACTTTGGCCTAAATATCTGCCATACTTTTTAAATATTGTGTTACCTTGAAAGGCTTTGTCTTTATAATAAGGAAATTACTTTGTCTGTAATGCTCAAACACCTTGCAGAATAGAAAAACCAACATGGCAAAGAATTGTGATAAAATCGTGAAAGGTGATATCCCTAGCCAAGGGGGAATGACAACATAACCCCCCAAAATCCCCCCACCCCCATGGGCCGCGATTTTGCCCTCGTAACGTAATTCCGCCCCTGCCCCTCCGGAGGCCTGCGCACGCCACTACCTGAGAATGAGTACATTTTCAGCATTTTCTCATTTTTAGATGAACTAATCTTTTAATCATTTTGCTTCACTGCAATGTTATATCTCAGAATATAGTTATTTTTGCAGATAATTCAGACCAGAATTGTTTTAGATGGAGACTGGGGCATATTGTAACACTTTTGAATATATTTCGAAGAGGTACATTTTTTAATGTTAATTTCTGAATAGCCACATGCCTTGAATACATTAAAGTTTTTGTCCAGGAATAAAAATACAGTTTTTCCCACCTGCAGAACAGACTTGCAGCTCATTATTCAGGTCGCAAAACCACACCAGTTGAGAAACACTACATTAGATGCATTTCAGTGTCATATGTCATATGTAAATACCTATTTAAATGAGCGGCCATCTACTAGTTTAGACTCTCTTTACCCTCTCTAAAGTTGAAAATAAGCAAGCAAATTCTCAGCTGACTTTGTGTGCTTTTTAAATGTAGTTCATTGAGTTTTCTCGAGCAGTGAGATAAGACGGACGCATGGAATGTCTCTTTGATCTTTCTCTATTTTTGGTCTATAACTAATTAGCTGCTGTCTGCTCTCTCTGCTTATGTTCATTAGAGCCTTAATTTGCTTTTTAGATGTAATGGGGTGAAGTCTTTCCATCTGATTACAAGGGTGTTTTGCCCTCATCTTGATGTTTGATATCATTGCACACGCTAGCGCTGAGCTAACCAGGCACAACGTGTCTTACTTTATCTCGCGTCTTGATGATTAGCATCCTTTTGTCGAGCCAAACGAGTGGCTTTTTTCCTCCAAGAAAGATATTTAATGTCAAATACTAATATGTAATTTTAACGCAGTATATTAACCATCCTGTAATGTCATTAACGATTAAGAGCCGTTGATTAAGGCAGAGAATGATTGCCATATTTGGCGCGTTCAATTATCCTTTCAGGAACCTATCTTTAACCCACCCATGCTAATCAAAAGCTCCGAGCTGGCATCAGCAAACAAGAACCAAAAACCTTTGGCAAATTTTTGCTTGATGTCCGCCTTGTCTTTGAAGTTTATGAATTATGAAATGCAATTCACGCTCTGTGGGTGTTGTGGCGTGCGTGTGCGATTGTGTCTGCACAGAGGAAATGAGTGTGTGTCGGTGTGTGTTTTCCTCAAATTAATACTCTGGCCTCAGTCGACAAACTCAATCAGGTTTACAGCACCTAAGTGGGCAAGGAGCTAATAGAGGTCATCTGCTACATATGGAACAGGGAAGAACACGTTCACAACCACAGTAACGACGCAAAGAACAAGCACCTCCAAGACACCGCTGCTTCCATACAAACACACACACATGCTCCCAAATGCTGTAATACTTCATATTGAATGGGTGAAATATCTCATTCATGTGACTGATATAATAAATTAACCACAGAATTGCTACCTACTTTTGTAAACACCTTACTGCAACATGAAAGCCACTGGCTGTCTGATTAACATTATTTGGATTATTATTGACAAATACATTTTTAAGCTCAGATGAGCTTTATGTGTCACATAAAGAGTATAACCAGCAGTGAAATGTGTTCTCTGCATTTAACCCATCCAAGTGCACACACACCTGGAGCAGTGGGCAGCCAACACTGCAGCGCCCGGAGAGCAGTCGGGGGTTTGGTGCATTGCTCAAGGGTCTCACCTCAGTCATGGACAATTCCTGCAAGAGCCGAGGTTCAAACCCACAACCTCGGGTTACAAGTCCGACGCTCTATCCATTAGAGCCACGACTGCCCCTTTGGACTAGAATCCACAATTTCGTGAAAATTTCACACCATTTTACATATTAGCCTAACTAAAAAAGGTTTGCTTTTTTTTTTAAACCATTGCTTATTTTTTTTAAATATAAGTATATATATATATACATATATATACAGTATATATATATATATATACATATATATATTAGGGGTGTGACAAGACACTTATCCCACGAGAGTTCACGAGAACTAGACGAGACAAGATTTTTGACTTTTTTTTAATTCTCAATGATGAAATGTATAGGAACATTTTTTATTCAACTGAAAAACACAAAATGCAAAAAATTTTGCATTTTGAAATGAACTAGTACTTTATGCAATTAAACTTCTATTTTAATGAATTAGATGCAGTAATAACAACATGTAAGCTAGAGCTGCACAATTCTGGATAAATTGCGAATTACAACTTTTTTTTTTATTGAAGATCACGATTCTGAAAAAAAGGTTAGAAAACTAAACAAAATGATGTAATTTACCAGTGGTTCTGACAAAATGTTAATTGCTTAAGTCTTTTAAAAATATATGTTAATTTGAACAAAATTAAAATTAAATGAAGGAGTAACTTCATAAAGACTTCACTATTGGAATCTCCTGAATGAATGATTACATTACAAATACTTTTTAACAATACAAGTGCTAAGATACGTTCATTTTGATCGCTACTGGAGACAATAAGTGTTCATACCCAAACTATAAACTTTTATCCCAGTACTTAGGGAGGCTCCGAAATTAAATTTATTAGCCGAATAATAATTATCATTATTATTGTCTTACTTTATTGTTTAATTTTACAGAACAACATTACAATTACAATACTAACATTTATGAATGTTAATGGAGCTTTTGTTTTGGCAGAAACCTGCAGGAAGACCTCAGTGCTTCTTTTTATTGACAGCAGATTTATAAATGATTCTGACGGATTTGGAAAGATCTTTGTCGCAAAGATCACATATCGCATTGGCACATGCCTGAGCAGCTGCCGAGTAACAGTGTTTTAGCGCAGATTTTTCTCGCGCTTTGGACTTTGAACCCTGGCGCCGCGAGCTAGTGCAGCGCTTTTTGAATAGCATTACATGCAATACATGCGTGTATTAGAAAACAGGGGTTGAACGACTTCTGATTTTTTAAAGTTGACTTTTATGTGATAAAAGTCAAGTCGAAGTCGACTAGTCGTCGATGACGTCATTAATGAACAAATAAGTCTGGACTCTGGAGCTGTGACAAACGCCTTGTGCAAAGTTATGAAATATGACACAGCGCTGCCCTCATGACTATTGCACCAATAACAGCTGATCAGTTCTTTTGATCAGCATTCAACATTTTGATCAGTTCTTTAGTCTTTGGTCGTTATATTTGGTGTCAAATTTTTGTTAAATGTGAGCCAAAATCATCACAATTAAAATAAACAAAGACTTAATCTATTTCAGTCTGTGTGCATTTAATTTATTTAATAAATTATTTCACAATTTGATTTGAATTACTGAAATAAATGAACTTTTCCACGACATTCCAATTTATAGAGATGCACCTGTATTTATTCTTTACTTTACTCCTTTTGTTTTCCCAGGTTAGACATTAACCGAGGTCTAATAAGTTTGCAAAAAAGTGAAACGAAATGGTTAATTCTAAAATAAAAGATTGTATAGTCATTCATATCTTGCTGGTGCTGTTCTCGATACAAAAAAATTAAATAAATTAAAATAACTTTTTTAACATATACAAAAGCAGTGTTTAAAGTAGATCCAGGGTCAAAGTTCAGAGGAAGACGAGGCTGTGCAATTGTGTACATGATGAATTAAAGAAAATGTGTTAATTTAATGTTTGACATATTAATGTTTTTACTCAGTTAAATGACATATCATAGGTACTGCACTGTTTATTTAAACAGTTTCATTTAGATTGTTTTAACTAGTTTATGTTGTGTTTTGATGTGCTATTTCAAATTATTATTAAATTAATATCAAAACATCTCTTGCTTTCATTTGTTAAATAATACCATTATTGTATTTATGTTCATAAGGTAAGAACAGAAGTTCAATTATCCATTGTCAGGGTTTATTTCGCAATACTGGACATGGTATTCATTATGATGTCTTCAACGAAGGCCTTTTTAAATTAACACACCTCAATCTGTCTCCATTTTAGACGTGTAAGCCAGTTTATTATTGTTAAACCAATAATGTATTTTGTTTAGAAAATCAATGCATACCAGTCAAACCTGAAAAGCAATGTCAATATACTGTAAAACTTTGCATTTACTATTGAGTCGTAGACGTCACCATGCCATACGCTGAGACAATTTGATGTCCGTGAATATATTATATAACCAGAACAGAACTCCATATCAGACCAAATGCATGCATGCTCACTGTGAATTTAAACACATGCTGTTTTCAAGATTAATATTAAAATATAACACACACACACACACACACACACACACACACACACACACACACACACAGGGCCGTAGAATGTGGGGGGTGAAACTTGCTCATGCATTATACATGACACTAATGTCATGTAATTATCTTGAGGCCCATAGAGAAAATTAATGATGCCAATTATAACAATTGAAGATTGTTAGAAATGTCCCCCTTCTGCTATTTTTATTAAGCATTGTAAGTTACATGTGCTGTTATGGAGACCTCTCCTCTCAAATGAGTGTTTTGGGAGCAGGGAAATAAATAGTTGAGTTAAAACCTTGTTCCAAAATTTAGAGGCACTTTCATCGCCCAAAAAGGGACACACACTCACACAAATGCACATATGAACAAGCATCTATTTATTCTCAAATTACAATCAACACTGTAATTTAACAATGTAAATAAGCTATCATTTTGGATCTCTTGGGATTTATTGGTAGACACATTAATGCATAATCTAAAATGGGAAAGAATGCAAACGGCAGGTTTTCATCTCTTTCAGCATTAAGTGGCATTGCCTTGTGATCTCATTAATATTCATATGTATGCATATGTAGGTGTGGTTCCAGCATAGAACAGGTTTTAAAACAGGTTCTAAATATGTGTTTTTCAAAGCTGAACTACTTTTAACTGACACAACAGATGCTGTAAATGGAAAAAAAACATCAACAACAACAAAAAATATTGATAACTTTGTTAAAGGATTTTTCCAGATCATGCCTGAACTTATTTCACTAATTTACATTTGATATATTAGGTTTTTCATGCACATGAGCAAATAAATAAATAATGTATCCATCCATACATGCATGCATGAATTTCTCTGCAAATATTCCATGGCACATTATTGGTTAAAAGATAATATTTTTTTTTCCAGTGTCTAGTAAAAATATTATTGTATATATAATGTACTTCTAATAATGTCTGCATTATTCTATTGTGTCCCCTTCAGTAAACTCTTAGAAGTTACTCTGTTTCTATTTTAGCAAACTTTGAAGTGCAGCTTTTGTCTGTCCCAGAGAGTCTCTCTATTCCTGTCTCCAGTCCTTTAGCTTCACCCAAATAGAGCGGACTGCGTCAAAGGGAATGAGGACACATCCATCTGATGTTTATGGTCTGACATAAATGAGCCCAACTTTAACAGGATTACGCTGCAAAGAGTGCCATGAGAGACGGAAATGATGTGCTTTAATGGTGAGATTATAACCTTATTAACCCGACTACAGTCCAAGTGCTCATCTGGGACTCGGTAGAGAGTGGGATGTCAGGGACTACAATGTCTCTGGGTCTGAGCAAAGACAAATGCTGTATGCATGAACTTCCTCCTGTTTGCGAGCGAAACTTCGGGCCATTGTGTCATTCTAAGGTGAGAAGACAGAATATTGAGTTTCTGCCGAGGGTTCGGAGCGCAGGCTGTGCTTCCACACTAATGAAGGACAAACAAGCGCTCTGGCTCTTTGAAGGTGTGTGAGACCAACGTGTCTAAACAAATAAAAACACCTGCGTGTTTAGTATTCACTAGCGGCTCAGAGGCACACGGGTATTTGTAATACATTATTTATCCACACATTTTTAATCCCATTTGCAAATTAGCAGCATTTTTTAAGTGCTATTGTGGAGAAGATTAAAGGATAACACGTCAATAAAACATCCAGCACAAAACCAGACTTGTCGGCCATTAATATTACATGGCAAGGCTTTTGTATATGTGTGCCTGAAGAGCATGTAAAGGTAATTTTGGACCGGTTAACACACTCATCTTTTATCCAAAGCTGATGAAACTTTTCTCTACAGTGTCAGTTTGTAAAGTGCTCATATTGTTGACGGTCTAATTCAGTGCTTCTCAACTTTTCCAAGCCAACTAACACCTTTGATCAAATCCAGTATGATCCCATTAGTATTCAAATGTATTTGTGGAGAATAGTGGTTTATATAGAAACTAATATGCACAATGAGTCTCATTCACACCAAACCAGATATCAAAATACATCAGTAAATGTAAAACTTAATTTTTTAATTAAACATAAAACAACTCCTGATGGTCCATCATTTTCTTAACAACACAGTCAATGTTACACAGAGGCACTTTACAAAGAAAGTGAATGGGATCAATTCTTCTAAGATTTGGAAAATGCTATCGTATATTTTATTTATAAAAGCACGTATTTTAATTTGTTAACTTTTTTGGGGAGGATATATTATGTGAGCTTTAAAGTTCTTATATCATTCTTACAAACATTTTAGCTTTAAGTCGAGTTGTTGTTGCAACTAAGTTTTACAATTGAATATAACTTTTAATGATGTAATTAAACTTTATTAAAATGTATATTTTCACACTGAAATAATTTTAACATAATATAAAAGAATTGCAAGATATAACTTTATTGAATTCTGAAAGTTTTTGTTTTGCAATTCTGTCTTTTTTTCCTCTCAGTATTTGATTTTAACAATTATTTTATTTTCGCCACAAAATAGAAAAGGTAATTGCAACTTTGGTCTCATATTTCAGACTTTTTTTTCTCAGTTGTGGGTTTATATCTCACAATTCAAACTTTTATTCTCAGAATTGCTAGAAAAAATTCAACAGGTTGTGGAATTTGACACTTAATGACATAATCGTGTGGCTAAACACTGCCTCCGCAGAAGCAGATTAATGTCTCTACATCACTGGCTGTTTGCCTTGTAGTGGAAAAACAGTCTTTGCATTGCCTTTCTTCACATCCCAACATTAGGAAAGAGTGGATTAACTTTATTTTTAATGAAGTTCCAGACAGTGTCAGTAAGAACTTGGTCCTTTGTTCACTTAATTTTACGGTGGATTCATTTGCAAACTATTTGAAGCAGGATTTTGAGAAAGATTGAAACTAAAGGACGATGCTATGCCAGCTATATTGGATATGAGTGTAATGTCGCAACACTAGTGTAGGTAACAATTTGTATTACCTGGGCATCTCAGGAATCGCTCTCCTTTGGTTCACGTCTTACATGTAGGTCTTTCAGGATGTCTCGTGGGGTGAAGTTTCTAAGTCACAACTTCTTGCTACTTGGGTTCCTCAGGGCTCAGTGCTTGAACTGCTTCTCTTCTCCATCTACATGTCATCATTAGCATCTGTCATTCAGAAGCATAGCTTTTCTTATAACTGCTATGCTGATGACACTCATCTCTACTTCTCAATCCAACCAGATGATCCAATGGTAGCTGTTCAAATTGCAGCCTGTCTGAGAGACATTTCTAGCTGGATGAAGGACCATCACCTTCAACTCAACCTTGCTAAGACAGAACTGCTCGTGGTCTCAGCCAACCCAGCACTTCATTACAACTTCTCTGTACAGCTGGGTTGGTCAACCATAACTCCTTCCAGGACAGCCAGGAACCTTGGAGATGTGATAGATGATCAGTTAAGCTTCACTGACCGTATTGCTACAACGGCCCGGTCCTACAGATTTGCCTTACTATCAAGCCTCTGCAACTGATCCAGAACGCAGCAGCGAGAGTGGTCTTTAACGAGCTGAAGAAAGCTCACATTACACCTCTCTTCATCAGTTTAAACTGGCTACCAGTAGCTGCTCACATCAAATTCAAGGTACTGATGTTTGCCTACAAGACAACAACTGGTGCTGCACCAATATACCTAAACTTGCTAGATCAAAGCATTTCATTCTGCAAGTGAACATCACCTTGTGGTGCCATCCCAAAGAGGCACAAAATCACACTCACAAACCTTTTCCTGGACTGTGCCCAGCTGGTGGAATGACCTCCCTATCTCAATTCGAACAGCTGAGTATTTGGCAATTTAAAAGAAAACGTCTAAAGACGCTTCTTTTTGCCAGCACCTGACAAACTAATACTAGCACTTACCTATTCTATTATATTCTATTTAAACACACACACACACACACACCTAGCTATGTGTACTGTGCTAGACATTTCACAGCACTTGTATACTGTTGCTCTCTCGTTGGTCTGATTGCTTCTATTGTTCTCCTCATTTGTAAGTCGTTTTGGATAAAAGCGTCTGCTAAATGATTAAATGTAAAGGTAAAAGTATTACTTGATCACTATTGTTTTGTCAGTTTTTACAGATAATTTGATATTTACTGAGAATGTATGTTTTAAACCTAAAACACAGCAGCGTCCATTTGCGAAGGACGTAGGCTGTCAAACATACATAAGCCAATCATAGCAGTGGGCGTTTACTTCCGAGTTTATAACCTGCCACACATATTCAAACAGAGCTTTCTGATGAGGGGGTCAAAAACAGGACAGAACATTACATCTAAATTATGAAGTTTATTTAATGTAAAAACCATTACAAGTGGACCTCAGAGAACAGTACAAAATAATAAAAAAGCAGTCCTTAACCCCTTCAAGCTGAACCATGTTAAAACTGTAAATAGATCATAAATAAAACAAAAACATGGAAATAAGTTAACACAAAGTTTTTCTTTATTTTCCTTAACAGTAGAAAATCTACTGACCAATTGCTTGAGTGAACATTAAATCCTTCAAATGTTAACTTCAGAACCTAGTTTTGAAGAACCAGAAGTATCATGTCTTTTTAACAGGAATGCACATTTGTTGTGTCTTATGCAAGAGTTAAATCCTGCTGACTAAACTTTACACCCACAATCCTCTCTGTGGTTTAAAAGTAACCGTGAATATCGCATTGCAGAGGCTGACTGATCCAGACCTTTCCAGCCCCTCGCCGTTGCCTCCCAGTGTTTGACCAAGCAGAAAGAGGAGTGGAGTCTCAGAGAGATTATAGGACTGTTACGACTGTAATATATAGAGCTGCTTTAATGTGGACTTAGGAGAGAGAGCAGTTTGATCCGGGTCTTGAACGACTCTTTTGGAAAATGCCAGCAGAGCATGATGTCAGTGTTAGTGGTATAGTGGTAGAGCTTCTCTTATACAAACAGGATAAATACAACTTCACAGCCTCTACTTACATCTGTCAATGTATGCACCATAAAGAAAAAAAAATGCAATCAATATATGAACGGAATTATCTTAAAAAATTATAATGAATATATAAAGTGTAAAAATTGTATATAATATAATTACAATAGCATTATATTGTTGTATCATTGTTATATTGTAAGTATCACATTATACAAACATAAAATATAAATAAGGTTACATATATAATCGTTTTAAACATCCCTGTTGATGTTATCAAGCTTGCTTAGCCTGGGTAGATGCCACATTTAGTTGGTTTAAGAAAATTAGGCTGTGCAGATTGGAAGTACCAATCTGTGTGTTATATATACATATACATATCCTGTACATACATAAACAAACATGGCTTGACATCACAGTTACAATCTAAAAATAAGGAAATTCAAATAGCATGGTTGCATCAACAAATGCGTTTTTATATCGTTTTTGCATTTGGCAAGACTATCGAGTAGGTTTAGGGTTGGGTTTGGTGTAGGGTATTTTCCAACACAATAGAACATTAATGTTTAGCAACAGTCCCTGGATATTTGAATTCTGAACTGCCACAATACGTTTCTGAAACAACTTAATAAAAATACAGCAATACGTGCCTATATCAACATAATAAAAATGTGCCAGGGTTCACGTATTGAACCTGTGTTTTAATGCCACTCGGTGGACATTTCTCTTTGTAACTGCAGCGAAACGTGCAGTAAGGTACTTAAAAATGGTCTCGCTAAAGAATGGACAGAGGAACGAACTTTATGAGACCAGGTTGAAATATATACATACATACAGGTGCATCTCAATAAATTGGAATGTCGTGGAAAAGTTCATTTATTTCAGTAGTTCAACTTAAATTTTGAAACTTGTGTATTAAATACAATCAATGCAAAAAGACTGAAGTAGTTTAAGTCTTTGGTTCTTTTAATTGTGATGATTTTGGCTCACCTTTAACAAAAACCCACCAATTCAATATCTCAACAAATTAGAATACTTCATAAGACCAATAAAAAAAAAGTGAATTGTTGGCCTTCTGGAAAGTATGTATTGAGGACATATACAGTAAATGAACATGGTAGGGGCTCCTTTTGCTTTAATTACTGGCCTCATTTCGGCGTGGCATGGAGGTGATCAGTTTGTGGCACTGCTGAGGTGGTATGGAAGCCCAGGTTTCTTTGACAGTGGACTTCAGCTCATCTGCATGTTTTGGTCTCTTGTTTCTTATTTTCCTCTTGACAATACCCCATAGATTCTCTATAGAGTTCAGATCTGGTGAGTTTGATGACCAGTCAAGCACACCAACACCATTAATTTAACCATCTTTTGGTGCTTTTGGCAGTGTGGGCAGGTGCCAAATTCAGCTGGAAAATGAAATCAGCATCTTTAAAAAGCTGGTCAGCAGAAGGAAGCATGAAGTGCTCCAAAATGTCTTGGTAAACAGGTGCAGTGACGTTGGTTTTCAAAAAACACAATGGACCAACACCAGCAGATGACATTGCACCCCAAATCATCACAGACTGTGGAAACTTAACACTGGACTTCAAGAAACTTGGGCTATGAGCTTCTCCACCCTTCCTCCAGACTCTAGGACCTTGGTTTACAAATGAAATACAAAATTGCTCTCATCTGAAAAGAGGACTTTGGACCACTGGGCAACAGTCCAGTTCTTCTTCTCCTTAGCCCAGGTGAGACGCCTCTGATGACAACTGTAACCAAATCCCTTGACATGTCTATGTGTGGTGCTCTTGATGCCTTGACCCCAGCCTCAGTCCATTCTTTGTGAAGGTAACCCAAATTCTTGAATCGGTTCAATGTGTGTGTGTGTGTGTATGCATGCTTAGTAAATGATTGCAGCTTAAAATGTTACAGTACCTAAACTCAAAATATATTGAGGACTTGTATAGGTCATCTGAAGTTCAGCTTGATTTTCTTACTCGGTTTAATGTAATTTAAGTTAAAATAACTTACAAGTTGAAGTAAAATGTGATTATACTTAATTTAAGGCAGCAACTGAACTAAAGGTTTAAGTTGAAATAGGTTTAATATTTTTTTACAGTGCATGTGTATTTGTGATTAACCTGTTGGGTAATTTGTTGAATAAATGGGTAATACTTTTGGTATAGTTGTGTCAGTCTTCAGGAGATGTAAACCTGCAGCCCTGCAGCTGAGTTTTCTGACATTCTGTTCAGCTCTAAGAGCCAGAACGCTGATCCGGTAGAGGAAGTTTCTTCTGACTCTGCTCTGTAGAGCTGCAGTTGTGTCACAGTGCTGGGTTCAGTATTGCTAACACGCTGTTCCGGGTGCTGAACTCTTTATGTAGTGTGTTATGGTTTTCTGTCCAAGGTGCTGAACTACTCAGCAGTGAAGCACCACCTCAGTGTAGCTTCCAAGAGAGCAGTGGTGATCGACAGCCAACAACTAAAGCATCTATAAAGCACCCAAATGTTTTCAACATTGATAATAATAATAATAATAATAATAATAAATGGCTCTTGAGCAGCAGTTCAGTATATTATAATGATTTCTGTAGGATGTGGCTTTGAAGACTGGACAAATACATCACACAAATAAATGTAATTTTAATTATATATATTAAAATAAAAATATATATAATTAATTGTACTATTATTTAACAGTATTAATATGTCATTGTGTTTTGATCAAATAAATGCAGCTTTGGTGAGCATAAAAAAACTCATTTAAAAAAACATAAAAAATACCTATTTTAAATACATTTTTACTAAGAAATTGAAATATTTATAGAGGAGTTTTTTTATCCAGCTGTCACTTTTGCTTTAAAATTATGTATTCATGAAAGTAATTAATTGTAATCTTATCCAAAAGCAATTTATATGTTATATCCTGACATAGGAATGTGAAGTGTTAAATCAACTGTAACTGTAGCAGAAATGCTTTTGTTGCCAAGACTTTAAGGTTTGTGTCTATACAGAAATTGACTTCCAAGAATAATCCCACCCTGATAAATATTCTCTGGAGAAAAAAAAAGTGACAGCACAAATTATTTTTTTAAACTAAACGCATCAAACAATAGAAAATCTTGAATGCACTGAACGCAAATGTCATTAAAAACTAAATTGCAAAACTGATTGCAAACAACGACAGCAGCCTAACAGATATTTATTGCGTTCCTTGCTAAGAAAATTACAATTAGAAAAAAAAAGACTTGTAATATATCTGATAATTTAAGAGTGTCTGTATTTAAAAGAATAGGCTTAATATCCGAGAAGACAGTTGTTAATTTCATTTGCTCGTTAGGGGTGTTGAAATCAAGAAAACAATCAATCTCTGATTGCTCAGTCCCATGAAATAAACCACAATAGCAGAGAATCAACAGAGCAGCATGTTGCAGGGAGAAATCAAACGTGCCGTCACTTTAAACACAAGTTTTCCTTTTACAGTAGTTCAAACCGTGTACACGGCACCTGTTGGCTCATTGAGTATTCATCACCCCACCTCCAGGCAGAAAAAGACTCGCTTTTTTCCTTTAGAGATGCATCAAAGCAGCCCATCCTAAGAGGAAATAGTAGTTCATCATTGTTGTTTTGGTTTTCTGTCGACAGTATGTAAATCTGCTCTCATATTGCGGTGTTTTGCATTAATGAAGTGAAGTTGAGCTCCAGACCTTTGGCTGCAAACCCTGTCTCTCTCTCTCTCACACACACACAAATGTACGGACTCATTTACAATAACGCACAACAAATCACGCGACTTATTCACCAGCAAATATTTTGCAGCTAAATATTCATAGAGAAAAATGGCAGTAGTACCATCGATGGCCTGTGCTTGTTCGCTTAAATGAATGAAACAAAGCATTTCACCATATTTACTGAAGTTAAGATGCCCCAAGTGTGAAGCCTGACTGACTCGAGAAGGAAATGATGCAAAAGCACATAGATTTTAAGATTAAAGTGTTGTGCGCTTTACAAAACAACAAATAAAATTGATGAAAGACAAGGTCACGTGATCAAACGGGTCAGCTATGCGGAGGCGGGTGTACGACAGAGGTCGTGACCTCCAGTGGTAAAGAAGAAATATGAAAGGTGATTGTGCAGGAAGATCTCTGTGTACATACATGTTGTGTGTCTCTATAATGTGTTTTAGCTCAAAGAAAGATGCTTGAAAATAATAGGCAGTGCAGAGGATAAATCGACATGGGGCCGAGAGGTCAGAGGTCAGGAGCGCTACAGATACTGTTCACATAACACCAATCAGCTGACCAAACAGATCAATAAGGACAAGAAACTCAGGTCTAATGGAAAAAAAAGTAGTCGAGAAAAAGTGGTTCTGTTTGTTCTTTATCTTCTTTAAAAGGTGCTATTTTTGACTGCTGTTCATAATATGCATTCACGCGCTGATGTATTTATCTTCTCTTATACTTGCGTATCCCCTAAGACATTTGAATGATATCTTGCGATGCTCTATTTGACAAGATAATGCTTTCTTTTTAAGCAACTCATCACAAATGCCGTCTTTTTATGCAAGGCGTCTTTGTGATTTTGATCCCTTGCTCATTTTAGATGACACAGGACAGATGCTTTCCTTTACAGCGTGGCTTTGCTGCTTCTCTCAACGGAAGGTTGAAGACAAAGGAAAGATGGGGAAGGAGAGAGAGAGAGAGCAAGAGAGAGAATATCAGGGCTTACAAAACTGCTCCGAGACCTTGAGAAAGAGAAAAGCTAGTGTAGTGTACTTGCAGTACAACTAAGAGGAGATATGAAACAGATTACAAGGTGACGGTGACCCAGCACCTCTTTTACCCTGGAGAGGCCAACCTTGGTCCCCAGAAATCACTCAGCTTCATTCATCAAAGGCTCTTTTAAAGGGTCCATCCCTGAGCCCCCTCTGTGCAGCCGTGGTCTTCCTCAAATCCTCCTCTCTCAGCCTCGTCTCGCGTATTTTATATCTCTCTTTAAGCTCCAGCCATTTGCTGTAGACTCTCATCGTGTCTTTGTTTCTTCCTCTCTATATATCTTGTGCTGTTTCCCACACAGAAAATACATTTGCGTGCAGTGATTTAGTACAAAAACTTGCATCTTATTTATTAACCGCTATCTCTGCTAATATAGATGGTGTCGTATTCGTGGAAGTCAGCGCTATTTGCCTGCTGCGATTAATGTGGTAATATTCAGGGAAGGCTGGTGGTAAAAAGAGGCATTTGTGTTTGTTTGTTTTTTAATCCGTGAATTGATCATGGTAGCATTTATTCATAAATTACATTTAAATAATGTAGAAAAAACAGACAATATCCAGATGTCAAGCACATATTTGGCACGTTTAAAGAGCTGATTTATGTCTTTGGGTCCCTGTGGTGTAGTGACACTAAAGAGCTACTGGGCCATGCATTGTTTATGTTTGTGTCATTGTTTTATTTGCAATATTCCTTTAGTAATTCAGGTGTTAGCACAATACAGATACTTTTTTGAAGGCAATCACTATACATAATTGTATATGATTTAATTAAAAATATAGTAAAAAATAAGATATTGTGAAATAAAATAACTTTTTCTATTTGATTATATTTACATTTAAATTCTATTATAAAGTACATTTTTATTTTAATTGTATATGTATGTGTGTATATATATACTTCAGTGTCACGTGATTCTTCAGAAATAATTTAAATATGCAAAAAAATATATATAATACTCATAAAATTGTAAGAAATTAGATCACGCAAAATTAGATTTGATTAACTGTAGGTGTTTTAATGCTTTTTATAATCCGGTTGCTGTTGTTGTTGTTGTTATACTAGCTGAAAGTCTCTTCACAGCCTAACTTTAAGATAATTAACTATATATATTTATATGGATGTATAGTTTGACTGGCATTATCGGACATTATACAACTGTTAAAATACTAACTTCTGATTGGATAAGGCATCCTTCAGTTTATTAATGCACCTCTATATAAACATGCTGGTGTTGCTTGGCAACTATAAACTTTCTACAGTTAGATAAACATGATGGATATTACTTGGTGGCAGAATTGTTGATTCTGATTATAAATATTGATAACTGAATATTGAAGATCAGTGTCTTTTATCATATTTCAGCTGCTGCAGCTTTGTATAAGCAATAAGACATTATAAAGAAACTAACTTCAGTGACTTCATGTTTTAGGGTTTTCAGCCTTTAAAATTCACTTTCCAATCTGGTAAATACACTATAATAAACCCCTCTGCAGGGATACACAAGCTTTTCACTTTGTGACGGGTCCTGATCATCACCCTGCAAGGGTTTCTTTTGTGAAAATGACTGTCTGACTGCACATTGTTCCTTAATGCATGTTTACACACAAAAGCATCCCCAGGAGTCAATAGTTAGAGGAATGAGACTCTAAATAAATTATACAACACAAGTAGTATTGAATTCCTAACCCATTAACATATATTTCACCATTATAAGAAGGAAGCAAAATGACATTTGCCAAGAATAATTGCAATCGTAGTAAGAACTCTGGTTCTATCAGCCATTTAAATGTGACAAAAGCAAGCTTGTTCCTCTCTAATGAGAATTAAAGCTACTTTTCCAATGTCACATGTCAAGACCGACCACTCTTGTAAGGACAGCAGTACTGAATGGTTTTGTGAAGTGTATATTAGAGCAAAAAGTGTGTGCTGGATAAATAACTATTCCATGACCATAAGTGTGTGTTTCTATGTGTGTCTCTCATGTGAGGCTTAGAATAACAAGCTGCTCTCTGAGGACTTAAACAACACTTTTACCTGGTTTGAAAAAAATATATATAATTAATGTAGCAATCCTGCGATGATCAATGGAGTGGCGAATAACACCTTAATGGAGTAAAAGCACTGTCATTGTTGTGAATCGTTTTCCTCTATCTGATATTTTATTTGAGGGGATAGTTATCAATTTGACACACAAGTTAACATGTTGAGTTCACTGAAGTACTTCAACTAATAGCTCAGAACTTCATATACAGAATGTCAACTAAGAAAATGGCATTAGACATGACAATAGTCAAGTCTGTGACAATATACTGTGAAATCTGTGTAGGAGGTTTGGTTTCAACATTGGTCACCCAGATCCACACCTATAACTCAGAGCGTCTCATTTTAAATCGTATGAGATTACAACACTTGAACATCCTTGAAAACCAGAAAGAAGTTGTGTGCTATGCAAAACTGAACACAGCTGTGCTCAACAAGTGTAGACAACACTGAATTTGAGTTTCATTTATAGTAACGTTCAACTTAAAAAAGTAAGATTGTTTTTTGATTGATTGTTTATTTTTTATATTTTCACTAAGGCTGCATTGATTTAATCAAAAATACAGCAAAAACAGTAATATGAAATAAAACTGTTTTCTGTTTGATTATACCTGTATTTGCACACATCATTTATTCCAGTGATGTCAAAGCTGCATTTACAGTCTGCGATGTCTCTTAATCCTTCAGACATCATTCTAATATCCAAGAAACATAAAAAACAGCATTTCATTTGGCCAAAAATGTGTTGTTTCTAATAACTAAATAATAAGATTGGTGGACAGATACTGAATTATGTAACAGTAACAATACTTTGAATTAACAGTTTGTATTATTTTTTCCTCTTCTTCTTTTTTGTTATTTGGCCATATAAAAGCTAAATGCCTTTTGGTTGATTGTTAATACAATCACCATGAAATCACGAACGAATCACCACGAATCAAAGATCGAATTTTGTTGTATAATGATGTTTTAATTAAATGCTATTTTAGTTGCAAAAACAAATCCCAGAAGGAAGCAGAGAGAGACGAATTACAAAAGAACACCGATCAGATCAATTGATGATTAACACTTTGTTGGCAGAGGTGTGCTCGCCCGGACATTTGCTTCTCTCATTAAGAGACTGAGAGGAAATGTCATGTTTCTAGGACTGGCTAAGATTAGCTCACAATGAAGACCTCTGTTTCACATGATCAGTGCTCAGGTCCTTTGTGTGTGATGTGTCAGACAGGTCAAGAATCACACACACACACACACACACAATGGTCCAGAGTTCAAATGAGTATTGTAGTCTGATCTGATTATTGATTCACAGTGATACATCACAGCCCTTCTGTCCTCATGAAGCTGGTGGGTGATTGTATTATTATTTCTATGTATCTGTAAAGTGTGCACATTGTATGTTTGGAAGATAGTATCTACATACTGACCGACTTCTCTCGTCTTTCAGTAAATAACGGTGAAGCTTGGTCCAAGAAAGGAATTTGTAATTAATTTAGTCTTTAGAAAAAGCATTAAACAGAATAAAATATGTACAATGTGAAATTACACGAGGAAATATGATAAAGGAATAGTTAATACAGAAATGAAAAAAAAATTATCTCACCTCTCTGGTCATCCAAGATATAGAGACCTTTGTTTATATAATACAATGTGTCCAGAAGTGATGACTGAAATGCGTTGATGATGCATTTGTTTCTTATAAACACACATCTTTTGGCTTCACAATATATTTATTGATAGACTGGAGTTGTGTGGATTCTTATTCTGACGGCACCCATTCAGTGCAGAGGATCTATTGGTTAGCAAGTGATGCAATGCTACATGTCTTCAAATATGTTCCCCTGAAGAAACAAACTAAGGGTGAGTACATTTTCATTATTAGGTTAATGATTCCTTTAACTGTGTTAAAATGTGCTGATGTCAACCATATTACATTTATATCAGTTATTATGAATACAATAAAATGAACCATCGAATTATATTAATTAATTATATAAATACATTATTCAGACAAAGTAAATGTTTTGGCTTTGCTCTCTGTTCTTTGTTTCTCTTCCTCTAAAATAAATGTATTTTCTCTCTTTCTGGGAGTAGTTTTGTGAGCTAGATCATTCATTTTACCTATTTAAATGTTTTTTACCGGGCTGTTTCATAAATGAAAAAGCAACTTTTATCCAAAATGTTCATTTGTTTTTTTTAAACATGCAGGTTTTGGCTTCACAAGATGTTACCTGGTGGACTGGAGATTTGTAGATTTCTTGTGGATCATTGTGATGTTTTAAGCAGCTGTTTGGACTCTCATTCTGATGGCACCCATTCACTGCAGATGGTGAGCAAGTGATGTAATGCTAAATTTCTTAATTCTGTTCCCATGAAGAAACAAACTCATTTACATCTTGGTTGACCTGAAGGTGAGTGCATTTTCATTATTAGGTTAATTATTCCTTTAAATCTGTGTTAAAATATGGTGACATCAAACATATTTAATTGACCTCAGTTAATATAAATGCAATACAATCAACCACTGAATTCCATTAATTCATTATGTGCCTTTATACTTTCTCTAAACTTGTATGCGTAAAATGGTTCAACAGTTCTGGAAATTGTCTGCAAATAAGATCTCATTGAATTGGTCTGCAGCTCTGGCCACTGAAAGCTAAACCTTTTAATAAATGCAAAGCTGTAGAGTTGATACTGAAACTTATCTTAATGATGCTAGATGAACACAGACATAAAAACCTACTGGGATTAAAATAATAGCGGAATGAAGCCAGACAGATATGGATATGATAAGGAGAAGCTGGTGAAATGAGCTCCATGTCTCAAATTATTTTTAATTTGTGGAGTCTATCAAAGGATTATTACTCCTGCTGAAGCTTAAAAGGACAAGTTTCATTTACATGGTTTTCAACAGAAAATAGTCACATAACAGAACAGATTATGTATTTTTAAATGGCAAAATATATGTATTTTAAATTATTGTAAATGTAATCTATATATGTATATATTTTTGCCCCCTTCCTGTTCTTTATTTTTTTTTTTTGGAGGGGGGCATATTTGTCACACTTCCCAAGAGTGGCCGGCCAACCAAAATTAATCCAAGGGTGCAACGACGAGTCATCCAGGAGGTCATAAAATAACCCAGAACAACATCTAAAGAACTGCAGGCCTCACTTGCCTCAATTAAGGTTGGAAGGTGTATATATATATATATATATATATTCATGAAAAAAACGGCATCCATTAAGGAGAGTTCCAAGTCAAAAGTCACTGCTGACTAAAGAGAACACACAGTCTCGTCTCACATTTGCAAAAAAAATATCTTGATTATCACCAAGACTTTTGGCCATTTATTTAGACTCTAAATAAATTATACAACACAAGTAGTATTGAATTCCTAACCCATTAACATATATTTCACCATTATAAGAAGGAAGCAAAATGACATTTGCCAAGAATAATTGCAATCGTAGTAAAAACTCTGGTTCTATCAGCCATTTAAATGTGACAAAAGCAAGCTGACTGATGAGTCAAAGCTTTTGGAAGGTGTGTGTCCCGTTGCATCTGGCATAAAACCATCACAGCATTTCATAAAAAGAACATCATCCCAACAGTCAAACATGGTGGTGGTATTGTCCGGCCGTCAGTTTATGACCTCAAGCTAAAGTGCACTTGAGTTATGCAGCAGGACAATGATCCCAAACACAGCAGCAAGTTCACCTCTGAATGGCTCAAGACAAAACTAATTAAGGCTTTGGAGTGGCCAAGTCATAATCCGGACTTAAATCCGATTGAGATGCCGTGGCATGACCTTAAACAGTCCTTTCATGTTAAAAAACCAATATGACTGAATTAAAACAATTCAGCAAAGAAGAGTGAGCCAAAATTCCTCCACAGCGATGTGAAAGACCCATTGCCAGTTATCACAAATGCCTGATTGCAGTTGGAAGGTGTATATATATATATATATATATATATATATATATATATATATATATATAAAGTCCCCTTGTAGCCAAAAAATGTTATCCTTTAAAACTCATCTTTGATCCTCAAAATCACATATTTAATTGGTTTTTTCTTGTGAAAAGAATTGTATCATGTCTTAAAATAGCTTGAATGTATCTCTTGCCTCATTTACTATACACAGATCTATGAATATGCAAATTAGCCCCACCTCCACTCAGTCACATTAGCCAGCCATTAGCGGCACCTTCTGAATCAATAACTGAAGTGTAGTAAATTCGATACAATGGCAATGAGATGTGGAAATATTGGTTTAATTAAGCCATGTGTTTGAACCAGGTATAAGCTAGTATGCTCAATGTAAGCAAGGAGACTGATGGCTAATTTCGTGAGGTAACATTATCTGTTTGTACTTGTTCGTACATGGATAATGACTGATAAAACCATGTTTTTACTAGCGAACAACTACAGTGGATACTGTAACATGCACTAAAGTTACTTACTTGATGTTGTGTCCTCAAAATGCCTTGAAGACTCAAATTCAGCCAAGTTTGTTATTCCAAATAGCGCCTGTGAGCAATGCGTGTGAAGAGCAGACGCCGATGCGGAAGAGGTGGGTCTGACTCCGGCCTACTTTTACACTGTTGCCACGGGTTATTATTCAAGTTAGCGGTTCTAAATACACATAAATAAGCGGTAACATCACATGATATCGTGAAAATAAGGGGACATCTACAGAAAAACATATCTGTTACCGGACTTACCTGGCTGCCTTCTCACTAGACCCTCTGCTTTGCTGCACAGTTAATGATATGCTAAGGTTAGGATCCCTTGATGGTTATTGAATTGTGTGACGTAGCATTAAAAGGGCTGTTTTAAACCGCGTTTCTGGGACAGCCTTTGGGAAACTATAGTTTTAAGGAGAAAATACTCAGCAATAGTGTTGATTAATGGATTGACACTTGGTTTGTCTAAAAGCAATTAAAAAATACCTCATAGACAAATAAACAGCATAAACAACTTGATTTTCACCACAAGGGGACTTTAAGTTAAAAGTGTGACAGCTAGCCCCATTCCTCTTTCTAATGCTGAAGCAAATGTCCTTTGTACACTGCATACCTGAGTGGTCTAAAAACAGACCCAGTTTTATCAAGCACCGTTTCTTTGTTTCATTTCTTCACACTTCTGACTCCACAAGGACGACATTAGTTGAAAACAATTGTACAAAAACGTTATTATTAGTCTTTGCAAGACTGAGTGTTGATTGAAGTTAAGATGCATTACATGTAACGTCAGCACAAGTGGCTCTGATGTCATTTACAGACAGCAGGTGGACGATTTGAAAGCTTTGAACTGATTGAATAATTTCATGCTTTTCCAGATAGATGCAGTTATGCTCTGACTATCCTGAGCACACACACTCAAACATCCCCTCTGACAATACTGATTGTTAAATGATTGGTGTGTCCAACCAAATATTGCCTGTGTTGAATTTGAAATGAAATTGAATTTCAGGCTCCAGTGAGATGGAAGCAGTAAAAACCCCAAATACTTTTTCAGAGAAAGTGTTGCAGTCAAAAGTACAGCGCATGTTGGCATTGCTCTCTGTTCTTTGTTTTACTTCCTCTCATGTAATTTATTTTCTCTCTTTTTGGAAGCGGTTTTAAGAGCCAAATCATTCATTGTCCCCATTTCAAATGTTTTGTACTGGGCAATTTCATAAATGAAAAAACTACTTTTATCCAAAATATGCATGATGATTTTCTTGGTGCCTTTTGCTTAAGGCCTCCCCAAACTTTTAATGTTATATAATAACAATTGTTTTAATTTATTTTGAAGCCACTTCCATGTTTTGTATCCCTGAAACGAATGAATGTATTTATTAAAGTATTTGCATATATAAATAAAAAAAAAAAAAAATATATATATATTCTACTATCATATGACATTTTTACAGATAAGATATTAATTGAATTTCAGTCTTGTTAATATAATGTATTTTTTTGCTTTTGTGAGCTAAATCATGTAGCAAACTGAACGTCTCAGGTTACGTATGTAACCATGGTTCCCCGAGTGGGGAACGAGACACTGCGTCCCCTAGGGGTCGCTACGGGGAACGCCTCAGCGTGACTCGTGTCTGAAGATACATATTTAAAAACACCACCTGTTGGCCGGCGACAGCCCATGACGTCACTACCGGCGTGCCACAATATAAGTGCCGCCGGGAGATTACATCATCAGCTTCTTCGTCTGAAGCTTGCGTCCGAAGCATGGCCCAAAGCCTAGGGGACGCAGTGTCTCGTTCCCCACTGGGGAACCATGGTTACATGGTTACACGTAACCTGAGACGTTCCCCTTCATGGGAACTCGAACTGCGCCCCTAGGGGTCGCCACGGGAACGCTATACCCACGCCGCCATGCTGAGGGGAGTGCAAGCCAATTTCGCAAAAAAGGCGAGCACTAAGCCAACTCTACCAGGCTAAGTGAGTTGCCCCCGGGACGGTTGATGGCTGTCAGTGACATTATCCCCTACGGCCAGAAGCCTGAGCTACATACCCTAAAATCCTTACCTGCTGGGTGCCGGAACTACCGGACCCAGGGTAGAGCTCAAAGGTCTGGAATCAGAACGATTCCTTTAAGGGAATATGGCCAAGCACCTAGTGGTAATAACTAGGTCCTGCCCGGTCACTCAGAAGCTACCGCTTGCTCTGCACAAGCTTGCTGAGGGACTGTCTCAACAGACCCTTTGGTAGCGACACCCTTTTTTTTTTGGAACCCAACCCATATGGGACAAAAGGAGCGGGGCCCAAGGCACAAGCCGGGGCTTTAACCAGCTCAGAAGAGGGCACAGAACCCTACCCTTACGGGATTTTTAGAAAGAACGCAGAATCTTTGACGTGCGAACTTACCACTTGAGTGGATTTTAAAAAGTGCCCAAAGTCTAGCGCGACTTACCATAACATGGATTTTTGAAAGAACGCAGAACACTTGATGTGCGATCTTACCACTGAGTGGATTTTTCAGAAGTGCCCAAAGATCTTAGCGTGTGCACTTATCTAGATGGGTAACGTTCTATGGCTCCGGGCGGAGAACTATTCACCCTTCAGAGTGAGGGGAACTCAGACGCTCAGAAGGGAGCGGCATGCTCATAAAGCGACCCTCTATGGTGAGGGGAGCAATGCTAGCTCGACCAACAAAGAGAGAGACCTATCACAGAGCTCTGGGAGCGGAGAAACTCATTCTACAGAATGAGAGAGGACTCAGACGCTCAGGCGGGAGCGGCATGCTCATAGGCGACCCTCAGGTGAGGGAGAAATGCTAGCTCTACCGACAGCGAGCTCTGGAGAGCGGAGAAAACACCCTCGAAATGAGAGGGAACTCAGACGCTCAGACAGGAGCGGCTCATAGGTGACCCTCGTTGGTGAGGGAGCCGTGCTAGCTCTACCAATGAGGAGCTCTAAGAGCGGAGAACCCATCCCTCAGAGTGAGGGACTCAGACCCAGAAGGGAGCGGCATGCTCATAAGTGACCCTCTATGGTGAGGGGAGCCATGCTAGCTCGACCAATCGGAGAGCGACCTATCACAGAGCTCTGGAGGCGGAGAACTCATTCGTCAGAATGAGAGGGGACTCAGACGCTCAGAAGGGAGCGGCCTGCTCATAGATGACCCTCTAGATGAGGGGAGCAAAGCTAGCTCGACCAGCACGAGCTCTGGAGGCGGAGAACTCATTCCTCAGAATGAGAGGAAACTCAGACGCTCAGACGGGAGCAGTATGCTCATAGATGACCCTCTAGGTGAGGGGAGCAAAGTTAGCTCTACCGACAGCAAGCTCTGGAGGCGGAGAACTCATTCCTCAGAATGAGAGGGAACTCAGACGCCCATAAGGGAGCGGCATGCTCATAAGTGACCCTCTGTGTGAGGGGAGTGCTAGCTCTACCCATGAGGAGCTCTGGAGCGGAGAAACCATTCCTCAGAGTGAGGGACGCCTAGAAGGGAGCGGCATGCTCTAAAATGACCCTCTGAGGGAGGGAGCAATGCTAGCTCGACCAACAAGGAGACGACCTATCACAGAGCTCTAGGGAGCGGAGAAACTCAGACACTCAGAGTGAGAGGAAACTCAGACGCTCAGAAGGGAGCAGTATGCTCATAAATGACCCTCTAGGTGAGGGGAGCAATGCTAGCTCTTACCGACCGCGAGCTCTGGAGAGCGGAGGACTCCTTCCTCAGATGAGAGGAAACTTAGGCGCTCAGAAAGGAGCGGCATGCTCCTAGTTAACCCTCCATAGTGAGGGGAGCAAGGCTAGCTCGATCAATCAGGGAGAGCAATCTATCACAGAGCTCTGGGGAGCGGATAACTCATTCCTCAGAAATGAGAAGGAACTCAGACGCTCCGAAGGGAGCGGCATGCTCATAAATGACCATCTAGGTGAAAGGAGCAACGCTAGCTCTACCAACAGCGAGCTCTGGAGGCGGAGAACTCATTCCTCAGATGAGAGGAAACTTAGACGCTCAGAAGGGAGCGGCATGCTCATAGGTGACCCTCTAAGGTGAGGGGAGCAAGGCTAGCTCGACCCACAGGAGGCGACCAATCGCAGAGCTCTGGGGAGCGGAGAACACATTCTTCAGAATAAGAGGAGAACTCAAACGCTCAGAAGGAGCGGCACGCTCATAGGTGACCCTCTAGTTGAGGGGAGCAATGCTAGCTCGACCAACAACGAGCTCTGGCGAGTGGAGATTTAGACGCTCAGAAGGGAGCGGCATGCTCATAGGTGACCCTCTATGGTGAGGGGAGCGATGCTAGCTCAACCCACAGGAAGCGCTACTAGCCTGGATCTAGTATCGACAGTGATGTAATCACTGCGATAGCCGATAGCCTTTAGAAATGGATCGTACTCATCCATTGGTTGCAGGGGAATTAGAGAGGAATAAGAGGGCAGATCCCCTCCTAAGGGAAAGGAGTAGATGTCTTACTCTGGTCCGGACGAAAGTGTCATATAGGACACTTCATCCGGAACACCTCCCTCAGGTTTTGCCTCTCTCTGACCCACGCCTCTTTAGCCCTACCCGCAGGCGGGGGAGGGGTATGAGTCGCGAGACTAGCCTTCTGAGCCCATCTCTGATCCCCAGACCAAGATGGGCTAGGACCCCCTGGTTGTTCGGGCTCAGACCTGGAATTTATAGAAAGCCTTATCCAGGTCTTTCAGCAGATCAGTCTGGTACGCCTGAAGCACCGCTATAGTGTGCAACGAAGCGACGATCTGACCTGCTGCTGCATATGCCCTGCCATTTAAGCAAGATTCAGGGGCTTAGATGGCAAGGAGGGAGCCTTGAGAGAGGATGTCTCACCCACAGCGAGATAAGCTGGCTATCATCTCTTGCACAGGGGGCATCCCCTCATAGCTATTTTCACGCACCTCAATGTCAGCATAACTAGTATGCTGAAACCTAAGAATACGAGAAAAATAGCTTTTCCACTCCTTCTCAACCTCCACATCGAGATTTATGAAGAAAGGAAGGCTCGCTCGAGCTGGGGATTTATGGCCAGAAAGATTTATTTTATGATCCATAACCTCCAAAAACTCATTCATATGCAGTGCAGGAGGATTGAGAGGGTTCAGTCTCAACTTCCTCACCCTCAAACATCTCCTGCTCTTCCTGGGCATAACCCAGCAGAGCACTAACCGCTGAATCTGATGATGTCAGAAAGATCGCATCATCACAATCCAGCACTCACTCGTTCTCGGCCGACGACGCGCGAAAAAGGCGGTCCTTCTCTAACTCATCGGCCATATCCACTACGAACCCCGCGATTTCAATCGCCTCCGTGCCTCGGCAGCGGTGGGTGTCGAATCGCGGGAAGCAGACGGCTGCCCTCTTTCCTCGAAAAGAGGGACAGGCGAGAACGAACTTTCTCACAGTGCACGCAGATTGCCCCTCAAAGACATCGCGCGTGCGTGCTCTTCGCCCAAACAAAGACGCAACGATCGTGTGTGTCATCGGGTGTCAAATAACGAGGACACGGATCCACACACAATCTCAAACGCCTTGCTAGTGCTCGCCATGATAAATAAAGGAAAACTGTATTCCTACCAGAATGCACGTTTCTTCAAACAGACCAGTCAGTGAAGACGAAAAAGCTGATGATGTAATCTCCGGCGGCACTTATATTGTGGCACGCCCGGTAGTGACGTCATGGGCTGTCGCCGCCAACAGGTGGTGTTTTTAAATATGTATCTTCAGACACGAGTCACGCTGAGGCGTTCCCGTAGCGACCCCTAGGGGCGCAGTTCGAGTTCCCATGAAGGGGAACAAACAGATTTCAATAAAACAAATATATATATATAAACAATATGTGATAATGGCTTTGTGTGTGACTGATGTTTCAGCAAATGTAAGATGTCAGGGGCTGTGTATAAGTGTTTGAATGAAACAATCCATGGAAACTATTCACTAGCAGATTGAATAATGTTTAAACAAGCGTTATATGTTTTGTATCACTAAGTATTGCTGTTTTAAATGAATTTCACTCTGCTCATTTTCCTCCCCGAGTCTGTTACATGAGCTGTCAGTTTTCTACTTAAGCCTGAAGAATTAAATCCATTTGGCGTGACTCTACAACCACAGATCGCCCCTGAGCTTAAACTCCCGGAAACTGGAAACATGTTTACTTAGGTAACTTTAAATAACCTTCAAGCGTTGTCTTATGAAGATCTATGTTTAATTCGGCAGGGGGACGGATTAGCATGATGCTTCTGCGCTAAGCGCTTTAAAAAGTGTGTTTGCAGAGAGTATGACTTCACAAGTGAGTCTGAATGCAGTACATGGACTTATTTGTCTCCATCTGACTTCACTGATCTCACATTAACACACACTTGTAAGTAAACGTCACTCCTGGCTGTGTTCAGCTTATTTAGGAGGATGCCATTATTTCATCCAAGGCAAAATAGTTGAGGATAAAATAAGAATATTATTAGTTACTCACATCATTTGAAACAATAAAGCTTTCTGTCCTCTTTGAAGGTCAACATGTTATATTTAGCAACAAAAACACCATAAAATGATACATTTTGTTCATATATATTCAAACATTTCTAAAGCCATAGGAGAAGTAATTGACTTTATGTTAACATTTACATTTGCATTTGAATAATTGATTCTAATTGGTCAAGCACATCCAGGTATCGGACTTATCCTGGTATTTAAAGCCGGCACTTTCCGTTTCTAGTCATGTCACAAACTCACTTTCTCTTTCTTACAAATGCAACTGCCACCATGTAGTGTCACAGTTATTGATTCTATTAAAAATGAAATCAGAGAACTTCAATATTAATAGTACTGTAATATTATATTGTTGCCAGCCCGATGGTTTTGTACATTTAATGGATTGTAAGATCGTAAGATTAAGAGATTGTCTAAGCCCCGTCTGTGAAACCAGGCCTAAAGTGTATTAGATAATAAAATATTCTCAATATCTGTTTTATGAAAATCATAAAATCATGTTTCAGTGAAAACAGATCTCTGATAGGCTTTACATAAATATTCCATGATATATGAGGCTTATTTAAAAACTCATAAAACATTCTGACACGAGATATTAATTGACAGTAAAGCCCCTCTTCCCATGTTCAAATGTGCCACTTACCATTGTAGACTCTTTCCAGCTACAGCCGTGAGTACAGAGAGGGAAAACACTTTGTCACAGATGAGATAAGCTCCTTTTAGTTTTAATGTTATGCCCCTGAAAAAAAAAAGGTCCACTAATTGATAAATGGGAGCAGAGCCGCAGGAAGTAGGCTACTCGTGACCACTGGCTGAAATAGACCGGGATGAAGCTCTTTCATCATGAAATATTAATAGGCCTATTCCTCCCCTGACCCCCATTTTGCTGCATGGCAGACACTGAAAACCACAAAGAGCCATCACCGTGGCATAAGCCATCACAGCGATGAGACGCTTTCGCATTTGGCCATTAACAAAAAACCCTGCATTGTCTGAGCTCATCATTTGTGCAAAGTATCTCTTACTTCAAAATAGAGTGGCTGTATTAAATAAATGGCTATCAATATTGCATGAACGTACTAATTTAGAGCTTTCTGAGGAACGAATCTTCATTCGAACCTTTGATATACAAATCATGGTGCCTCCAGGGCAGGGGCCTTCATTCGGGATCGCTGGGGGTCAGCTTGCTAGCGAGGTGGGTTTGACTGTTTTATCTCCTCTCATATCTCCGTAAGATACCCCAGGGCCTTCATCATGTTCCACAGTTTTGTAATCTTTATTTAATCTGACAAAACCATGCTCCAGAGTGGTCCGGTCAATGCCACATAAAGCTCAGCTGCATCAAAAAACCATAAACAACTGCGTCTAATAAACAAAGTGCCATCCGGAGTAATTCAATTATATATTCTAAGAGAGAATATTCTAAGCTGGTAAACAAGAAATGAAATTATAAAAAGACAAGAAGCGGCTGTTTAGAAGCGTCTGAGAGTCCAGGGATTGGATGTGGTCAAAATGAGGGCTTTGTATTTGAGAGTTAGTGACGGCGAGGGGATGATGTGGAGGATTTTTATTCAGCTGAGACTATGATTAATTGAACACATGCTTGTTTTGAAATAGCAATTCCCAACGAGAGTGACTTTATTTTCAGTTTAGCGGTTGTGACGTTCTCCAAGACAAGAATACATTAATGCAAACAATCAGAATAAAACACTCTGAAGGAAATGACAAAAGATAAATAGCACCAGCTGTAAGGAGTGAAAAGAACAATGATTCAACAAGCCTGTATTCATTACTACGGCCACGCTAAACAAACAATGACACTGCCACAATGAGACGCACATGCTGCATTTGTAGATTCCTTTATATAGTCTATATATGATCCTTGAGAAATCATCATATTATGCAGATATGGTGTTTAATTAATAATGATGACTCATAGTGTTTGCTTATTCATGTATTTCAATAAATAAATAAAACGGAAATTGTTATTTATGTAACATTACAAATATCTACTTTTAAAATAAAAATGTTAATGCACCCTAGCTGAATATCTTTTTTTATCTCCCCCTTTATATCTTATCTTTATATTTATTATATTTGAATGGTACTGAATCACAGTTTACACAAAAATCATTAAGCAGCATTTTTTATTTTTATGGATAATAATAATAAATGTTTCTTGAGCATCAAATTAGCACATTAGAATGATTTCTGACACTGAAGACGAGTGTAATGATGCTGAAAATTCAGATTTGCATCACAGGAATAAATATATTTTAAAATGTATTATAATAGAAAACTGTTGTTTTAAAATTGTAATACAATTTCACATTATTGCTGTTTTTACTGTATATTCACTAAATAAATACAGTCTTGGTGAAAATGAGACAATAGAAAAATCTTCATTATTTCACACTAAAACAATTTGAAAGCTCAGCAGTCTAATTAAATCTAAAGAAGGAAAATACTGCAACACTTTGTATTAATTGGAGGTCTAAGCACCAAAAGTGCTGAAACCCTGTTGTTTTTGTTCTGGTTTTAATTCATGCATTCTCTCCCCTAAAACAGTTTGCTTGTCAGAGACAGTAAATCAAAGAGACCCCAAACAAAGTAATGACTCCAAAGCCCACCATCCACACAGGTGCATGTGTGCACATCCAGTCGACACTATGTGGCTCTATAATAATCATGTCTTTCCATGAGTGCAGTAAATGAACAACAGGGTCTTCATTGTTCAGTCATCATCATTTAACCACAGCGAATGTCTTTGACATAATAAACATCTGATATCGATCATTTTCTTAACCCATATATCCCCTCATCTGCTAACAGACCAGTCAGTGTGTCAGCTGAAGATGTCTCTCAAGTGTCCCATGGTTCCTCCACTTGCCCCATCTCACCCACAGGCCTGAGAACAGCTGTTCATGATGATACTTGAACTATGGCAGAAGCCTCACTGTTAGAGCATGGCTCCCTTTCTCTGGTTCAGCCAGGACTGAGATTATTGCAGTCGGCTGCGATGGCTAGGCACGCTATCATTCCCCTGCAGCTGCTGCCTATCTGTCCAAACCAACCCAAACAATGGCTCCCCACGGGGAGGAAGAGTCACTCCATTTTCAACTCCCGTTTCTTTTTTCTCCAACATCTGGAATTCACTTTATGCAGCAGGGAGAAATAAATAAAAGATGATCACACAAAATGGTTTACCATATTAAAGATGAAATATGGTATTTAATATATTAAATGCTCTGAAAGCTGCTGAAAATAACCATTCATCTCTCAGCTTGAAAAATTAAAACCTGTCAATTGAAGATTATGTATTAATGACAATGTTTCTTGAGCACCATTTTTTTTTTTATCAAATAAATGCAGCCTTGGTGGAAAAATAAATAAATGAATGAATGAATGAATGAATGAATGAATGAATGAATGAATTTGCCTTTTTTGACATTTGTGTTTCGTGTTGTTCACATATGTATTTATTATTATTTATTTTTTACATTGTGATTGTGATATGTTGTATTTTGGGACCCCCTGGAAAATGAATAAATTCACATATGGACAAATTATGTTAATAATGATTAATAATAATAGCATATTCTATAAAATAATTAACTGAAGGGATTCTGTTGTAGACTCGTGTAAATAAGAATGTTTTAACCAAGAGTCAAGACATTAGATTGTGCAGTGCACAGGAAATATAGTATTAATTGTATATACATTGTTTTATAAATTAAACATTCACAACAGCTAAAGGATACACCTTTAAAATAAAATTAAATAAACTGTTAAGTAAATATTAGCACCTCTTACAATTCAGCTTGTCGTTTATGATTGATTTATTTTTGTAAATATCATATATTCACCAGCAGACACACATATTTACCCTCCAGCTATTTATTCAGCTTTCCTCTCTCTTTCTCGCTTTTTCTATTGTCTTGCTACAAAAGTCGATTGTGTTGGACCTGAATTCAGTGCTCCCTCCCAAACCACATTAGCTCTCATTGAAGATACAAACACATGGCTGTGTGACAAATCACCTGGAGAAAACCCACGAACACGGGGAGAAATCGATATGCGTCCATGCAGAACAATTACATAATTTATCTATCAATCCATATGCTGTTATTAAACGTCAATAGGGATATTTAAGCTCTGCAGATTCCCGAAAGGCTGCAGACAGAGAATTTGCACATTTGTGTAATATTTATTAATGCTTTTCCAATGTAAAAAGCTTGTTTATCGTGCCAGTAAAGCTTTTATTATTTTCTATCTAGAGAGGGAGAGAGGGACAGAACTCAGTTTTACTACGTCATTAGCAGCTCCATGCATTGATTTCCACATGATGAAGAAGACCTGGGCTCTCTGAGGTAATCAAGACACCGATCTAATGAATGGCATTAATCAAGTAAAGCTGATTGGCTTTTACCATCACGTTAGAAATTCCTTTGTCTGTCAATGGATCATGACAGTTCATTATTCTCATGTCTCCAAAATTGTGTTTTGTAACAACCAGAACTCAATATTACAACACATCTCTGGGCTGTTTTACAGTATCATTAATTTAAACTGATTTGTTTATGCCCAGTTCCGAGAGGGATCATGTTTTTGCACATTAAAATATTATAGTATAGTTTTGAGGATAATGTACAATGCACTATGTATTACACATTACACAATAAATTATTTACATGTGTGTGTGTGTGTGTGTGTGTGTGTGTGTGTGTGTGTGTGTGTGTGTGTGTGTGTGTGTGTGTGTGTGTGTGTGTGTGTGTGTGTGTGTGTGTGTGTGTGTGTGTGGTTTATGAGGACACAAATTTGTATAATGACGTGGATATGACATAGGTATTACAAGGAGAAGGTGATTTATGAGGACATTTTCAGTGTCCCCATAATTCAAAACACTTATAAATCATACAGAGTGAGTTTTTTGTGGGAAAGTAGAAATGCAGTCTCATGTGACCTTTTCCTTCCACTCAACTTTCTGTTAACATGCTTGGATACAGCACTCTGTGAACAGCTTCTTTGGTAATGAATGTTTGTGTCTTACCCTCCTTGTGAAGGGTGTCAATGATTGTCTTCTGTACTGTCAGATCAGCAGTCTTCCCCATGATTGTGTAGCCTAGTGAACCAAACTGAGACCATTTTGAAGTTCCAGGAAACCTTTGCAGGTGTTTTATGTTGATTAGCTGATTGTCACCATATTCTAATTTGAGATAGTGAATTGGTGGGTTTTTGTTAAATGTGAGCCAAAATGATCAAAATAAAAAAGAACCAAAGACTTAAACTACTTCAGTCTGTGTGAATTTAATTTATTTAATACACGAGTTTCACAATTTGAGTTGAATTACTGAAATAAAATAACTTTTCCACGACAATCTAATTTATTGAGATGCACCTGTATTTAAACCCAGTCTCTGCTTGGAAAGACTGCATTCATGGGGGCTTTATCGACATCTGGATGGCCTTTTTTATTGATATCTGCCTTTCCCTACAGAGAAGTTAGCCATCATCAAATATTCATGGAGTATCAACACAAAATGGCTGTTTTTGTAAAGCTGACCCATTTCCAACATTTGCCCTCGGAGAAACTCACTTTGGAACCGAGAGGAGAGAATGGCAAACTGCAGCAATGTCTGATGGCACACGTGTTGTTACAGCCATTATGAAATTAAACACTTCATATGATATTTAAACTAAGGTTGGATGCTATTTGATGTTATATACATTATTAGGTGTCTTCGTTCATGGTTTGTCATGAGATGCCAAGCGTAGTTATTCTGAATGCCAAAATGAATGACATGGAAAAACATTGCAGCAAAGGGCAATTTCCCATGTTGCTTATTATTTACAGCATAAACTATGATTTACCCTTTCCATATTTCATGAACGCCCTGCCGAATTTATGAAACCATACATTTGTCACGAGTAAAGCCCAGAAAAGAGCTTTTCTATTTATAATACAGAGATTTTATAGTTTTGTTGACAAAGTCGGTGCTAAAAAAAGCTACCGATCTGAGCAATGAATTTTACTCATGAATTATCATTATTCCCTTTGTTTGTTACGCAGCAATAGCCGGCTGGGCTGAGATGAATTATTACAGTATCAAAGTCACGCAGATATGATGAAGCACTGGAGACCCGACGGGCGCTGTACGGGCGCTGTGAGCGGATCTTTAGCACTTGGACTTAATGAGATATAAAAGAGGGGGGGAGGCTGGAGAAGTTTGGGGCGAGAGACAGTGAAAAAAGGGTGACAGATTCTGCATCATTCTGGTGCCCAATGGTCCATGCAGCAGTAATATTTGAGCGGATCAAAGACTAATGAGGCACAAACATGCACACACAATCCCACTAAAGGGATCACGAGACAGTAGTTATTGATCATTTTAAGCCAAAGGTTTTCGTAGTTTTTAGATTAATAAAGGACAAATATGTGGTCAGCGTCTCAAATACCACACACTTATATTAATGGAAAGACTTTGGAAAGTGAGGATGTGGCATATTTGCTAAAGTAGCCAACTGGGTTCACTATTGATTGGTTTAAATGCATCACTCTCTTAAAATGGAATTAACTAGTTCTGATTTACCAGACTACAAAAGAATTGCAATATATCAATTCAACTCCAAAACATTAGTATTTGAAATGAACTCTAAGGATGATAGTTTAAATGAATATAAACATAAATAGCATTAATTAATAGAGCACCTTTTTATGGAAGCTGGTTTCTGCTACAGGGTAAAAAAGGCAATTGTGAATTTCAGTTTATATCTCACAATTCTGAGTTCTCAAAAAAGTCAGAATAGAGAGATATTGTCAGTCCTGTCTCCATGTGTCCTGTGTTGTTCCTCTCTCATGTTTCCTCGTGCCCATATTTAGTTATTTTCCTGTTCTTGTTAAGTTCATTTGATTATTCCTCCTCACCTGTTTCTGTTCTCCCTGATTACGTTATGTGTTTATAAGTCCTGAGTTCCCCCTGAGTCTTTGTCCGTTCTCTTGTCTTTTAAGTTGTGTGACCTGTGTTTTATTATTAAAACCATTATCTCCTTACCTCCCGTCTCCTGCATCCTTACAACACACGACCGTGACAGATATAAACTCAAATTGATTGTGAATTGATGTAAACTTGCTGTCTTTTTGTTGTTATTTTTTCTCTCACAATTTCAAATTTATATCTCACAATTCTGAATTTATATATGTTATTTTCTCAGAATTGTGAATTTACGACTCATAACTGTGACTTTATATCTTGCAGTTTTGAGAAAGAAATCGTTTTTCACAGAATTGCAAGGGAAAACATTTAGAATTGTGAGATTAAAAAGTTATAAATTATTATTTTTTTAATTCAGTGGCGGAAGTGGGCTTTCATACATTTTCATATAACATAACAAATTATAATAATTTAATAAAACAACAAATAAATATCATCAAAAAGATAATACAATTTTCTGATAATTCTTTAAATTTTCCAGCAACACTGGAAGCATAACGTGACAAGATTCTGATTTGTTTTTCTCACTAACACCAATGAAATATTAAAGTGACATGAAAAAAGTCCATTCCTGTGAAGTTAAGACACATTTCCGAGATCGAAACCTATAACACCAACCGTCTGTGGATGACTTAAGACCAGATCTGTCTGGTCTATCCCAAGTCACCATTCTTCAGTCTGTGGAAGTGAATATCTAAAGTTTCTCGCTTCTAAAGGTCATCAAAAGAAACATGTAGCAGGAGGGAAGAAGGTGACTTCGAACTTTTGTGAATTTCATTGGCACTTGAAATAATCAGGTCAAAGTCTAGTAAAGAATTCTGCACTCACACTGGTGAGAAACTATTCTACATTATTCAAATATGACCTTACGTTTTCATCTCACTCTTTCTCTCTCGCTGTCTTTCTGATGAACGGTCTACTTCATTTTTTCTTTTTAACTGAAGGTACTAGAATAGGCTGAGTTTGCTTTGCTTTAATCAAAATGAAACACTGCCAAATTTTATTAAATTAAATAAATAAAAGTCTTTGTATATTGACTTTTAAATATTTTGAATTTGTTTAATATGCAAATCAGGCATCATCTTAAAAAACATGCACACATTTGCATATTATATCAAAAGTGATACAGACCCAACATAAAATGTCACCTTGTGTATTGATGTTTTAATTTGATCAACAACTCAGTGGTTGGTAATGTTCATAAAACTTTGTTTGTAAAGATAAAAACTTTATAAAAGAATGCCAGCAATATCATTCGAAAATAAATATCTAAATGTAAGAGCCTGTACCAGGCATTCAGTGCCACCTCAAATAAATAGTTGAAAGATAAAATAATTAACAAAAATAATACAATACAAAGATAATGAAATATGAGCTCAAAAAGTGTGTGAATCACTAATGTTTATATAATAATGCTTTCAGAAGAATGCAACAAACCAATGTACTTCATGTGAAACATGTTTTCAATACATGAGCAAAATGTCTCTTTAAGAAGTCATTCTTATGTAATGATGGTATATTTTTTTTATCTTGTCTGTAGCTGTGGTTAGATTATTTGACTCTGATTCACCTACAATTTTCAAGAATGTATTATTTGTTTGAATTTTTCACAGTAAGTGCTTATTGTCAGAGGGAGACAAATACGACGTCTAAACACATTTTTGATGACAAGTTGTGTGAAAATGGAAAATAAGTTTTGGGAAAATATATAAATGACATTCCCACACACCGGCGGCTGACGTGCATCTCCGGAGGTGCTCTCCAACCCCAGAACCCATAAATCTAGGCCATAAAAGAGATAATCAGACGGGACAGAGGTGCTCATATCGGTGCAGGGGGAAAGATTTGATTGAGGTGCATTTCAAGGACACTTTGCATGTATTTTGAGAGAAAGGGAGGACACCGGACTAAGGACCAGTATATTACCTGACCTTTGCCTGCCGTGTGCAATGTCCTCGTGATAAAAATTTACAGTTTTCCTGGCAATAAGGTGTGTAACTCAGCAGTAATAAAGGTCAGGGACTGCTTCCTCCGAGAGAAGTGCCACAGGTCAGCTTTGCAATACTGATGAAATGACCTGTGTGTAGCGGCGCCTGTGAGCTGACTGTATCTGTTAAGCTTGCTGAGGTGTGTCTTTATCCAATAGGCTTAGAAAAGACAAACATAGACATGAACAGATAACGCAATCTGGCAGAATTTGGTTTGGAGGAAAGATTTGTGTAGCTGTCTTATTCATAAAGGCTGAATGTTCTTGCAATCTCATTCACTCTCTCTGCATATTCACACTCGGTGCCAGTCTCTTTTCACAAAGTTGGTGATGGTTTCAGAAGACGTGGAATATACAGCAGTGCTGAGGTCATATAGACTCTGTGAGCTTTTTGGACTTTATTAATCAGAACTCAAAATTGAGTGGTATAAACTAGATTTTGTAAAGAGTGATCAATATGTGACACCATCTGAAAAGTAATGATAATAAAGATTAAGATAATAAAGATTATGAAAGCTTTTGAATGGAAAAATTTAAACAGAACTATTCACTATAAATAGTTGTATAAGATTTTATTTGAGAAATAATATATCAAAACAATACATCTATGCATATGCTAAAATATCTTCATGAAACATGATCTTCACTTAATACCCTAATGATTTTTGGCATAAAAGAAAAATCGAGAATTTTGACCCATACAGTATATATTTGGCTATTGCTACAAATATACCCATGCTACTTAAAACTGGTTTTGTGGTCCAGGGTCACAAATATATAATAAATATACATATACATATATATCCATGCTGTTGTAGTACTGTTGTGCATAGAAGAGCATTGTAAACAGAACAAACAGCCTGCGTTACATCTGCGTGAATCTGCCAGTGTCTGTATCAGCCTCCTCTGCATTAGAAGTATGTTTGTTTTCCTCCCTCCTCCCACTCTCTCTTTCCATCTTTCAGTCTCTCGTTTTGCTCGTAGCATCTCAGTTTTCCAATCTTGGCCGGTTGTTTTGGAAGAGAGCTGTGATGAATGTGGCTCGGGTCAGATTGACCTCGGAGATAACCCCTGCTTTCTCGTGGTGAAAATTCATCAGCGCCTCATGCGGAGGCCCACGGGACCCGTGATTCAGCACTCAAGGTGAGTGTTTGTCATGAGGCTTTGGGTAGACAGGACGAAAACGAGAGCAGCTCATGCAGGTTTCGTTCTGTGAAGTCCCCGCTGAGTCTTTCTATCCCCTCCAGGGACAGCAGAAATCTCCCATCTGGACTTTTTCTTCTCCACTTTTCCACTCTCCTACTTTGCTTCTTTTTCTTTCCTTTTTTATTCAGTCTTTTATTTCTTTCTGCCTATTGTTCCACTTTGTCTTCAAGGCCACTGTGGTCTTAATGATGTCTTAAAACCCAGATTGTTGTGTGAAAGCTCTGCTGCTGACAGGGTCATCCAACATTTAACACACCTTCAGCTTTCACTGCACCATCTGCAATTAAATTCACTGCTAGCATGCTTGGCCAAAGGTGTGTGGACACCCCTTTCTAATTAACAGGTTTTCTATTAATGATATGCCATAACATGACATTTTAGAAGATTCAGTGCTTTCATCCTTGTTGAGACAGTTCAAGGAGCCTTTTTCTCTTGCAGCTTGATGGTACCTGTACACAACATTAGTTCCAAACAGATATAGTTTATTAACTCTGGTAGGGAAGAACTTCTCTGGGCTCTTTGAACTGTAAAGTTTCCATGTAAACCTAGGTTTGTTAGTGTCGTAACATATATTACACTAACATAACATAACATAACATATATAAATATGACAAAATAAAGGTCCATTCCTAGTGCAATTATTTGTAATTATTTAATTTTATTTATTTATTTTTAATCTAGTGAAAACGATTAATTCTGGGCCCAAACAAAATCGTACCGAATTTTTTTTTTTTTTTTTATATTGATCTCAAAATTGGAGCACAATTTTTATAGATTCATGGGTTTGCCATAGATGCTATTTTAGAGCAAAACATTTTTTTTGGAAAATATTTCATATGCAATTTAAAAAAAAAATATATATATATATATATATATATATATATATATATATATTTTTTGTTTTGTTGTTGCATTTTTCAATTTGTTTGGACATTTCATTTTCATATCTATGCTCAAAATGTGGTTAACAGGTTAAAAATGGATTATAACATAAAGTGTAATATAGTACCATAAAATCACCTAAAAAAATAACTAACTAAAATATAATAAATCATTTAAATAAACTACAAAAAATAACAACAACAACAATATTAATATTAATAATAACAACCGTTGGTCATTTTTTTGCAACAGACTTTATTTTCAACAGTATAAGTATGAACAATGATATACTTTATTAAAGCATTTTTTTTCTGGCTAAAGAGTCAAAGAATGGATATAACTGGTTATGAATGGTTACTGGGTTCACCCACACAAGTGTCACCATGTAACATGTCATTGTATGCACTACAGGCCTTTTAAGGCATAATTAATCACAACAACCTGATATAGGATAAATATTAATATCTAAGTGGTCAGCAGAACTAGGCCAATATGTAATATTACCAGCATATGCTTACAATTTATCTCCACTAATGCATTTCACACTGATTACCCACAATGCCACACTATCCCATCAGTCTGAGATTGTACAGTCTATGAATTATCAGAGAATGTAGCTCAATGTCTATCAGGCATTAAAAAGACATAGCAAAACATATATAGTCCCCAATATATTCCATTATTTCATCTCTTTCTTGCTGGCTGAAATGAAATTGTCCTCGTCTAAATCAGATTGGGAGATTTGGATAAAGGTTGCTCAATTGCAGCAACAACCAAAGCCGGCGGAGAGGAGTAATATATCCTGATTGAAGTGCATTGTTGCATCAGCCGTGGCGGTCTGTGACGGAAATGGCATTATTCAGCTGCTCATCATATTGGGGATCTATGAATGCTTATCGGAGAGGTGAACAGCGTGTATGCAAATGGTCGTCTCCGGTGCAATGGCATTGGAGCTGATTAAAATAATTCAAACAAGTCCATTTGGGAGCTGAGCCAGGCAGACGTTATGAGTGACAGGGCCTGTGGCTCTCACAAAGGACAGAGTCCCCGAGTCCTGTTTGTTACACCAAGGTCTCATATGAGACATCAAGTGCACTTAGTTGTCTCTCTGTGATGAGAAGACATTTATTCAACAAGTGCATAAACAAGGTCTCCGGGAGTGAAATGTATTCAAGAATATCACCATCATGGAAAAAAATAAACACGGAAATAAACATTGGAAAAGTGGGCAATTATATTCATCAAAATGTTCAATAAGATGCGTTCATCTTTATTTATGAATATAAACAGGTGCATTCTGTTGAGGTCAAAAAGTAGCTTCTTGAGGGAAGATGTAGCAAGGATAATAGCTGACGTATTCCTTTAATATGTCATAATTAATGCAATCATTCATGTAAAGTCTTTATTCTTCTTGGAAATGGAATCAGAATCCCAGCATTTATCCAAGAGCAAAGAAACCTAATGATTAGTTTCATTCTGCATTAACATATGTATATATTTCTCACCCTCTGAGATCACTGACTCTTTTAGAAACAGAAGAGGATATACAGACAGACAGACAGACAGACAGACAGAGAGACAGACAGACAGACAGACAGACAGACAGATATACAGACAGACAGACAGACAGACAGACAGACAGACAGATATACAGACAGACAGACAGAGAGACAGACAGACAGACAGACAGACAGACAGACAGACAGAGAGAGAGACAGACAGACAGACAGACAGACAGACAGACAGACAGACAGACAGACAGACAGACAGACAGACAGACAGACAGACAGACAGACAGATATACAGACAGACAGACAGACAGACAGACAGACAGACAGACAGAGACAGACAGACAGACAGACAGACAGACAGACAGACAGACAGATAGGTTTAGGGTTGTGAAAGCACTTCTTCTATTCTGTCCTAACTGTGCGGTGTGTGGTGTCTGCACACTGGCTGCACATGGTGTATTGTAGTATCTTCAGTGGTTCACACGCGGTACTGCGAGCATCATGGAGTGACAGCGGGGACACAGTGTGGTATGGATCAGCAGCTCTGAGCACTGCTGCGCACTCTACCTTTGATAGCAGCTGCGCCCGTGCTGTTTCCCCTCTCTTACCGAAGACATTGCGAAGAAAAAAAGCTGAAAGGAAGCTGTCCACTGTATATCTCTTTGTTATTGTGCCACAAGAAGTTATGTTTACTCAGAGAATGTCACACATATGCGGGACATGCGGAACCTCTGGTAACCCGGCACTTCAGAACAACAGCCCAGGACTGAGCAAATCAAAGACCTAGTGCTGTTTCCCAGTGAAATATTTTTGGGGAAAACATGTAGTTGAATATTTTTTTTTTCTGCAGTGAATAAAATACAATTGCTTCCAAACACTTGTTTGACGATTTTCTTTACTCAAATCAGTTGTCTGCTTGTATGGATATTCACCGCCTCAAATGACAAGAATTTAAATGGAGAATTTTTTCCTCATTAGCTTTGCTCCATTGCATCGGAATAGATGTCATTCCACCTGGTTCAAACTGCGCTTTTGATGGATGGGCTTGCGATAAAGAATTAGTTTTAGGGCACCTTAGAGCATTTACACAAAGCCAGGATAAGAAAATACCATTTATATCTTCTCGTAGGGGGAGGAGAGTCAGTACATTTGACAGGTGAAGCGTGTCAATTTACCTTGATTATACACCCACTTCAATTCACAGGTGAATTGAAATGTGTCTTTTTTCGCCATCCGCGTGAAGAAGGAGGAACCGTGGGGCTGAATCTTGTGTTTTTGTGTGGATGTGACAATGAAACGTTAAAAAAGCTATCCTGCTGTCATGAGAGAGAATTCATGACAGCCAGGCCTTAATACGTTTAGCTGAAATGAAATTATTCAAGAAGCACTGTCAACACTTCCAACCTGCTTTTCACCCATATCCACAGATGCATGCTGGGAAGTTAATGGAACCTCCTTACCCAGTCTTGGATGACTTGTCCCTTGATAAAGGAGCTTTGAATTCCCATTTGACTGACATTAAGACTTTTTTTTATATTATGAAAGAAATATAATTCACAGAAATCACGCACTTTATTAATCTAGTTGTGGTTCTGAGTTAAAGCCATAACTCAAATTTTAAAGACATGCTTTGGTTTTTTTTTAGATAATTTTCTTTATTATATGTAGGCCCTATTCTCTCGTGGGTAATTCATTACTTGGATCTGAAAATTGTGAAAAGTAGTTATGGGAAGTCTGATTTGTGTCTATAAACCAGTCAAATCTATTTTATTTGAATACAATGTTTCAAAGCAGCTTTACAGAATATAATGATGTCTATGCTCAGAACAGCTTAACATATTCATGCCACATAATTGCAATTTTAGAACTGGATTTTTGCATTGAAATAAACATTTGTATATATGCAAATAAAGTTGGATATACAAAAATGCATTCATATATCCAAATGGATATTGTTGTGCAATAATTTAGTTTGCATTTTGTATTTCTGCCATTTCGCTGGGAAATGGTTATATATCAGTGATGCTACATATAAAGAAATTATACGATTTTACAGGATGAAAATCAGGATGAGCAATTTTGGACCAATCATTATGTTCTTACAGGTATTATGTGATTTCTCCAGGCTGTTTACAGTAAGTGACTGCTTGCAACTTGCATCTTTGTGCAACACACAGATAGTGGCACTCAGGGGCGCATTACTGCACGGGCTTCAAGGGGCTGGAGCCCAGGGGCCTGCACTAGAAAGGGGGCCCACTGGCTGCAAAGAAATTATATTTTTCTAATAATTATTTATATGGGAGTTTGCAGCAGTGACAACAGCATTCTGTAAACAAACTCACACACTCATTTTCAGCGACGCCCTGGTTGTAGTTGCCTACATAGTGAATGGTTCAGTTTAGGTTCCCTAGGTTATGGAACTGGATCGGACAACTTTCTGTAACATCATTCAATGCGAGTTCAGTAATTTGCGTGGATGTAATGCGTGGGTCTGTTAGCTGAAGGTTAAATGAAGGTGCTGCTTCAAAGTCTACATTTTAAATAGGAATCGTCCTATTGCTTAAATGTGATCATTAAACTTTAATCATTAAAGTAAAAAAAATCATTAAACTCTGATTTAATTAATTAAATGTGAGCACGGCATGTTTCAAAATAAAACCACAGCTAGTAAATCACCAAAAAGTCCACGTTTATTCCAACATGTGGTGTTGTTTTGTTCTACTGATGATGAATAATGAATATTTCCTGTGATTTAAGGTGTTTAAATCATACCTGTAAACTCACATTTCAGCCAGGCATTTTATTTTCATATTACCTCCGTATAAAGCATGTAATAACATAGTGTTATGTAACGGCTATATTCTGCTGTTCCTAAGTGCTAATTTGTGGCAGAGAATGAATTTGCATATTCACTCATATTCAAATTTTACGCAGAACAGTGAGTCCGTTTACTTGCATACTCTTAATGTGATTATAATGAGATTTTGACAATATTGCAATTAATCTTTACCTCATGTAAACGCAATACTTTGGTTTAAATAATGCGATTAAGCTCAGAATCGCAGTAAGCATAATCATATTAACATAGGTGGTGTACACCGATTTTAATAGAAATATACAGGCATGTAAACACCTTAATCACAGTGTTGCCGCTCTGACCAATGTGCGCATGTGCCTGTGATGTACATGAATGACGGGACGCGTAGCTGTAGTAATACGCAGATTAGAAATGATGGAGGCGAAGAAAGAGAAAGGGTTGCTACCAGTCTCTGTTTCTTACCCTCATCCAGAAACGGCGAGAACGCGACGGCAGCATATATGCAAACAAATTCCATAACATTTCTATGGCGGCGAAAAAACGTGCAATACAGCCATACAAAATCATTATGCATTAGACGTAAATAAATTAAAACAGCAGCCAGTAAACACACCTGCTCTTTCTGAGTCCATCTGTGCGAAAATATGAGTTTTGCTCGTGACATGTAAACATCATAATGCCATTAAGTCCTTACTCTGATTATTGGAAATAATCGCATTATTCGTGTGCATGTAAAATAGTCAGTGTTGTGAAAGTTAACTGGCATATTACAATTTTTTTTTTTACAAATGGTTGTCAGGAAGCTAAAAAAAGAAAAGGTTTTCTGGGGTAGGGAGCCTACCGTAATGCGGTAGCCCAGGGGCCTCTGGTTATCTCTACAGAAAGAACGTGTTTGAACTGGTTTTGTGATTGATTCAGTGACTCATTCTCAAAAAAACGAACACAAAAAAAAACACTGCGACCGGTGTAATAATGTAACCTCTACATACAAATTCCCACAAGGCGATAGAGCAGGGGTCGCCAGACACAGTCCTGGAGGGCCGGTGTCCTGCATAGTTTAGCTCCAACCCTAATCAAACACACCTGAAGCAGCTAATCAATGTCTTAGGTATACTTGGTAAACTTCCAGGGAGGTGTGTTGAGGTAAGTTGGAGCTAAACTCTGCAGGACACAGGCCCTCCAGGATCAAGTTTGGTGACCCCTGTGATAGAAAGTAAAAATGTTCAGTTTTTCTTTGATTAGGTTCGGACAACTTAACTCTTATATTCATTCAACCGAGACAGAATGAAATCTGTGCCAACCAGATCTAATCTCCCCTACTATCTAGTGCACATCGCCTTTTACAGAATGATATGTGGCCACTCTGGGAGCAGACAGAGTTTGTGGCTGTTAATGATATCATGCATTCTAATGTAAAGCCTTGACGGAGTAATCAAATTCTCATTAACACAATGCTACACTTGGAAGGAGAAAAAAGACGAGCCTCATAAAGGATGAGCATCTGCTAAGGTGCTTTAAAGTGTCAATATCCACAACACCGGGTGACAGTAAAAAAGCCTTTTTTCTTATTAACCGGCAACAATGTGATACATAAGTGATAGAATATAGCATACTGGGCTCTTGACTAAGCAAACGTGCATTTATGTATTTATGATGCTTTTATTTTTCGATATGATTAGAGTATCTGTATCTGATTAATTAGAATAAAAAATCCCTAAATTAATAAATAAATAACACTGAATTGTGAGATGTAGACTAAACTCAAAATGCAGAGAGAAAAAAAGTCACAGTTGTGAGATACAAATTCTGAATAGCAAGTTTAAAAATGCACTCTTTTTTTGCTCACAAGTTATGATTCTTTACTGTATTCCAAGTTGCGGTTCAGCAGGCAAGTAATCAGAGCCCATTTCTTGTCCGATTGATTTAGTCCATGATTCAGGCTGTTGACTCCTGTGATTGATTCAGTCTGATTCATAGATCATTAAAAATGTAGCATCAGATTTTAGACCGAGCAGCATGACTCAATGTGTCAAGGCTTTTATCCAGAGATAAAATAGAGCGTATTGAATCCGCAGGGCGACTGAATTTCTGTGAGGTTGAGGTCTGGACGTGAGGTGTTCACACGTGTCTTCTGAAGCGTTAATATGTGCATTAGGGCACTTTGCTATCACTCGACCTTGTCACCTCCAGGAAAATGACTCTCATATGGCTTTCTAATGATGCTGTGCGTTAGGCATAAAATTGCAATAACTGATGCATTATTCAGGCTGAAATTACGTCTAGGTAATCATTTGAACTTAGCTATTAACGAGAGAGTGTGTCAGCTCCTCTATGGTGATTACTGCAAAAATCACTTCATGAGTGAATCCAAGACTTCATCATTCAAAAGGTTTTGCAAGTTCAACTCTTTCAGTCACAGGAAAAGGCTTATGAGACACTACCTCAAATAGTTATGTAGGATATGCTCTCTTTACATTATGATTGGCAGTTCTATTCTGTGAAATAATAGGATCTTCCCAGTGAGATATTAGGTTCAGAAACATATAACTTGATTCTTGAGACATGTGGCAAAATAATTTTAAACTACTATAGATTTTTAATTCTATATCCTTTGTATTACATTTTAAAATATAATAGACAAGAACATAAATGTGACTCTGGATCACAAAACCAGTATTAAGTAGCACGGATATATTTGAAGCAAAAGCCAACAATACATTGTATGGGTCAAAAAATAGATTTTTCTTTTATGCCAAAAATCATTAGAGTATTAAGTAAAGATGTTCCATGAACATATTTAGTAAATTCCCTGCCATAAATATATCAAAACTTAATTTTTGATTAGTAATATGCATTGCTTAGAACCAGTGGTGGAGGTAACGAGTAACAACTACTCACGTTACTGTAATTAAGTCATTTTTCCGGTACTTGTACTTTTTTGAGTATATTTTTAAAGCTGTACTTTTACAGTTAAGTACAAATTTAGCTAAATAATTTACTTATTTACTTTTAAATCATTGTTCGTTACTGAGTACGCCCACAATTTGAATTTATATTCAAACCTTTGACGGCACTTCAGTAGCCAATAAAGAGATCCGATGCAAACGTCCAATAAACGCCCTGATATCTGAACCGCGAAAAAAACGTCGCTGCAACAGGCGAAGAGCTGATCGGCATAATCACAGTCAAAAGTTTGGAAAAACAAAGTACATGGTAGTGTTATCATAAATATCTATATTTTGATACCGATAAAGAAATATCTGACATGGTTCCATTACTCATTCTCCACAGTATCTACCGTATATACACCGATACGCTGCGTCTCGCTCTCTCCTCTCCGACAGCGAGTTTGACACGCATCCTCCTGTCAGTTATAGTCTGCATCTGAATTTCACGCGCTTTATTGTAACGAGAACACAGTCATGTAACAGCTGAAAGCTGGATGCGAGCTCTCACATAGGACTAACTTATACATATACAGCCCTGTCACTCGTAAAAAGCGCTATACAAATAATCGTGAGTTGAATTGACCGATGAAAATGCTACTGGAAATTGTATTGGCTGAAAATGAAATGCACCAGAAAGTCTTTCGACTATCAAAGATAGATCTTTAATTCATTTACAATGTACGTTTATGCTAGAAATGTTTCGGAATGGGATATATTTTTATGATTTGTACATATAAAAATCATAGTCTGTCTAACTGCATCACTACATTGTACAGACATTACAGGTCAAAGCCATCCATTTATCAAAATAAACAACATATATGGCTCTTAAATCACTGCTTATAAAACTTCAGAGTTGTCATGTTTTGAATACTTCAGCTAAATTGAGGTCATTTGTTTTATACTTGTATTACTGACTGTGTACTTGTCTTTTGTGTTTGTAAATTCAGTTCAGTTTGAAATCAAGCTTCCTTGTGCTTGCTTGTAACAAAGTTACCCTATTTTAAAGACACAAATACACAGAATGGGCAAATGTTTAAGACTGAGATTTGTGCAATGTAATTGATCACTGTTTATATGTATGTAAATAAAAGCCTATATGGAAATATGTTCATCAAAGCAAATGTGTCTTTTTAGAAGACTTGATTTAAAGCACTCAAATAAAAAATAATGTTTGCCTTGAAAAAATGAATGGACAAAAAAAATGTGAGATATTAAAATACCTATATAGCAGTATACAATATGTGGTAGTTTTGCCAGCGGTATTGAAAATGATGAAGTTGTCATGAAATCAAAAATAACCCTTTTTAGTGCACATTACTAGTCTTGTGGTGAACAATTAAACTGGCAATACACCGGTAATATATATATATATATATATATATATATATATTGTCTGCCGTCGTAATCTTTAATCAAAATCTGAAAATGTGCTTCTGCTCGGGAATGGCGTTCTCACTCTGATGACGTCGGTTTGACAGCTTGGGGAGAATCCTCTTGTTATATCATGACGTGAGGAATGCTGTTTCCGGGTCCAAGCCTCTACTCATTTCACTTGAGAATACTAGAGCGAGAGAATATACTAGAGAATACTCAATACTAACAGCCATTTATGAGCACTATTTAATTAATATTACATATTTAAGCTAAGCATTTAAAAATGTGCTGTGCACACTACAGTCTCTGCTCATAGTGTCTCAGAAACTAATACTGTAGCTGAATCACTGTCTAGCCATCGGGGTTTTCAGTATGGAGATAAAGGTTAGGGTTATAATTGTTCATTATTACATGATATTGTAGCACAGTTTGCTGTTGTCTTGGGGCATCTGGCAGAGCGTTAGGATCAGAAGCGGTGAAGCGTGATGTCAGATGTAACAAGCGGATATCCTTACCCACTTAACCGTGAATCTGCTAAGAGCAAGAGGTGGAGAGGAGGTGTGCCACAATGAAACCCCTCCCTTTATTCAATATTCTGTTTCACTTGAAATTACATCACAACACTGAGGTCAGTTGCAACTTATGGTTCATGGGGACCTTAATACTGATATTTGAAGTTAGAAATTCCTGTATCATGACCACTAATTCACGTTGTTTACTAATAATTTAAAAGTGGGTTTTGTTCAAAGCAGCGATTATCCACATTGATTTTTTATATGAATGAAATCATTAAATATCGCCGGCCAAAAAGTAACTAGTAACTAGTACTCTGAGTAGTTTTTGAGAAGAGTAATTTGTACTTTTAGTTGTAATTGAGTATTATTTCAGCAATGTACCAGTACTTGTACTTAAGTACACATCTCCAGTACTCTTTCTACCACTGCTTAGTACTTCATTTGGACAAATTTCTCAATATTTATAATTTTGTACCCTCAGATTCCAGATTTTCAAATAATATCCAAATATTGGCCTATCCTAATAAACCATACATCAATGGAAGCTTATTCATTCAGCTTTCAGATGATGTATACATCTCAATAAAAAAACAATGACCCTTATGACTGGTTTTGTTGTCCATGGTCACATATAGGACTGCTTTCAATCATTTATGTTCATATACTAAGTTAATTGAAAGATATAGAATATACAAATATTAAAAAATGAAGGTAAGTGGTTGCAAAAAAATGTATTTTAGCTACATAAAAAAAAAAAAGAAAGTTAGTCAACTAAACTTGTTTATTTAAATAAATTTGTTTAAAATAAATTGATTGCAACCACTTACCTTAGTTAAAATAGTAAATTCAATTAATCATTTTTTTCCAGTGGTCAAGAAGGCCACACCAAATCTGGAGAGTTTTATATTTGTACTAATTATTCTTGTATTTTTCTGTGTTATGATCACAATGTTAACTCCAATTTTTTTTTCAATTGAAGTAAACATTATCATTTTTAATATATAATATTCTTGACATTGCTTTTGTGTTTGACATTATTATATTATATTTGAATGCTGATACCTGATATAATAATGATACTGATATTTTCTCACAAAATGTGTTTTCTTTACTGTAATTCAGTTGAGTTATATTAAAGAAAACTCATTTTGTGAGAAAATAAAGGAAGCCAGAGGTTGCACAAGCAAACACGTTGTACAGCTTAATTCAATTATTTGTTAAATATGAATAAAACTTTTATTTTGTCAGTTTCTTTGTATCCTGTTTTGTCTCATGTCTCACGAATCAGTGTGCTCTCAGTGATACACTGCGGTTTGTAAACTGATCTGTGCGTTCGCCCCTCTGGGTATCTGTCTGCAGAGCTCTAAAGACAACACTTCATGAAAGCTCATTTGAGCCTGTCTCTCTCTTTTCCCACGTACCGCTGTCAGAAGACATCACGTCAACACCATTGTGACTGCGCTATCACTGATGGTTGAGGTAATTAACCCTGGAATTAAAACTGTCAGATCAAACAGGAGACAACTGCCTCCCTTTCCAATCCCGCTCCCTCCATTTCTGTTTCAGCAACTTAACTTCTCTTGAGATGATTTGATGCAAAAACATTTGTTTTATTTTCTTTAATGGAAAAAAATTATAGACAGGGAAAATTAAACTAGTATAATCTCCTCCAGCAGTGACAGAAAATATGCCATATTATCATAAATACTTTGCACTGATAAAGCAAACATACTGTTATTGTACAGATTGGGTTGTGATTATATCAATTCCCCAATTCCAGGCCACAATAAAGCCTTCAAGCTGCATCTTCCGAAGTATGCACAGTTTTAACTTGGTGCACTATATCTGTTCTATCTGGTCAGTGGTCATACTAATGTTTCTCATAATGTAATGCTATTCCATTCATCTTAATTGAAGTTGTTTGATGTCCATTTAACATGTTTAACAGCCTTCAGAAATGGAATCAACTATAAAATAATAAAAATACATGCGTATAAAAATAGACAATTACAATTAATTTCGATTGAGACGTTTTAAGTAACTCTGCAACTACATCTAACTCTCATTAATTTGAAATAACTAACTCTCATTAGCGTATTAGTAGACTGTTAGGTTAGGGAAGGCCTACACTTAATTTTAACAACCTATTTTCACTATTAACTCTTTGTTAATAGTGAATACGTGTTCCTTAATATATAGTGCTACCGGGTAGAGTTAATAGAATAAGTTAAAAAAGTTACTTGTCAGTACAATTTCTGTTTGGGGACCATCAAAATAAAGTGTTATCAGACAAGCTACCTTTTAAATGATATCAATGGAGAAATATGCTTTGAATCTGCACACTGGTTTAGTTATAGCAGGCCACAATGGCAAGCCAAAGCCTGAACACTTCTATCTGTCTTACCCAAATCTTAACATGGTATGGGTTTTAAAGTGCACAAAATTCCTACAACCATCAAACGTAATTGTTTTTATGTTTCAGACAAGATTTTGTCAAGTTGCTTTAGAGTTTGACTTTACAATATGCCATAATAGTAATTACAACTTTCTATTCAAGGCTAAATAGTGATTGCCAGCAACAATTTCAACTTTTTTTCCACGGGATTATCGAATGATTCTTGGCAACTACTGAAATATTTTCAAGACTTCTAAGAAGCAAATTACCAGGTTCAACCAGATCTCTGGTCATCAGGTGTGATTCTGACTTTTTGGAACTCCAATTAGTGTCAGTCAGTCACAAAGCGTCGGCTTTGTGAAACAGTTGGTTTCTTTTCTCTGCCGCTCTCCTGCTCATAATGAAGCTTCTAGAAGAAGTGAGCAGCTCTCTCAGCAACATCATCTGTCATTACCAAATGTGTGGCTTCAGCAGGGAGAGCCCAGTTATAGGTCAAGTGCTGCCGACCCTCACAAATGGCTCTCTTCCATATTGTATTATCATAGGAGCTTGAGAGGACGCGGGTTATTTTAGTTTAAAGTGCCATGCCACCGAATGCATTCCTGAGAGTGGATAGAAAAGCAAACAAACAAGGTCAGGAGTCAGCGCCATTGTGGCAGATGAGATTTTTGGAAGCCAGATGTCATATTTTGGCTGGTAATATTGCGAATTTCAACTCTTATTCCCTAGTATGTGTTGTGACTTCATATGATAGGCACAAATATATAACTATAACAAGCTTTCCTTTCGTTTAGAATCTTCTTCGCCACAAAACCAGGCTTGGTTGAATTTATTTTTGTGACTTTCATGCATTGTCACCACAAAGCTGTGACCTTATTGCCTGGTCAAGCCCTTTTGCTGGGGTGAATTGTGTTGCTCAAGGGCACAGCTGTGGTGGCTTCATGGTGCCTGAACTATCAACCCTTGGCCACTTAAGCCTTAAGCATTAAACCCAACTACCTACTAAGCTAAAGTGTTTTCATTGAAAGAATATATATATATAAAAAAATAAACATAATCATATATTATGGGGCACTATTATAGTACATTTAAATTTGGTTCATTGTGAATTATTTTATCATTGTTAATAATAATAATAATTTAACTGAATTAAAATGATAAAAAGTATTAAATATATTATTAATAAATAATATTATATTTTAATATGTTTAGTATATATATTTTAATATATCGGTGACAGTTAACTATAAGGTTTCATGTCTTAGCTTTAGTTAATGCATGAACTAACATTGACTAACAATGGGCAATATAATTGTTACAGTATTTATTACTCTTTCTTTTACATTAGTTAATAAAAATACTACTATTAAAATACAAATAATATTACAATTTGATTTTTTTATTTTAATTGCCATTCGTTAAGATTGATACATGTTTTAGAAGTATTTATGTTTTAGAAGTATTCGGATTATTCTTGATGCTTTGAAAACATACAGACGTCTTTGAGTAAATGTCTCAGGGAAGAACGTAGAGCTTTCCACCCAAACTCTAGAAACAACACGCCACTCTGTTCAAACTATTCAGCGAGCTAGCAGAAAGGACAAGTGCCCTCCGCATCTCTCCCACATCAGAGACTCGACTGCAGCTTCATTTTCTCTCATTCAGCCCGAGGCCTCTGCATCCAGATCGATATTGTCCATTGCACCGTGGTCCGGCTAAGGCTTCCCCCTCCTGGCCGCAGCGCCTGAGCCGTGCACACTTCATCCCCTGTCTGTCACCAGCTAATCTCCCGGTTTTGTTTTTCTTGGGTCCATCGAATAGCCGTGCCGTGATCTGCCGGCGTATCTCAGCTCTACGCTACTGATTCTATCAACCTTTAAAAGTTAACAAGTTGTCTAGGGAAATGCCATTTGTTACCGGTCCAATAGGAAATGTCAGTGTCTAATAAAACGGTGACGGTTGATACACATGTCAATAGTGGCAGAGGCTGTCCGATGCGCGCTCTCTTGGGTGACGAATAGGAAGCCAACTTAAAACAGCAGCCACCTGAAACGGCCGCAACCCCTGCAGGAAATGAACATTGTCAGGAAATAAATCATCCTATTAAGGTAACGCACCATTCCTTGTACCAAACCAAGGCCGTGTTGACGAGGCCCCTTACCGCAAATGACGCAGACAATCAGACGCGTCTTTTCTCCTGGCGCTCTCGCGCGTGTGTGTATTGCTCTCGCAAGTATTCATCAACGAGCATTTCAATTTCCTGAGAAGCTCGATGGCCAATCGGCCGTCCGCTGAGGCTGATGGTAATGAGTGCTCTGCTTCTGTCTGTCTGTATTCTCTCCTCTCTGTGCAACAACAATTACTACTGCAATCCCATTCATTTGCGCCACATAATTGACTAGTATAATTTACAGCACTGTGTTTTCCTGTTATGAAAACCTGATTGGTTTTAGTGCAATAAGAGTTGCAGGGCTCATTTAGAGATCCACAGAGACCACATGTGTAGCGTTACTGCCGAAAGAGGTAAAACAGAAGGAACGTGTTGCAAATATGCTTTTCAAATCAATTACTGGGAGTCTAAATGAAGATCAGTTTACTGCTTCACCCTTGTTGTCTCTAATTATTTTGGGAGGAAATATGGGGTTAAATAGCCTGTGAGCTTCAACTTTCATTTCATTGTTTTGTTTTTTTTGAGTTTTAAGGTTTTAGTTTTAACTCAGAAATCGCTAGTTAAGAAATGACAAGTAACACACTGAATTAAGCATGAAAATAAATTCACTTAGAAATAAATTAAGTTTTAATTTAATTTTTAAGTTAGCACTTTTTTTACTAAACATAATTTTGGAAATTCTTTTTTGTCAAATAATTTTACCAGTCTTTAAAAACAAGAATATTCTAAATCTTTTAAAATATGTCGGTGAGTTTCTCACACCAGTCTTTTGTACACAACACTTTTTTGTTCCACAGAATAAAGGATAAAGTCGTACAGTGTGGAACAACATGAAGGTAATTAGAAGTTTAATTTAGTTTGAACTGTTCTTTTAATACAACAAGCATTTCTTGAGTGGTTTAGCAACAATAACATTACCAAGGTCCTTAGCTCAATGCCAAGGCAATGCAATAGTTGTCATACTGGATGAGAATGAGTTATAAAGGAGAGAGCGCTGATATGCAATCACCATAAAAACACTATTAATCTTGTTTTTGCATCTGTACTTGCAAGGTCAGTCATGGCTGTGTTAAGAAAGTTATTTCCTGCTCCTTAGTTAAAAAGAAATAGAAAGAAAGATAGAAATAACTTGATATGACACAAATTGTATTAAAGGCATGTTGTTCATTCATGTCAGTGTTAAACATTTTCTTATATAGCAGCTTAATGCAACTATAAATCAATGTTGTAAATGTGGGGCTTATCTATTTGTCCGATTTGTTGGGAAACCTGTTTGGAAAATATAACTATATTTTTGTAGTTGATTATTTTCTATTTATCAAATATTCCTGAAAACAAGTTTCCAATAAAGCACAACTGTTGATGATGATAATAAGAAATGTTTTTGAGCAGAAAATCATCATTAGAATGATTTCTGAAGGATCATGTGACACTGAAGACTGGAGTAATGATACTTAAAATTCATCCTGCATTACATGAATAAATTACATTTGAAAATATATTCACATAGAAAACGTTTATTTTAAATTGTAGTACAATTTTACAGTATTACTGTTTTACTGCCTTTTTGGTCAAATAAATGCTGCCTTGGTGAATATAAGGACTTCTTTCAAAAACAAATCTTACAGACCCCAAAATCTGCCATCCTACTCTCTAGACAGCCTATCATTACCTTTACCCAATCAATCAATCAATCAATCAATCAATCAATCAATCAATCAATCAATCAATCAATCAATCAATAAATCGAATCAATCGATCAATCAATCAATCAATCGATCAATCAATATTCACACTATTGGGTCTACATAAGATGTCCTGTATAGAGAGGAAAAGAACAGTGTCTGTCTTCTAGGCTGTCTTTACATGCAGTTTTGCTTTTGTTGGGTTGGACAAAGGCATAGCTCATTGTGTCAGCTCAAGTGTCAGAAGACAGCCACACCGGTCCTGGAAAGAGCTGGAGGAAAGATGATTTCCCTAAAGACACTTACAGCAGTATATTATGTAAAGAGTGCAGTGCTTTTTATAAAGCATTGATTATCAGGGCTTTTCTCCAACTTGGAGGTCTGATATTATCAAAGGGGTAAAAACGTGACTAATCTCCTAAGATTTCGCTCCATTTATGTGTTTAATTTTATATTTAAAGATGTTACTAGATTATCAGTTCTTATCAAAAGCAGGTCACGGTTTCAGCACAACCTTACGTCAGGAAAAGAAAGAAATAAAAAAGTTCATCCGTGGGAATTAGTGTTCAGCCCGAGTAGTTAATTGCTTTGATTGATTCCCCCCTCCTTTCTCCTCTGTTCTCCATCGTGGCTCCATCTCTTTCTCTGTCCCCGCTTCCAGGCTGTCTGGGGTCGAGGTTATTTTCAAGAAAAGCTCCTCTGTTTCTCCCGGTCCTGAGATTACCGTCTTCCTACTGGGACTTTGACTGAAACAGAATACGCAGACATGGTCTTCCAGCACCACTGGTCTCTTTCCAGATATCTCAAGGTAACGCACACACACACACACACACACACACACACACACACACACACGTACTGCGTTCTATCTGCCAGCCCTTACCGTGGCATCAGATCAGCTCTCCCTGTTACTGTTTTTGGAAGATGAATATTGATTGGTCGGCTGTTACAGCACTAGTCGCTGTCTTCCTCTCTGCTTCAGTGTCATGGGGGACGTGAGACATCGGCCCCTAATAATAGGCCAGTAAGAACACCTCTCTACTCTGGAGACATGGAGCAAGTTTCATTCTGTCCTGTCCTCCTCTGGAAGATTGGATCGTGGTCCACTAAAGAGTTCTCTCAGCAGCTCAGGATAGACATGAGATTCTCTGTGACAATGGAGTTCTCCGTCCATCACTCCTGTTTTGCCGGGATGAGCTGTACCTAAAACCCCAAATAACAGAACCGTAGGAGGTCGTATGCCACATTCATGGAATTGAAGATGTTTGGCTTGTTTTAAAGGACAGTTTAAAGTAACATGACACTTGAGATGTGCATTACAGTGATTCTGCCATGGTAATTGGTCTTCTTAGAAGAACACGATATGTTCCACGAACATATTTTACAACTTAAGTGTTATATCAAATTGATGTAGTTCAGCATGTGTACATCATAAAATAAACCGATATTGAATCAAACCTCACATTTATTAATGGCAATAACTTGAATACAATTCTTCTATTTATTAATTAGGCTACACTGTAAAAAGTTAAATGTAAAAACGTTAAAAAACATTTTATTTTTATTTTTAAAAGCAAACAATGTTGGTTAGAGTAATATAATGCAGCTAGGCTGATTCAGCTGTATAAATACATAGCTTTTATATTTAAAAGTATATTTTTAAATGAACTATTTTTTTAAAGTGAATCCTAAATAACAAGCTGTTCGCATGGAAATACATATGTTTGGCTTGATTTAAATTATGATTTAAAGCAACAGTATGCCGCTTCAGACGTGCATTACTGTAATTTGACCATGGTAAATGGTCTACTTAGGTACAACATGAAGCTATTTAAAACTTATCCACAGTAAAGTCACTTTACTTTTTCACTTACCTTTAGGAATACATTGGAATAAAAATGAATAAATTGTTGATTGGTGATTTAATGCAGTCAGAATATTTCAGTCATTTAAAATAATAGTTGTGCTATTTTAAAGCATATTTTTAAATGAACATTTATATGTATATATATCTACATTTTAAAAGATTGCTTTTATAATATTTTCTGCATGTTTTGGATTCGTAATTAACCTTTGGAACAATTCAGCTGAATGAAAATGCCATTTTGATGTTTCATAATTATAAAGAAGATTTAGTATAGGAAAAAAAGACAAACAAAAGATAATAATTGAAGCACTTTAGAAGTATACTGCTATCTGAAATACTTTGCATGCAGAAAACAAGTCTTACAGTTGTTCCCTGACATTTGTGTGCCTTTTTCTGTGTCATTCCATAACCCCAATCATAGGCTGAATTACCCGAGACCATCAAAATTGTTATATCACACACATTCACCATTGAAGGATTTCTCAAGACCCCCTAGATAAGCCATTTAATTTCCGCCTGTGGCTGCGAACACTGGAAGAATACAATTATTTTATCTAAGTTGTCGTCTTATGACCGGATTCTTGAGCTGCTGCGATTTCTATGAGCCAAAAATGAATAACAATTGTGTCATTTACATTAGAAAAAAAGAAGAATGAAAAAAATCCTCTACACTTTTAAAATGTTCATTTACATAAGAATATAAGGAGCTTATGTTTTTGGCCAGTAAAGTCTTTATGCAATGCAAAAATTATTTCCCTGTTATTTCGCATTTGCATTGAAATATGCAAATTTGTATGCATTAAAATCTATCCACATTAACACTAAGTGTGATTTAAAATCATATCAAAATATCACTACTGGTAGTTTTGCATTATTGTGATTTCTCTTTTTTGCTCATATTGTTCGTTAAGAATATTTTACTTCTCGTTAAAGCATATTTTACATTCCGTGCACCTTTAGCAGAACCCATCACTCAACTCGGCTCACAGTAGATGGAGAGTTTTGCGAGCGCTTTGAAGATGCTTTGTTAAAGTGTTGAATTAATAAAAAGTGGCACCTTCTAAACAAATATTACCCTTCGGTTTCTCTTAGAAGTGTCACTCAGCAGAAAAGTGGTGAATGTAAGATCTTAAGTGTGTTTTCTTTATTTAAAGCAGCACGTATGAATCCTAACCTCTTTTACATATGAGTCAAAGTGTAAAGGGGTCATTACCGTAGCTCTTTTCCTCTTCGTTATTTCCGTATCTCTCTCGCCATGAAGCAAACTCAATTATCCAGCAACGTTTTGGCCCTTTGATGAATCTTCAAATTATGCTTTTTTGCCTGTTTAATTTTTTATGCAAGCATTATATCTGGAGTTTAACTGCAAGTACCATTTTATTGAATATATCATTTAGAACTATATTTAAATCTGAAGTGGACAGTCATGAAATAGATAGTAGATTATATTTAATTGACAAATTACAAAGCCGTGATTAGTTTTTCTGCAGATTAGTCTTTGTAATGTGATCCTACATGCAAATGTACTGCCAACCGGCTATTTTCAGCTTGGATTTTAGTTATGAAGCTTTAATTATGCATGATTTATAAAGTTAAAAGATGAAGCCGCAGGCAAATGCATATAGTCATTTTACCTAACTCTGTGAAGACGGTAGTGAAAAACTGTTATATTGTGTTATTTAGTAAATATGTATCATATGTGATTTGTCAGCACATATCAAGTTCAACAAATAGTAGATTTGAATTACATCATTAAACATTGAGTAATTCTTAAAAAATAAAAACCACCTAACCGTTAACATGTAAGAGGATTCTTCAAAAAGAAAAGAAAAGAAAATTAATACAAAAAATAATTAAATTAAATTAAATTAAACAAAGTGAAAAGGGTTTGGATTATCATGATATGTAATGACTGCATTTTTTTTTTAAATTTTTATTTTCATGCACAATCCTGAATCCAGAGACAAGAGAGAGAGCGAGATACAAAAGAGATGTGCGCATTAGTGTAATTAACTAAATGCATATGCAAATAATGTTTCATATAATAAACTAATTATTACAACTCTAAAACAATACCAATTTAAATCAAATACAAAACAGCTGAATTATTTCATCAAAACGCTAACCAGTGTAGGCAGCACTCGGATCAGCAATGCAAGTATTATGAAAAGTCTTGTGCTGTGTGTGGGCACTGGAGCAAGGTTAGCTGGTTCTTCTATCCCACAACACCTTGATGAAAAACAGAACGGATAAAAAGAAGTGTGAAGGAAATATTGGCAGGGCGAGGAGGCCAGTGCCCCGTGCAGCTGCAGGCAAACATATTTATGAAGCCATTCTAGTGCACATTGAGCCAACAGGCAGCCCCAGTGAGGACACACGCCCTGCTGGCCTGCCCTGCCTGACTCGCACACGCGCGCACACACACACACACATACTCACAAACACACAGGATAATCCTCATCTTCACACAAAACACTGAGCTCCAGTTCGCCACTCCTCAATCCAATTACCATCTGATTACAGGCAGCTGCTAAAGCAGAGCGTTTTTCCTCATTAACGGCCAGACACCTTGGGCTCTTCAACCTGCGCAAAGAGCAGATGAGCATGATGAAACAAGCACACGACATGCTTCCTCAAACCACCCGTAGAAGTAGCTGACATCATGTTGAAAAAGAATCAAGAGGTTTAGAGCTGACGTTTAGAGCAGTGGTCCTGTAGCGGTCAAAACATGAATAAAGGGAAAACAAATAAATGCTCAAAAAATATTTACGAAACAGCTCACATTTTATTTTACCAAGATTCAAACTGCTGCTACTTTATATTCATTATTTTTTTTACTTTTTTTAAAGATAGATAGATAGATAGATAGATAGATAGATAGATAGATAGATAGATAGATAGATAGATAGATAGATAGATAGATAGATAGATAGATAGATAGATAGATAGATTGATAGATCCTGTATAATTGTAAAATGAAATGCAGGATAACATATTTTATGTGGATTCGATAACTCAGATTGTCAGGCACGAAGGGGATGAAAGAGAGGAGACTTAATCTATATTGAGTTGGCTTGCAGGACAGCTAACACAAAATCAATTATTTTCACTCGATGCTGGTGCCAAACAAGCCCAGTTGGACCATGTGATACTCGCACACATGCACACACACACACACACACACACACACATGCAGGTGCGCAGAAACCGAGGAAGAATGTCCCATTGCTCATGGCATGATGCAGGTGCAAACAGACACAAACACACATCAGAATAAATTATTAAGGCATCTCTTCATCTTTCAGGAAGAACCTGGGCTCTGATCCAAAAACAGCCAAACTCCCTCCAAGACTCGCTGACCAAAACAGAATCCCCGTGTAGTCCACCGCACCGACTCTGTGGTCTCTATTTAAATCAATGTAAATGAATGAGCAGGACAAACACATCAATCTTGAAGGAAAAGTTCACCCAGAAATGTTGCAGTTATTTACTCACCCTCATGACGTTTCAACCCAAAACTGTTTTCCACACCAGGACAGTGGAAATAAAGTAATACAGTGTCAGTAGAATGAGGGCAAGCAAATGAAGATAACATGTTCATCTTTGGTTAACCATTCCTTTAATGTGTTAATCATTAAATGAACAATTTCACTACAGAGTCTCTTTTTGTCTCTAATGTTGGAAAGACTGACCTCAGGTTAAATCAATAGTAAGTCACTCTAAATTACAATGTAAAGTTATACGGCCAAGTCTCCTTGGGAAAGAGCTGATGTTGAGCCCGGTATTAAATGATAACCACATAAGAGCTCTTACATTTTTGCATGAAAAAATTAATAATTTGACCACAAAGCTCATTTTGCCTTAATTTATTATTATGTTTTACATTTGAGGGAAATTGGGCTTAATAGCTACCTTGTTTTATAATCTCCTGATAAAACCAGACCTCTGACACTATTACATTTTTCACCTGTTATATCTTCAATTATAAATAGAGTGGAAATGAGGACTTTTTTTCTCTTAAAATGGCTGTTCTTTTTATATGTGTTCTGTTAATACACATTCGGAGCGCCATCGGAAATGAATTAAAGAGCAAAGCTATTTATACTCACTGATATGGTTCAGAAAGTCAGTGTTAACTTAAAAAAATGACCTTCAGAAAGTTTGAATTCTGTTCAGTTAGGCAATAATATTAATTTACAGTCTGCAAATATGTTATCTAAGTATGCAGGATTAGAAAAAAACTGCATATGAGCATATATGTGTCCTCTCACAGGCTTGGCAGACTGAGCATAATGTGCAATATACAACATACAAGTACAAAACTAAATGCTTGGTATTATTTCACAATAAACATTAATAAAAGTAGTATGTTATATTATTGTCACATGGCCTCATTTTTGCATGCAAGTGGTATCCAGTTATGAACTAGGAAATAATTATAATGATTAAATATCAGTTTTTATAATTATAGAACAATTTATTATTATTTTTCCATTTATATTATGTTATTATATTTGTATTATTTGCTATATTTTTGTCTTGGCAGTCATATAGTCATTACATAGTCATTTTTCATATATCATATATGTTCTGCATGTTGTTTATATGCATATTTTGTAGATGCCAGGAATGCCAGTTTTGTCCTGAAAATGCAGGAGGAGTCTGTAACATTATAATATCATCTAGTGCACAAGCAGTAAGAGTAGTATTTTAGATTTCTAATTGGGTCACAGATAAGACTTAAACACCATAAGGTCAATATGTCAACCGTGCATGATCTAGAATGCTCCATGATTCATTCAGTGCCCTTGTTATTATTTTTTCTCTTTAGCTGTCAGATTTGGTTCTCGCCGGCAGGGGACCTCGCTGTTGTCCTGTGCCCGCACGGCTGCTGATTTGAGCGGGAGGTTTTCGTTGCATCCTGCCCAGTGGTGGTGGCACAGATAGGGCATACCTGCCAGGCCGACTAGAGCAGGCCCACAGACAGCAATATTTGAGTTGCAATCTCATGGCGTATGCCTTTGCAGATAACTGTGGAAGGTCACTGCCAGCTCGTGCTGATGTCTTGATTTACAACTGAGCTCTGGCCTGATGCACATACTGATAAGATTTTTTATTGTGCTCTCAGGGACATCTTTTCAAATGTGGTTAGCATTTGAGAGCCCCTCTCGTCTGAATTCTTCTTTGCAATGTAATATTGTTACAGACCTTAAGGTTGGTTCCTTCATTCTAAGCTTTTGATGTGAACAATATATTTGAGCACAAGAATATTTCTGTAATAAAAGTCTCATATGAGAAACGTCACTCTAGCGTCTTTATCCGGCATCACCAAACGTCACTCTGGTGACATTCTCGCCTCAGTCTGGAGGATCAAGTGTCAAGCCTGGGCAATTTTCTAGTATTACCATGCGTTTGAATGACACAAAACATGAAAGTGGCTTTAGCTGCAATATGCAGAGATATTTCGAGCCCCTAACCCCAGCCATAAATAAACCGGCCTCTCAGGCACACAGAGGCATCTTTTTATAATGTGCACATTTTTATGGTGACCGAAGTTATTGCAACTTGATATACACACATACAGATTTGTATGAATAATTTAGGTTCATAGAACATTGAATTCAAGTAAATAATAGCAATAGTAGGATTTTATAATTAATTACATATCTCCAGTGTCACTGCATTAATAAAAAGCATTTTATCTAACATTTATCTAACATTTGATTCTGTTCTGTGTGTGGTATCAAATATTCAACTCATATTAAAGGATTCTATCAATTTACACATGTCTCTAAGTTAAAAATGTTAAAATGAATAAAAGGACATCATTTATTCATCGCACTGTAAAATGATATAGTCATATGTCAAGTCAGCGTGTTTTTCCATTACTTTAACTCGTCAAATTAACTGAAGCAAATTAAACTTCATTTATATTATACAAGATTAAATTCATTTCTTTAAGTCAGTTTAATAGAATTTCAGTTGAAATGACTTGCACATTTGATTTCACTTAAAAATGTAAAGTTTAAGTCGGTGGAGATTTTCCTTACACTTTATCTAAATTGTCCACTTTAGACATTCGACTAACTATAAGTAACTTCGTGACTACATGTCATCCACATGTAAACTAATTCTCATTAATTTGCAGCAACCTGTCTATTAACTCTCAGTAGGGTAGGTTTAGGGTTAGTAGAATAAGTTCACATAAACTTGCAAAGTTTCTCGTAGTCAGTATGTTGTATGTTGTGGACCCATCAAAATAAAGTGTTAGAAGATATTACACAGACATCTACTAATACTCTAATGACTGCTAGTCGACATGTAGTTGCAAAGTTACTTACTGTTAGTAGAATGTTTATAGTGGACTATCGAAATAAAGTTTTAGCAAATTTTTTACAGTCTACTCAATCATTCATTCTTTTTTTGTTTGTTTTAGACAGATGCAATAAATTAAATTATATATAGTAAAATAAATTAATATAATATATAGCAATGATATATAATAATATATATTAAAGTTTATATTTCTAAATCTATGCATATGTAAATACTATTACAATTTAGATGCTTTCAGTATGTCTGTATTGTATGTTTCAGAGAATATTTTCAAATATACAAAAATGTTCTATATGCTGAAATCAGGCTAAGATCAGGCCGGAGAATCAGTGTCATTGCTTTCATATATGGCATAATGAAAACAAAATAGAAATAGAACACAAATGCCATATTTTTTAATGAGCCGAGGATGAATAAATGACCATTTTAAAACAAAACAAAAATAATTGAATAATGGCAATATAGAGAGATGTTTTGGAGTGCAGCTTTTAAAAATCAGTCAAATGACCTTTCTTCAAGAGATTCTGCTGTGCTGCTTTCAGACCAGCTTCTGAACACATGGCACACGCACGCACAGCATGGTTCAGCTCTCCAAGAAAACCATGACACTTTGTTGGAAAATCATTTTACTATGGGCTCTCCTCCGCCGTCCCCCCTTCATCTTTCTAAAGGTTGGTTTGATCTTTATCTCTCCTCTCAAAAACATTTCTGTTTGCCTTTCGGCCTCCTTCTCCATCGTCAATCTCACAGCCTCTGACAGAACAGCTCGACCAATTGATTCCCGTGTGACGGGAAATACCACTAATGGGACAAAAAGCCCTAAACACTGAGCGAGAACTCTCTCAGAGAACCTCAAATCCTCAATCTCGGGAGATTATTATGAGGACATCTGAGCAGAGCAGCTTTGTTTGCTCTAGTTTTAATGAGCATCATGGTACATCAAAATCTCTCCTCTCCCTGAAGTCCCATTAGTGCAATGAAACACTTTGTTTCACCCGTTCAGGTAGAGTGTGTTGCTACTTAACCTCTTAATTGTACCGTATACCCCTTAGTTATAACGACAGCATCTCATCTTAAGTGTCACATTCATGCTTGTGTTTGTTTTTTGGGTTGTTAATTCACTTAACGCCGTCTCCACTTGAGGATCAATGTAGTAACATGGAAAGTGGCGGTGAGCTTTATAATACTCAAATGACTCAGATAATACCAGCTAACCAAGCAGAAAAAAGACTAAAAGTGTTCAACGTTGACCTTGGGGACGTACACAAGAGAAACCAAGAAGAAAAAAAAACTGAAAAACATTAGCACACTGATTAATTTAGCCTACATTTACATATAATACCTGACACAAGCTGTCTTGATAAACATTTGTGGTCGCAAATATTCGGGACTGTAGCTGTACTTGGCAAGCTGCTACTTCTCTGCTACCATATGGCAGTTTGACAGTGTTTTCTCTGCTAATTAGTACCTTACACATAAGCCAGGGCAACTGACCAAATGTGAAAGCATTCCTCCTATTCTTGCATCAATAATACCGCCTGAAAAACCTAGAACAAACTCACATCTGTCTTTTTCAAAGAGAGCAAAAGAGGGATTGCGATCAGATATTTCAACTCTAGGGCATCTAGAGAAACACGTTCGGTGAAGCTAAACATTGCAATTACTTTGCGAGACTACCAGTTTATTTGGTTGTTAGGTGCTCCCATTACAAAAGCTTGCATGGAGACGCACAGAACAATAGGAGCTTTTAGAGTAATTAATTTCTCCTGTGAACACAATAACATTTACACAATGACCTGGGGCTTTATTTATAAAATGTTGCACAGAAACCATCCTAAATTTGATCTTACGATCATTTCTCAGAAATGTATGCGTGCGATTCATAGAATGAACGTATGAACAGAAAATGCGCATACACGTCTCTTTCAGATGTGAAACCTATGAATCGCAAATGATCTTGAACTTGCGCGCAATTGAATGGTTTCAGCTCTCTGCCTTGTAAATGACTCCTAATTAATATCATTAACACATAAAATAAAAAACTGCAATCGGTTCACATGTTAACTCACGCATTTTGAAGGTATCATTGCATTGAGCAGTGAACTAAAAGTGTACAGAGCTGTACAATAAAGACAGATTCAATCTTCATACTGGAGATGCAAGTAGATACGGTACTGAGATAATCTCAGCCATTTTTAGGAACCGTAATTTATATAATTTTGTCATTGATTAACATTTAACTGATCCATACTACCTGACGCAAAAAGTTGAGTGCCGTCATCATCTCTGCCTCCAACCTCGTTGGATATGTGATAGTTTGTTTACAGTATAAAAACTTACGTATACACTTTTATGTTCTGTTTTTGTCTACCATTGATTTGCAAGCATCATTTGCACAATTGTAAGTAGTTACATCATTTGAGTCTCTACAATTAAACCTTACCCTGTTTGTTCAAAATTGTCCATACTTTATTTGGCTGATAACAAGTACTGATCAGTAGCTACTCATAACAAGGAGACAATCAAAAACACATTTATGAAAATGGCATTATACATACTTTATTATTAATGCAACACTGTTAAAAATCAGTTTCAAAATGCATGACAGAAGATGTGGCAAGCATGATGAATCATCAGCACTCTGTTTTCTTAAGTGGACACAGTGTAAGTACTACAAAGAAAGCTGAATACATAAAAATGATGATTTGATGCTTCTGCCAAACATTTCTGATGACCCTTTCTGCATTGATTCTTAGAAGTGCTAGATAATCTATCAAATAAATAGTAGAAGACATGTGAAAATCTCAAAACAGTCAATCAAACTGTGTCCAATTTTGTGCCCATCACAGTTGTCTAAAACAGTGTTTTTGCAGGCAGACCCAATATGAGGTGCATGAGGTTAACATAAGTATTTAAAATTAAGTGAGAATTGTCCTTATGTCTGACATGAAAAGCAGCATAAGGCGATAAAACCTTTATATCCAATTCCTATATAATTGAGCTCCAACCTCAATCAAACTCATCTGCCTGCCTATCTCTCTTGGTTAGCCTGTTCAGGTGTATTTTATTAGGGTTGGAGCTCAACTCTGCAGTAAAGTGGACCTCGAGGGTCAGAGTTGAGAACCCATGTAATAAAGGTTCCCAAGTTTGGCATATCTGTATAATACTTTAAGATCACTGAAAAACTATCAGAAATCCTGGGTTAACGCCACAGCAGTCAAATTTCTTCTGCAGACACACAAGTTACATTCAGTTAGGGACACTGAGTGGTGTCGTGTGAAGCTGAGCATCTCCTCCAGCCATCAGTGTGTAGCTGATCATATCCTCCGGCCTTCAGTGTGTAGCTGACCATCTCCTCCAGCCTTCAGTGTGTAGCTGACCATCTCCTCCAGCCTTCAGTGTGTAGCTGACCATCTCCTCCAGTCTTCAGTGTGTAGCTGACCATCTCCTCCAGTCTTCAGTGTGTAGGTGACCATCTCCTCCAGCCATCAGTGTGTAGCTGATCATATCCTCCGGCCTTCAGTGTGTAGCTGAGCGTCTCCTCCAGCCTCCAGTGTGTAGCTGAGCATCTCCTCCAGCCATCAGTGTGTAGCTGAGCGTCTCCTCCGGCCTTCATTGTGTAGCTGAGCGTCTCCTCCAGCCTCCAGTGTGTAGCTGAGCGTCTCCTCCAGCCTTCATTGTGTAGCTGAGCATCTCATCCGGCCTTCAGTGTGTAGCTGACCATCTCCTCCAGCCTTCAGTGCGTAGCTGAGTATCTCCTCCAGCCTCCAGTGTGTAGCTGAGCGTCTCCTCCAGCCTCCAGTGTGTAGCTGAGCATCTCCTCCAGCCATCAGTGTGTAGCTGAGCATCTCCTCCGGCCTTCAGTGTGTAGCTGAGCATCTCCTCCAGCCATCAGTGTGTAGCTGAGCATCTCCTCCAGCCTCCAGTGTGTAGCTGAGCATCTCCTCCGGCCTTCAGTGTGTAGCTGAGCATCTCCTCCAGCCATCAGTGTGTAGCTGAGCATCTCCTCCAGCCATCAGTGTGTAGCTGAGCATCTCCTCCAGCCTCCAGTGTGTAGCTGAGCATCTCCTCCAGCCATCAGTGTGTAGCTGAACATCTCCTCCGGCCTGGAGGTCATCGTCTCAGCAGACTGCAATGTGTTTTTTTTTCTTAACTGCTCCCACTTACTGTTTAGTCACACCTAGACGAACCTGTTGTAGTGGTTGCTTTACTTAGCAATGATTTGATGCTAATGTAATTATGTAATCACTAATTGAAATATCACCATCACAATATTGCACTTGCAATGGATGAAACCAGGCCAGAGCAGACAAATGCAGGAAGTAGAAGTTTGTAATTTTGTTCAGGAATGCAAAAATACTTGGATGAACAAGGTGGATGCACTTCTGTACTGAGTATATGTTTCCAACATAATTTCCACGATGAAGATTGCTCCATGTAAACAGACGATGTATGGCAGCTTACCCTGTGCTAAGGTTAATGATAATTTAAAACATTGAAAACTTCAGACAAGGTTAATAATTATTTTACCTACCAACACATAGGGCTGTATTAGCGCAGATGCAAACTTAGTAAAAAACTACTGTAAGAATATACTAAAGACAAGCAGTGAAAAAAAATAACAATGAAAAGGCATGGACATAGTTATTTCTTGTGTCTGACCTTATTCCATATGCATTTGTAGGAGTTTACCTTTAGATGCAACATTAATGAGGAGAGTATTTAAATGAATCATGCAAGGTCATTTTCTAAGGTTTGCAGTAGTCAGTCTGCTGGAATTTCTGCCATTATTTAACGCCCCCAAAAAAGCACATCTTAACCCAATTTGCATCTTTGTTGCAACCCTACACTAATTTGCACTGCTCCTTGTAGATTGCGTTGGTCATTATGGAAATGCAAAAGTCTTGTGGCTATAGTTTTAATGATTGTTTCCTGACGCTGAGTACTTTCATTGTACATGCCTTACTGTAAACATCTGAGGGGCGAGTCACAATCATTTTCAACCATAATTGACTCGCAACCTGTCAATCATTGTGTATGCTGGATTTTACTGAGATTTGATTGGCTATCATGCCTTTGAAGGAGGGGTTTTAGAGGGTGGCTGTGCAGTTGAAGTGGTGGCGGTTGTTCAGTGGTACAGTAAGTCTGGTAGAAGCACCTATATTGTGTTGCCGAAAGTCTTTCAGACAGAAAATACTGTATCATTGCAGGCTGAAGAACAGACTAATCTGATACTTTTTCCTAACTCTGAAATAATGCTCATCACTTCAAATTGCATTAACACAATGCCTTTTGACAGTATGAATATATACAGCATACAGTATACGTTTGAATTCTTAGTTGGATGGCTATTCATTAAATTACAGCATGCAGATAGAGATGTATTTACATGGCTGTCTTTTCAGAATTAGGAAGCCATCAAATGACTGAAAAAAGATATCAACTGGAATTGAAAATATAAATGTCTGCTCAGAGCACTCACATTTACAGTGTTCTTTGATGTTTTCTTACACAAAGCAAGACAATACAGTGCACAAATTACATTGCAGACAAGTACAGAAAAGATGTGGTTTGCTGCCAACATTTTACAACGCTTAAGTCTTTTGTGAAATTATGAGATAATTTCATATTTCAACAGAACAGTGATCGCAAATCTTGAAAACATGTTACCCTTTCACAGTTATTGCATTTCAATTATTATTAATTATTATTTAGAAACTTGTGCTTGCTTTGTTGTCATTTTGAGACATAAATATGCCATGGCTGCAAAGCATGCTCAAAATGTGTAAATTAATGTTGGTTGGCATGCACAGCAACTCTAATTCATATATTGCATATTTTATGCACACTGTCCATATTTAATGCAAACACTTCAGAACTTGTAACTGAACCAATCATTTGTGTACAAAATAAATGGTTTTTAATTCATAACTCGTATTGACTTTGAGGAAGCTTCACATTTCAATATGTTTAGTAAATATCACAATTTCTCCAGCATGCAAATACTGATCTATTTTAATAAAGAAAAGCCGCATGGTTAGCCATACTGTTATCATATGAGTGACTTTGTAATTTGTCCCCTCTCACTTCTGCAAGGTTGTAGAGATGCAGTCAGGTGCTTGGGGCCAGACCCAGGTATGTTTGAGCTCTCTTCCCCCTGCTAAGGAGCCTGACATCAGGGTCAGTGATAATGGCCGTGGCCAGATGGTCCCTGTCCACTTGGGAGAAAGGATGCAGACAGCATGGTCACTCTCTTGCTCTAGAGGTTGCATATTTCACCACTATTTAATACTTATTACATGCATCATTTATCTTAATTATTTCTCTATGAAAGTTTGATGTGGAACACAATATATGTGACACAAGAGTAAGTACACTTTGCCCTTGTTTGCAGACGATGAGGTGGGAGGTATGAGGTCTTAAAGGTACAGTAGCTAAAATAAATGTATTAAAGACTTGTGCGACTTTATAGTTCATGGTATCTCAGGATCTTTTTCACAAATCACCTGCTGGAATAGTGTTGTGCCTTATGCATTTAAAGCAAAAGTATTGTTTTTTTATATAAAATATTTTAAGCCATTTACAATTCATTTATTTAAGCCATTTAATTAATTTTAAAAATCTAAATATTATTATATTATTTTAATATTTTATATAAAGAATTATTGCATAATTACAATGCAAAACAGGAAATATAAACAAAGCAAACAAATAAATAAATCAGTACAATTAAAACAATTAAAGTAAATATGTTGGCATTTTAATAGGTATGTATGTGAAACTCAAAATCAAAAAGAAATTAAGTAAATTAAGCTTTACATTTATTCCAACGTGTGTTCATATGACATTTACCCACCAAAATTAACATGTTCACAAGGTCAGAAAACTGGGGATTCAAATATACCAGAGGACACTAAAATACATCGAGTAAAACACAATATAGTCCCTTCAAACAAAACCATCCTCACAACACAGGTTTAGTTTTATTTTTGTATTATTATGAACAGTAGTAAAATGATGAGGACTAGAGAAATCCTATTATTGCCAAAAACAAAATGTTCTTCCATACAGGAAATTAAATGGTTTTCTTGATCAACTCATTTATATAGACGTGCATCAAGCAGGGTTCAAAATAGACCCTGTGTATAAATACATGCAGTTCCCTTTAGGAAGAATGGTCTTCTAAAGCGTGTCCTGGCGGTCGCTAATGCAGCATAATGTGCTGTAATTGATAATAAGACCCCCTTTCAACTTGCGGCAGAGCGGGGAGATAGCGCTACACCTCATATGTCACAGTGAGTCGGCTGTCTCGCTCTTCCGCATGGCATTTGCTACTGTGGCTGAAGGATAATTGCCAAGCACTGCTGCAGAATGAAGGTGTCCGGCCAAGGCTGGGTCTCCACAGTGATAAAGCACACAGAGATAGAGGACTGAAATCATCACACACCAGCTAGAAGACCAGGAGAAGGGGGAAAAAGAGCCCTGCACTGTGAGAGTTGTGCCAAATAGATCATATATATGATTCCTTAGCATGTTGTTTTTTCAGTAAAACAATTAATGTCTAGAAAACAGCTTTTTCTTACAGCTCACACTATGGCATGCAGTTTTTGTTTTCACATAATATAAATATATAAATATAAGACAAATCTAACAAAAGTGGTTGGGGTCAAAAAAGAAAAATACGAGCTGTTACAAAATATTTTCCCTCAAATCAAAAACAAATTAATTAATAATTTTTTCCGAATTTACACATCACAGAAGAGGGGAAAAGCTAAAAAAAAAACGATTTTCACTTAAACTGTCCTTGAATTATTACTTTTTGTGTGTGTGTGTGTGTGTGTGAGTGTGTGTGTGTCTTTTTGATTTTGTCCTGTGTCCTTAATTTCACTTTCTATCCTATTGTATTTTTAGTAAACACCATTAACTAACAAAAGCCAGTTTCTCAGTAGCATGGCATCATCCTCCAGGAAGTGACATCATTTTGGAGGAAAAACAACAGCACATCTGTTTAGCGGTGGATTTGATCTAGCTATAACATGATTGTTATCCCATCATGTTTATTAAAATGAACTAAATCTTAATGAAAATATCAACTTTTCAAAGATGGTTAAAATGTGAAAGTAAAATCTCAGCCTTGTAAGCGATTGAACATATTTCTGAAAGTCTGCAGTTCCTTTTTATAGAAATGCTTTCTAAAGCTACACACGTCACTGTTATGCATAACAGGAACAACCATGCTTCTAAGAGGTGAAAAATAGAGGAGAAAGATACAAACAGATCTGAAAAAGAACTGTGATGATCCAAAGAGGTAAACAATGCAACATGAAGATAACGCCTGTTTTTTCTCTGATCTGGAAAATCACCACAGGCTGGCTTACTCGTGCGCTTGACTGTGGGAGGACTACAAGAGTGCCCCCAAAGTCCAGTGCCACCAACAGCGTGGCAACCCTGGCTCCGGTTTGGCTGTCATGAGGGGGCCAGAAACAGTATAAATAGCCTTTCCGCTGAAAAGCTTGACAGGCCGTGTCAAACAGAGGCAGGAATTACTTCTCCAGTATGTGTCATATGGCACCATTGCATCTCAAAATGGCTGACTAGAGTGTGAAGCGCACATTGCCACAGTTATTACATCAGGCATCATTATTTCATTATGTCACTATTTCACCATTTAGAGATTTTATTCAAACACTGAAATAGTGTGGTTTTCAGTCATCTAAAATAATAATTTGCATTTAAACAATTGAAAGGGTTAAATATTATTTTAATAAAATGTATATATTTAATTGATCATTTGTTTAATTTTATGCATTTTTATTATGTAAATTACATTTAGTTAATCACCTAATTATTACAGTTTTCTTTTATGTACAATGCTGTTAATATGATATATGATGTACAATATTACAGTAATGCAGTGAATTGCATAAAATAAATATTTACAGTATGAGACTGTTGTCTAAAAGCATTACAAAATAAATAAAATACTTAGTTATATTGCAAGGCTTTGTTATTTATTTTTTGTTTGGACAAAATCAATATTAAGCAATTTTTTGCTTAAACTGAGCCCAGCTGAAGTCGTAGGTGGCTCGGTGCCACGGGGCATTGCTGTCCTTTGAGATGTATTGGGCGGAATCGAATAAATAAATCCAATGATTGAATTTGAAATTCATTTGGTTTTCAGCCCATTGAGACCGTCACATGAGGGAAAAGTCATTCTGAATATTAATTAGCAATAATTTTACAATACCCCTAGGTGACGGAAATCTTTATAGCTCATCATAAAGCACATTTAAGAACTTGATTTGAATGGCGGGATAAATGCTTTTTCTCTGATCGGTGAAAAGATTACAGCCTTGTGCGCAAATGTGTTTTTGGGTCACTGACAGTCATTTATGGATAGGACATATCTACAGTTGGCTTCCACATGCAATCTAGATTAGTCAGACCATCTGTTAAACATCTTTTTGGTCCATTTAAAGAAGTTTCTTCAAGGAAGTCACATTGAACACGAAACGAAAGTAGACTTTCCGCACTTATTTTACATTTTAGCCTGCAGATATTCTGGTTATAAAAAGAGTACTAACCTACTTTAATACGAAGTTTGAGACTTGATACATGCGGCATTAACTCAAACATGATGTTAATGTCGCTGCCGTTTTACACAGCTTTACTGTTTCAAGCATCAGAAAGTGTATTAGAGGTAAAAATATTTTCTTTTATCCCAGTTTGAGTTATTTTTAACAGTGGGCAAATTACTAAAAACACGTTTACGCAGATGATATCCTCTTTGATTGTTCTTGACAGCTTCTCAATACTATGCAGCTGAGCATTTTCAAATATGTTATCACACAAACTGTTTTTTTTTTACTCAATTGCAATCTCAGTGACTTTATATCCAACAACTATGACTTTCACCTATGTTTCTCATAATTGTGATAATCTCTTGCTACTTTATTTTGCACAATTGACATTTTATATCTCACACTCATTTTGGATCTAATTTTGTGAATTTATATTTTACAATGTGACTTTATATTTGAAACTTTATTATTAAATTCTGATATAGAAACAGGCTTCCATAAATATTACTTGAATCATGTTTTTAACATGATTTTCAGCATATCCGACCAATAAATAGATACTTTATTTATAGATACATTGTATTCTAGTATAAATATATAAACCTTACATTTATTTTTCACTCATATCTGTTCACCACACAAAGCCCACTATAGTGTGCTTTTCCATATTTTCCTAAAATAATGCTGGGAATGCCTTTTCGTATTTTTTAAGAAATGCCCTCACAGTGCCCTAAGCATTCAACCCTGCAAAACAATCTGTAAGAGTGGCCAGTGAATGTTTTAACCTCAAGTACAGTGGAACTGTAATGTCTTTGTTCCTAGTTTATCTATTGGCTTGTAGTTTATGAGAGAGATATGTTTGGAAACCTGAAGTGGCAGTGGGAATGTGAGAGATGTGATTCAGATGCACTGTGATTATTTCGCAGCGCACTCAACATAATGATGTGTTTGCATCATAACTCAGCATTCCGAGACATTTCCTCCCAGCTCACAGGACACGTTAATTTCCTTTCTTTACGAGACCCGGAGCGCCTCAGAAACAAATACCTTGAGGTAGTGTCGGTGTATAGCAGGTGTGTTCTGGGATAGTTTCATTTGTCTCATTTATTACAATAAGGCAGTGGTTTTGCCTGTAATGAGTGAGAGAAGCAGATGAGAGAGTGAATGCGAGCGTGTTTTCGGATAAGGCCGTGGGTCAGTGAAGCAATCGGAGAAGGATGCTCTGTCATGCTCTACAAGTCTTACCTTTCAGGGTGAATCAGAGGGAGGTTCGGCTCAGAGCCATTTCATACCCTGAGCACATCTCTCCAAAAGTGATTCAATACTTTCCTCTCATGCCCCCCTGCGTGGTTCCATTCGGGTGTGTTGCTATTTTTGGGGCGTTCAGCTTTTGCTCCAGAGAACGCTGCTATTGTGACATATCCCATCACAAAAAAACATGCAAACATGAAAAATAAACTTAACAAGAATCAAGAGAAATCAGAGGGAAACAAAGGCTAATGAGAAAACTAATCAACAAAACTACAGGGCAGGTCAAAACTTGGTACAGGAAACAGGAAGTACAACAAAAGTCCCAACACAGCACTAGTGATGATTCATTCATTGCATCTGTCATGTGACAAATGAATGGACGACTTTGAGGGAAAGTAATCATTCACAGTATATTCCCCATGAATGATCTCTGGCTGCATTATAATGATTTCCTAATTCAAAATTGTGTATTTGTACGTTTTCAGGGAACTTGGCTTTTGAAAATAACACATTTAACACCACTCAAATGAATGAAATGGATTTGGATGAAGATTAGTTGATTTTGATGAACAAAATCGGTGACAGGATAAGTGAAAGGATCTGATCTTCCCATCACTGCACGAATCAGCAATGTTACATTACTTCAACAACTCTTTCAATCTTTATTTAAATATTTTCCCAAAAATGTTGAGTTAGAAAAGTTTGCAAGAGTGTGATTATAAACAAAATGAGGCTGTAAAAGTGGACTGGACAATAGACTGAAAAAAAAGAAAAGGAAAGGGTGTGTTCACCAGTTTTCACCAAGTGAATACTGAAATTGCTTTGTGTTTTTTTATATACGGCAATAATATTCAGTTATCATTTCTATAAAGGTGTTTTTTGTTTTGTTTTTACAGTATACATTTTTAGCATGATGATGAGTAATTACACGTACAAACGCTGTAGTCTAATTTTTCCACTTGCTAGCAACCCCCTTTTTCAAATTACTTAAATCACAAAGTCACCTTATTAAAATCACCTTATTCAAAATCACAAGTAGTGATGGGTCATTTATGAATGATTTGTTCATTTTATCTGTCACATGACACAGACTCGGGAGTCACAAATTATCTTTGACCGCATAATCATATATATATATATATATATATATATATATATATGTTGTAAATATAACATTTAATTGACGCTCAAATGAGCGAACTGACTTGAATAAAGATTAGTTCATTTTGATGAGCAAGAGCAAACGAGAGTCAGTAAAATGATCTGATCTTCCCATCACTAATCACAAGGGGTTATTACCATATATTTTATGTCATATAATAAATTGTGTAAATGTCTTGAGCCTATGTTAACCACAAACCTTATGTAAAGCATTTAGCCAAAAACCCTTTCATAAAACCCATTCAGGACGATGTATCAGGAAATGTTAACCAATGTCCAGGCTTTGCTCTCTGTTGATGCTTTTGGACCAAAGTGGAAACTAAGACGCCTGTAGAACCGTTTCCGATTCTCTTGAGATGATGCCTGACTGTCCAGGTTAGCTGACAGTCATTCTTCATTACCGGCGCTGACATCCCGGCAAAGAGCTCGATATTATCAGGGAGGCCTGTCTTCCACTGTCTGATTGTAAGCACCTAAATCATCGATGTTGGCACTTTCCAGGAAATTATTTGTTGCATCCCTCTCTGCTTGATTGAGGGGTAAACAAAGCAGCAGAGAGCCATTGCTGACAAAAAAACTGCTTCCTGATTCATATTGATCTGGCACACTTGCTTTTGCAGACGTAACCCTAGTGTTGTAAATTCTGATCTGGTCCAATTACATCCACTGCTTTTCAGCTGCATGCTGTACAATTCATATAAAGGCTAAATGAAAGCACTCGCCATCTCAGCGGAGGCCAGAATAGCAATCATTAAGTGCTCGTCGGTCCCCACCGGTCCTCTATCCCACGACTGGAGGCATGCTTATGACTGAACATTTTCTTATTAATTGCCAAATCATGAATACCAGGTGGTCATCCACGGCTAATGGAGCTCTGAGTACTCTAAAATGTGACCATCAGTGTCTCCGTTAATGACATCACTTCTTCCCGCTGCTTAATGGCTATTAGATATGCTGCTATGTGCCTAATATCAGCACCTATTGAGCTTCTTTTTTCACAGAAGAGCGCTGTCTCTGTGCTTCCCAGCTGGATTTATTTTCCCCTTATCACTACAAGACCTGCATGACCAGAGTGAGGGGCTTCAATCAATCCCACCGTCCCGTTTCCATTGCAGGAACCCATTGGCGTTTCTCCCCACACCGTGGCCACTTCTTTCTGGTCTGCCGCTAAGGCCTGGCTCTTACAGTCATGCACAGTGGGACGGTGAGTGGAGTTATTAAACCTCCCCCCAAGGGAAAAGGAGCGCGAGAACTGCACAGTCCCTTGGAGAAATCATTAGTCGAGCGGACAAAGCCGTTAAAAGCCCTGCTGCTGTGTACGAGGCAGGAAGAACCAGAACTGCTGGGCTCTGAGCCTGTGGTTCATGTTGACCCCCACTAACGGTACTCTGGAAACAGACTCAGGTCCCTGCTCTGGGAACAGCTGGAAATAAAGGGGTCATATCGTGAGGAAACACATTTTTCTTGATCTTTTGAGATTAAAGAGTTCATTGTGCTATTAGAAACATACTGTAACTTTTAGAAAACTTCCTTTCTCTGTGCAAAGTTCTGTACTTCTACAATCTGTATATCACACAATGACTTCAGACATCAGAAGATGTTTAAACACCATATAACAGCCCACATTTATATTTGAATAACATCCATTTGCTTTTAAAGTTTTCACCCAAAAATGAAATTTAGCCTGTGTTTTACTCCTAGGTGTATATGACTTTCATCTTTCAGATGAATCCAATTGGAGTTATATATGTTTTTTCCTGGCTATTAAAAGCTCTATCATTGCAGTGGGTGGGTGTTCCCCTTCATGGGAACTCGAACTGCGTCCCCTAGGGGTCGCTACGGGGAACGCCTCAGCGTGACTCGGTCTGAAGATACATATGAAAAACACCACCTGTTGGCGGCGACAGCCCATGACGTCACTACCGGCGTACCACAATATAAGTGCCGCCGGGAGGATACATCATCAGCTTTTTCGTCTTCACTGACTGGTTTGTTTGAAGCGTGCAGAGTGAATCTGGTAAGAGTACAGTTTTCTAACTCTACTATGGCGAGCACTAGCAAGGCGTTAGGAAGTGTGTGGATCCGTGTCCTCGTTATTTGACACCCGATGACACACACACGACTGTTGCGTCTTTGTTTGGGCATGGAGCACGCACGCGATGTCCTTGAGGGGCGGTTTATGCGTGCATTGTGAGCGGCTCTCTGTGAGGAAGTCAGCTCTCGCCTGTCCCTCTTTTCGAGGAAAGAGGGCAGCCGCCTGCTTCCCGCGATTCAAGACCCACCGTTGCGAGGCACGGAGGCGAATGAAATCGTGGGGTTCGTGAGTTGGTGGTGGCCGATAAGCTGGAAAGGGACCGCCTCGGCGTCGGCCGAGAACGAGAGTGAGCTGCTGGATTGTGATGATGCGATCTTTCTGACATCATTAGATGCAGCAGCTAGTGCTCCGCTGCATATGAACGAGTTTTGGAGGTTATGGATTATAAAAATAAATTTAAATAACCCCCAGCTCGAGTGAGCCTTCCTCTCTTCATAAATCTCGATGTGGAGGTTGAGAAGGAGTGGGAAAGCTAGTTTTTTTCTCGTATTCATAGGTTTCAGCATACTAGTTATGCTGACACTGAGGGGATGCGTGAAAATGGCTATGAGGGGATGCCCCCTGTGCAAGAGATGATAACTAGCTTATCTCTCTATGGCGAGACATCCTCTCTCAAGGCTCCCTCCTGGCCATCTAAGCCCCTGAATCTCGCTTAAATGGCAGGGCATATGCAGCAGGTCAGACCGTCGCTTCGTTGCACACGAAGGCGTACCAGACTGACCTGCTAAAAGTCCTGGATAAGGTCCAGGTCTGAGCCCGAACAACCAGGGGTCCTAACCCATCTCGGTCTGAGGATCAGAGATGGGCTTAGAAGGCTAGTCTCGCGACTCATGCCCTCCCCTCCTGCGGCTAGGGTGAGACAGAGGTCAGAGAGAGGCAAGCCCTCTCATTCCTCTCTAATTCCCTGTAACCACCGTAAACTCCACCGACCGAGGTTAGGTGGAAGTTTCCTGCCCAGAGGCGCTCCCTTGTGAGGGCGGAGTTCCCTCTCATTCTGAGGAATGAGTTCTCCGCTCCTCAGAGCTCTGTGATAGGTCGCCTCCGTGCTGGTCGAGCTAGCATTGCTCCCCTCACTATAGAGGGTTATCTATGAGCATGCCGCTCCTGCTGAGCGTCTGAGTTCCTTCTCATTCTGAGGAATGAGTTCTCCGCCTCCAGAGCTCGATATAGGTAGCATTATAGGCTCTCATTCTGAGGAATGAGTTCCCAACTAAGAACTGCAGTCAGGTGGACTTATGATGACTTCAGGCAGGTTCTGTATTCTCGAACTGCCTTACTGATGGTCTGGACGTGAGTCCCCTCGGAGGTTTCTGCGGATCCTCCTGGATCTTCAGTCATTCTGGTCACCACTGCAAGGGTAGAGCCAGTATTACTCCCCTCACGATAAGAGGGTTACCTATGAGTATGCCGCTCCTTCTGAGCGGCTGAGTGTCTTTTCATTCTGAGGAATGAGTTCTCCACTCTCAGAGCTCGTTATAGGTAGAGCCAGCATTGCTCCCTCGTTAGAGGGTCACCTTTGAGCATGCCGCTCCCTGCGGAGCTGCCTGAGTTCCCACTCATTCTGAGGAATGAGTTCTCCGCCTCAGAGCTCTGTGATAGGTCGCCTCCGTGCTGGTCGAGCTAGCATTGCTCCCTCACTATAGAGGGTTATCTATGAGCATGCCGCTCCTGCTGAGCGTCTGAGTTCCTTCTCATTCTGAGGAATGAGTTCTCCGCCTCCAGAGCTCGATATAGGTAGCATTATAGGCTCTCATTCTGAGGAATGAGTTCCCAACTAGAACTGCAGTCAGGTGGACTTATGATGACTTCAGGCAGGTTCTGTATTCTCGAACTGCCTTACTGATGGTCTGGACGTGAGTCCCCTCGGAGGTTTCTGCGGATCCTCCTGGATCTTCAGTCATTCTGGTCACCACTGCAAGGGTAGAGCCAGCATTACTCCCTCACGATAAGAGGGTTACCTATGAGTATGCTCCCTTCTGAGCGGCTGAGTGTCTTTTCATTCTGAGGAATGAGTTCTCCACTCCAGAGCTCGTTATAGGTAGAGCTAGCATTGCTGCCCCTCGTTAGAGGGTCACCTTTGAGCATGCCGCTCCCTGCGGAGCGTCTGAGTTCCCACTCATTCTGAGGAATGAGTTCTCCGCTCCTCAGAGCTCTGTGATAGGTCGCTCTCCTTGCGGGTCGAGCTAGCATTGCTCCCCTCACTATAGAGGGTTATCTATGAGCATGCCGCTCCCTGCTGAGCGTCCTGAGTTCCTTCTCATTCTGAGGAATGAGTTCTCCGCCTCTCAGAGCTCGTTATAGGTAGAGCCAGCATTACCTATGAGTATGCCGCTCCCTTCGAGCGTCTGAATGTCCACTCATTCCGAGGAATGAGTGTTCCGCCTCCCAGAGCTCGCTGTTGGTAGAGCCAGCATTGCTCCCTCACCCAGAGGGCCACCTATGAGCATGCCGCTCCCTTCTGAGCGGCGGAGTTCCTCTCATTCTGAGGAATGAGTTCCCCGCCTCCAGAGCTCATGGTTGGGCTCGACGCCCCTCTGAGCGGCGGAGTGTCTTCTCATTCTGAGGAATGAGTTCTCCGCTCCTCAGAGCTCTATGATAATCGCTCTCCCTGCTGGTCGAGCTAGCATTGCTCCCTCACTATAGAGGGTTATCTATGAGCATGCCGCCTCCCTGCTGAGCGGGAGTTTCCCTCTCATTCTGAGGAATGAGTTCCCCGCCTCCAGAGCTCATGATGGGGCTTGCCGCCCCTTCTGAGCGGGCGGAGTGCCTTCTCATTCTGAGGAATGAGTTCTCCACTCTCAGAGCTCGTTATAGGTCTCACTCTGAGGAGTGAGTTCTCCGCTAGAGCTCCTCATTGGTAGTTGAGTTCCTCTCATTCCGAGGAATGAGTTCTCCGCCTCCAGAGCTCGCCCGGTAGAGCTAGCACTGCTCCCCTCAACCAGAGGGTCACCTATGAGCATGCCGCTCCCGTCCTGAGCGTCCCGAGTTTCTCCGCCCCCAGAGCTCTGTGATAGGTCGCCGCCTGTTGGTCGAGCCAGCATTGCTCCCCTCAACCAGAGGGTCATCTATGAGCGTGCCGCCCCTTCTGAGCTGCCTGAGTTCCCTCTCACTCCGAGGAATGAGTAGTTCTCCGCCCAAGGCATAGAACGTTCTAATAAGTGCACACGCAAGACTTTGGGCACTTTTCTAAAATCCACTTAGTGGTAAGTCCGCACATTAAAGATTCTGCGTTCTTTCTAAAAATCCCGTAAGGGTAGGGTTACGCAGCTGCTTCGGTGCCCTTTTTGAGCTGGTTAAAGCCCCGGTTTGTGCCTTGGGCCCGCTCCCCTGTCCCATATATGTTGGGTCCAAAAAGGGAAAGGGGTGTACACTACCAAGAGGTCTGTTGAGACAGTTCCTCAGTAAGCTTGGGAGAGCAGGTGGTAACCCCTGAGTGATCGGCCAGGACCTGGTGAGCCAGGTGCCTGGCCATATCCTGAAGGAATCTTTTCTGATTCCAAGACCTTGAGTTTCACCCTAGGCCCGGTAATCCCGGCGCCTAACAGGTAAGTACTAGAGTATGCAGCTCGGCCTTTGGCCGAAGGATAATATCACTGACAGCCATCAGCCGTCCCGGGGAAACTTCCTTAAGCCGGGTATAGTTGGCTTAGTGCTCGCCTTTTTGCGAAATTGGCTTGCATTCCCTCAGCATGGTGAAGTGGGTATAACGTTCCCGTAGCGACCCCTAGGGGACGCAGTTCGAGTTCCCATGAAGGGGAACGTCTCAGGTTACGTATGTAACCATGGTTCCCCAGTGGGGAACGAGACACCGCGTCCCCTGGGCTTTGAGCCATGCTTCGACGCAAGCTTCAGACGAAGAAGCTTGATGATGTATCCTCCCGGCGGCACTTATATTGTGGTACGCCGGTAGTGACGTCATGGGCTGTCGCCGCCAACAGGTGGTGTTTTTCATATGTATCTTCAGACCGAGTCACGCTGATCGTAGCGGCGACCCCTAGGGACGCAGTGTCTCGCTTCCCCACTGGGGAACCATGGTTACATACGTAACCTGAGACGTTTCTGATGAACAGTCCACAAGATGTCAGATAAAGTGTGCGCATCTATAATAAAATGTGCTCGTGCGTTTCGGCAGATGATGTAGGATGTCGGCGTTGCGTGATTAGTGACGAACGTAGAGAGAGAGAAAAAAAAATGATTTAGAGGTACAACTGATGATTTGTAGAGAAAAATGTCAAAGGATTCTGATAAAAGCCAAAAGGAGACTGGTTTTCCTTTGCTAAAATAAGGAAAATTGTCGTATATGAGCATATCTCAGAGGCGTGCGCGCTGTGCATACATCCTACGTCATCCGCCGGAACGGCTTCCACATACGAAAGATACCGGAAGCGAGAGAAAAGTGTTTATTACGTTTGAAATAAGGATATTATTCTTTTACAAAAACAAAAACACATGGTTTCGCTGAAGGAGGCCTTTTATTCAAGCCCCCCGGGGCCGTGTGAGGCACGTTATATTATGGATGCGCGCACTTTATTCTCTTGTGGACTATTCAACAGAAACACAGGACAATTTTTATTACAGTATAACTCCGATTGTATTCATCTGAAAGAAGAAAGTCATATACACCTAGGATGCCTCGAGGAGGAGTAAAACCGGCTAATTTGTATTTTTGGGTGAACTAACACTTTAAGAATTTTTTTTATTAGTGAAGATATCATGTAGGTATCTACTCTACGTTGCCAGTTAGCAAGTAATTAGCTTCGGTTTACTAATTTATACTGTTTTTTGGTGATCTTACCATCTACACTATTTTTTTTTTTTACTACTTTATACCTGTATATTATCACAGTCTTCAGTGTCACACGGTCCTTTAGAAATCACTCAGATATTCTGATTTCTTGCTCAAGAAACATTTTATTTATCTATTTATTTATTTGTTTGTTTTTAACAATTCAACTGTCTTTACTGCCACTTTTGATCAATTGAATGCATGATGTTGTTATAGCTCTTATCATATTATTATTCTACTGATTAAACCAAAGAAGAAAAAAAAAGCTGGCCCTTTAAGTGGAGTCATGGGCAAAGTGCAGACACTCAAAGTCACACGCTGATGATTTATGCTCGTCTGAAAAGCACTGGAAAGAATACAATTGTACCAAAAAAAAACAGATTTTCTCTCCATAAGAGACGTAATGGAGTAAAAGAGATTAAGCATAACTAATATGCCATTAAAACCTAACAATGAAAAGTGCAGTTATACATTTTCCTCTGATGCTCAGCTAGATAAAACAGGTGAGCGTATGGCTCCGTTTCCTTCAGTGACGGAAGTAATGACGCTGATTAAAGTTGAGTTCCTCACACAAAGTGCAGGGATCACAGGTGAGAATCTGTGGCTGGTTTAATTACTTAGCAGACTTGTGTGAAAAGTGAGTTTATGGTGTAAGAGTGTTTTCAGGCCAGGAGATCGCTAGTTTTATATCCAATTATCTACATGTGGATCCATCTGTGGGACAAAATGTCTTGGCGTGGGAGTACTCTTATTATTTCATTAGAGGAATCTATGTCAATATAAATGGAGCCGAGCGCAAAATTAGTGTGGAAGCCTTCTGAGAATTTGATTTGTGCAGTAATTAGAACGGATTTCATCATCTGAATACTCCTTCTCCTCTCACCTCTCCAAAGTTTTGACCTTGGACTAAAAAAGCTTTCCATTTAAAACAGACAAGGGAGCACTCCCAAACTTCGAGTAACTTTTTGCTTCTCAGTGTGCATTACTGCAAACGTACTCTTTCCCTATTTCTGCTGCATTTCATTTAATGTGAAGAGGGCAAAAGACCTTAGTTACTGTTATTTGCCACAATGATTAAAGGTTGGTAGTCAGTGCCACGGCGTTCAGGTGGCAGCTTGATTATCCCTTTTCGGGTTGCTTTTGTTGGAGTCAGGAATAAGCCCAGGGCGGGGGGTGCCGGGGGGGCCCCGCCTGTCTTCATCTCCAGGCCCGCAGGAGGCCCACAGATGCCGGGGCTTCAATCCTGTCCTTGGCTGTCAGTGCGCCTCGCTCCAGAGCAGCTCCCTATTGAACTGATGTGAATGTGAGTGAAAACTTCACAATGTCACTCGGGAACAGGAAACTTTGCGCTGTCAGGACTGTGTTTGTTTTGATTTACAGCATTAGTGGAGCGGGCCAAACTTGAGCAGCGTTATTGCCGCTGTCTGGAGGAAAGCAAATCACCATGGTAACTGCATTGCTTACAAAAACTTGTTTCTTGGCTACCTTTACCAAACTACAAAACGCTTTGTTGTTCCCCTGAAGTAAAAAGGCCAAGTGTATAATTTATGTGCTACTAATGTCACCTAATTGTAAAAATAATGACTGCTTTTAAGGGAGAATACTCACCCGTCTGCCATTGGTCAGGCCAAATGAGTAGTACAGCCCCAAACTCACGCTATAAACCAATGCTGCTTTGTACAGGTCGGGAAAGCATACGCTTTCAAATTATTTATATTACATTAAAAAATAAATGATGGTGATGTCCATAAAACTGAAAAGTCTTGTGTATGTCTACAGATGCAAATGAAGAGTAATAAAATGAACACAAATGTGTATCATGGATGTTTTCTTCCCGCTAGTCTGAAAGAAGACATGTTATGGAAACAATATAGCCCAAAATAGTTTGCACAACAAATGTTTGCCTGCCATATACCTTTAAAAAATGTATTTGAAGTGACTTTGCATGCTGAAAAAAGTTCAATATAATTTACAGAATCTTTGAAAAGGGTTCATTCAGCCCATGTTGTCTTTTTTGTTCACACATCCGATATTCTGCAATGTGCTGTTAAAAATCATTCTTCACACTTTGTGGGAGGAGGTCAGAGCAGATCCACCAAAAGAAGGCAATATTTCTCCACGTTGCGTCACATGTAGGCAAATAACTTTGGCAAGTTCCCTATGAACATATTGATTTGTGTCAAAACAACTGAACGGGCTTCAGCTTTATGATGAAGGAAACATAAGAGAAATGAACAAGATCATCCGCGCTGCGATTGAAAGAACTTCTGGAGCTGGCGAGCTGTGGGCGTCTGAAGTGGGAACCGTTGAAGGGTATCTGCGATGACAGAGAAAAGTCATTTTGGTTGGAGACCGAAGTGACAGGAAGGATAGCGTGACTTTGTTTCGCTTCCACACCTTTGGGACCGGTAGCGAGGTAGAGCACAAGTATTATCAAATTCCTCTTCCTCCTCCTCTTCTTCACCAACCCTGCATCACAATGCCTCGCCTCCACAGGGGGCGTCAAGGACACGCCACGCTTGACACGGCAACAAGCAGCTAATTTATATCCTTCTCCTGGACAAACATGAACACAGCGGCAGTCATGTCACCAGGAGACGGTATAAATATGCAAACACAGATTCCGAGGAGCAAGGGCTCTGTCCGTTTGCCATCTTTTTTCATCTCCTATTACCTCCTCTGTGGTTTGTCCTCTGCTGACTTTCCCATTTGTTGGTGGTCATTAAACTAGTGGGGTTGTAGGCACTGCAATGTGGTGAAAAGAGTGACGCTACAAAGGCTCGGTTGATAAACAGAAATAATCGCCTTCGTTACGGCTTTCATTAATATTGCAAGGGTGTTTTGCACTGCGTTTGAAGTTTGGAAAACTTCTACAAGTCTAAGTAACGGAGAAATAATGTCCGTGGAAGTCTGTCTTTAAAGCTATACCCATTTATATTTGTATGGCTAAAATATAAATGTTTTAAATATATGCTAAGTATATGTTGCAAACAGTGAAGCTCAATTAAAAATATTAAAATGTAAAAAAATGTATATACCAAAATATATATTTAGAGGCAAGAAAATGCATTTTCAAGTTTAAAAATGTATCATATTTTATCAAAAATGTTTATTGGCCATTTGTGTATATGTCGAAGTATGAGAAGAGCATGAGAAGTATTTGCAGTATGAGAAGAGGAGAGAGATTTTGTCAACAACAGGTCTGTACAAAATTCAGAAGTGAAGAAATGGTTTCAGGAATTGACTGAATTGCAATTTAAAGAAATTCAGCAAATTCAGAAACGCATGCAAGGTTATTATGGGTTGAATGCCATGGAAAATAAATAATTGATACAATGTGTTCCTTTAATTCAGTGTTGCTTTGGATACACTGAAAAAAATATACTTTTTTAAATAAGTGGTTGAAAACAATTTATTATAGCTACATGTAAACAAAAAACAATAAGAAATGTTGAAAGTTAGTCAACTACATTTTTGTATTTAAATGTAGCTAAAATAAATTGATTGCAACCACTTACCTTAAAAAAATAGTACATTTAATAATAATAAAAGATATATATTATTTATTTTATTATTAGTAGTATTATTAGTGTAGAAGCATCTACCAAAAGCAGAAAAAAGGGTAAGGAATGAATAATAGAATTTATAGAACTGTTAATAACTATAATTGCAAAGCCTGCCAAACCTTGAATCTTAGCTGGATGGATTGATAGAAAGAATAAATATATATATTCTTTTGGCAACACCAAAACGCACCAATTTAGAGGATACATACTGTATTACAAATACATTCTGAAAGAATAGACACAAAAAAGTCACACAAAAGGCCATCTGAAGGCACACATGCTGGCTGACTTGAATGGTTTGTGTGAGTCCCTATGGCCATTACCCTACACCGCTATCATGCTCCACAGCGGATTCCCACGGCCCCTTTGAAGTCAAGAGGCAAAAGTCAATTCAGCACACTGGGGGTGCTAATGAATTTGTTTGGAGCTTAATTCTAAATGGTGAGGGCCTGTGGACAATAATTCATGGCAGCAGGTAGACTCTGTGGAAAGTCAAATGCTGGTTGAATTGTAATGACTGAACTCTTCTGAGAATATATCGTTGAGAGAAGTCATAAGAATTGTAGTGGAGAAAAGTATAATTATATGGCGTAAATTAGATCTGGGAGAGGAAGAAAGAACTTTTTCAATTCAAATCCCCTTGTGCTGATGAGTTTATGTATTTACAGAGGCTGTAAGAGTGTTAATGTAAGATGTCTGAGTAAATGTTTTGCTGTTTGACTTGCAGTACATACAGTTGAAGTCAAAACTTTATATATACCCTTCAGAATCTGCAAAATGTGAATTATTTTACCAATATAAGAGGGATCATACAAAATGCATGCACTGACCTGAAAAATATATTATTCAGGTCAGTACTAAATAAACAATAACATGCATTTTGCATGATCCCTCTTGTTTTGGTAAAATAATTCACATTTTGCAGATTCTGAAGGGTATATATAAAGTTTGACTTCAACTGCATTCCTTTAGACCCAACAATACAAGTTAATTTGTCCTGATTCCATCAACCAAACTCAGTCCTTTATCTTTCAATCGATACTAAATGATAGTTGCACATGTCACTAGAGTTACACTTAAACGTTTGAATACTTTAGAATGATGCTTTATCGGTGCAAAGTAAAAGTCACTAGATTAATGTTACCTTAAAAGAGTCTTGATTAGATACGTCTACCAACTATTTTTTTCCCTTTGGCAACTGAGAAAAAGCTGTCATAAATTGGTGAGGACAAAATAATCCATACCAGAAAAGTTTCAGGAACAAGTCCCTGTCGTAAATGATGCATGATCAAATCTTTTGCTGTGATGCTCCTTATATCCAAAAGTTTGCATCTTGCATAAACGTGAGAAGTGCAACTCAGTAGTTCATCTCAGTGCATCTGTCTTTCACAACGACTCCCCACCGTTTGTAAACTCAGACTTTGAGAACTCAGCGTGAGATGGGACTGTGGAGACATGAACGTGAGGAAAAAATGAACTTGATTAAGCGAAAAGGGGGACGCATTAAGAACGAAGAAAGCATAAGCTCTTTAACTCCTCTGCTTTGCATATAAATGAGAGATTACAGAAAGACTATATCTTATCAGCCCGTTGGAATACATATGCCTAATTACAATATATTCAGGAAAAGTATGCAAGTGTAATTTGCTCAAAGAAGATTAGGTGCACAGAGAAAGGTCAGGCCACACCGGCTCATGCTGGTGTGTTTGAGCTGCGATGCTCTGGAGAAATAAGAGTATGCAGTGGAGTTAGAAATCAAGAACAGTTTCTTATTCTAGTTCATTTTTAAACTGAAACCAAATGATTTCCATGAAGCTCTGTTCTGTTGTACAGTACACTGTATTACTCCCATACACACGAACAACACTCGTGTGTTTCCTGTTCTAGCTGCAGACAACAAACATAGCACGAATGCTGTAGTCTGATTCATGACTGAATGACTCTGTATGTTTTAAGAAATATTTTAAAATGTTACAAAATGGCAAAAATATTTTTAACCAATATATTTTGGCTGAAAATATTTTTTTATGTATAAAAAAACACATTTTGCCATCTATAGGCTGTATTTAAATTCACATATCACACTTGAAGAGAAAACTTTATTTGTTGTTAATATAACACACATGGACATACAGCACATTCAAGCATATATCAGCACATTAATATGTATATATATATATATATATATATATATTTATTTATTTATTTCTTTTTTTTTCTCCTTGCCACAAAAAAAAATATTTTTTATTTATTTAAAATATTCTTTGGTCAGTGCTTTATTTGATTGATTGATTGATTAATTGTCATATATGTTACTATTAATAAACCAACATATTCTGTGCAGCATATAGGACACACTTTTTGAAACAAATGGAGGTCCGTTGTAATAAATGCATTGTAATAAAGAAATGCACTGATATTTGATGCTGGATCTTTCTTCTTTCTCTTCTTCTTCTTCTTCTCTCTCTTCTCTCTCTTCTTCTCTCTCTCTCTCTCTCTCTCTCTCTCACACTAATACACACACAGCGATAGTTTTAAGAGGATATAAGGTGCTGGTGACAGTCTGCTTTGGAGTGTGTCAGTCAGTGTTTTGATGCTGTCATCTTTGATATTGTATTTTGTATTCTGTCTCAACAATTCACAAAAACAAATTTGCTGATTCAGCAATTTAAACAGAGAGGTCATCCACAACATGAGAGATGCAAGAAGTTGTACAAAAATAAAATGAATGCAGAGAAACAAGAAAAGTCAAATGATAGAGATCCTTTACAGGTTTGATTAACGTCAAACAAATCCTCTCAAAGAAAGCATAAAGAAATCAAGAGACAAAACAAACAAAAAAAACAAAATAGAGATGCTGGCAATATGTTGATATTGTATTTTTCAGTGTTCTTGATGTTGTCAGAGCTGGAATTGCTGTAATCTTTGAGAGGATGCAGCTGCTGTTGACCGGGTTCAACCTTGACCTGTGTGAACCTTAAAGATCTCTATTCTCTGCAGCTATTCATAAAGGGTTAATGTTTTATATTTCCGTGTGATATTACGCATGCATAAGTAAAATCCTTTTCATTTTAAATCTGTTAATGATCCAACATCAAACAGCATCGTGTTCATATTTAGTTTAAATTAGCGATCTTACAGGTGAAGTTGAGTGGCAGACCTGTATATTTGTATAGTGAAGTTCCCGCGACTCAGTCTTGTCTGTTTGTGTACCGTTTGCATTTGTAATATACACTCATCAAGACCTGTCCTTGAGCTCTCGGCCTCATGGGAGACAGGACAAAATAAAGGCAAAGCTGAAAGCTGTCTGTGTCTGTGCATTTTATGTGCAAATGCGAATGAAATTACCCTGGTTAAATACAGCTGTTCACAATGAGAGAGAGAGAGAGAGAGAGAGAGAGAGAGAGAGAGAGAGAGAGAGAGAGAGAGAGAGAGAGAGAGAGAGAGAGAGAGAGAGAGAGAGAGAGAGAGAGAGAGAGAGAGAGAGAGAGAGAGAGAGAGAGAGAGAGAGAGAGAGAGAGAGAGAGAGAGAGAGAGAGAGAGAGAGAGAGAGAGAGAGAGAGAGAGAGAGAGAGAGAGAGAGAGAGAGAGAGAGAGAGAGAGAGAGAGCAACTGTTCAATTTTACACTTGATCTCACAGCAAAAATCTGTCTCTTAGAACTAGGCTGGAATGAAAATACATTAGCTCATTTTATCAACTCAAAACACAACTGGCCATGTTACACATATTATAATTTATTGCAGTCAAACACTACTTATAATAATGAATAATTCAGGTCAATTCACAACTTAACTATATTGTGAATGCATTGCTCATCACTGTTAGCTACAAACACATGTAATGTAAATTATTAGTATGTAACTCAAATAATCAAGTAGTCTGTTTTTTTAGGATATTATTATTATTATTCATATATTCATTTGTTTATTACAATTTTTAGGGCAGTCACATCAATCACCGTGGTCATAAATTCATGAGATATGTGAAGATATATGCAACAGACAAAGCTAATTTGTACTGCACATTATTTTGGAAATTAATGCATGTCAGTAACTTAAGTGGTCTAGGAACTTGAGTTGCGGCAGATTAAGTAGGTTAGTACATAAGTAAATAAGTAGTAATTAATTAGCTAGTAATAAACAAAGTAAGCAGTAAGCAAGTAAGTAACAATTAAGAAAGCAGTAAGAAATTTGACTAGCCAAATCAATCAATCGATCAATCAATCAATCAATCAATCAACCAACCAACCAACCAACCATTCATTCATTCATTCATGCATTCATTCAATCAACCAACCAACCAATACATGTACATACTTAGCAAGTCAAAACTGAACAGTAGTAAGTAAAGTCTGTAAGTAGTAAGTTCTAAAATAAGTAAGTAGAAAGTTGCGTACGTAGGTAAAAAATAAGTAGCAAGTGATAAACTAAGTAAGTTGTAAGCAAGTTATTAAGTTAGTTTATATTCTGGTTAACAGCAGCAAAGTTTTTCTATTTATACACTAAATAAGTCAGATACAGAACTGAAAGGTGTAGCTGACTAGTAAATATTACTTAGGATTGTGTGTTATATTCATTGTATTTATTATTTTTGTCTGTGAGAATATTGTGATGTCCATCCAAGTTTAACAGATTGTCAAAAAAGAGTGAATGTATAGGGCAGACCTTTGGTTTTATTCATCCGTTGTTGATTGGATTTTGAGATATGGGTTGCACTTGGAAAACTGAACTTATGGAAAATGTTGTACCATTGAAATCTAGTTAAAACTTCCAAAAGAAATCTGAAGAAAACTTTTTTTCTCTCCAATGTATAGTCACCTTTTGCAGCTTGCCAACATATAAAAGTTCACTCTGTTACTTCTGTTAAAAATATCACCATTTCTTCACAATGCATTTGATGCTGTTTGCATGCTGTTTGCTTTAATGGATCACTAGACCTTCTGTCTCCCTTGATAATGAGCGACGTGAAACCCAACCGTGTCAAACGCCCAACAAATCTGTTAAAGGAAAGGTGCCCGTGAGGTGCGTGGAGACAGAGATGTATGTGTGACAGTAACAGGCTTGTGGTGAGTAATGGAAGAGGAAGTAAACACAAATAAATGTATTAAACTGAGGACAAGCTTTGTCCTCTTCAGGCACAGAGTCTCTGACTGAGAGCTGGCGTGAATGAGAGTGAATTATAGGCAATTTACCCTTGCTCGACTCCACATAATTATTCAAATTCAGAGGGTGTTTCTGCACAAATGGCCACCTTGACTTTCAATCGCTGCTGGGCTTCACCAGGGACAGATGACGACTAGAATCTGTTTAAAGGACATCTCGCTGCTCAATAAATGTGTTTTGCACATTATGTTATAGTGGATTTTAACAAAATTCAGTGCATATTTTTTATATTTATACTTTTCCATTTCCATCCTCTTTTTTGGTAAAGTTATTTGCTTCTCAGTATAATAATTCAGTATATAATATTTAGTCTTTACTCTGAGTCTTAACTCTCACTTTTGATCAGTTTAACACATCGTTCTGAATAAAAGTATTTCTGTCATGACAACTCTCGGAAGGATTGGCATGTAATGTACATGATGGTACATGGTACATGGATGTGCATGTCAATCTCTGGCTCCAGCACTATGGCTTACAGTATGATCAATCAGGAAATTAAATTAGGGCGTCATCAGTCCGGCCCTTCACTGTGTAAATGATGCCACTGACACACGAGGGATACGGATCTATCTATCACTGCTATTGTAAACTCTTTTGAGAGACTCTTTCCTCTGTTTCTCACCACTTAGCTCTTTCATCATCGGACATACTGTTCACTCACTTTTCCCTTCTATCTCTGTAGGCATGAAGATTGTGTGTAAAGAGCCACAGCCTGTATGGAGAAGCCTGTTCGCATACGGATATGAAGCCAGTCTCATAAGGGAAATGCAAGTGTAGCAACGTCAATGCTCTAACTAAACATGTGATATATCCAATAACAAGTTCATCACCGTGAATCTGAATGATGTGAGACACAAAAGTGGGTTCAATTGTACTGTGTTGTACTGAATGTATGATATTGTTTATATGATATTTGATGTTGTTTGTATATTATATTATGTATATCATAATACAACCTGAATTCCGGAAATTTAAATTTGAATAAAAAGAAAACTAAAAGACTTTCAAGTCACATGAGCCAAAATTGAATTGACAATAGAACATAAATGTTTAAATGGATAAATGTTAGACTTTTATCCACTAGATGAGCTCATTTCAAATTGTATACCTGCTACAGGTCTCAAAAAAGTTGGCTCGGGGGCAACAAAAGTCTGAAAAAGCAAGAAATTTTGAAAAGATTCAGCTGGGAGAACATCTAGCAACTAATTAAGTTAATTGACATCTGGCCTGTAACATGATTAGCAATAAAATGGATGTCTTAGAGCCAGAGTCTCTCAAAAGTACAGATGGGGAGAGGCTCTCTAATCTGTGAAAGAGTGCGTAAAAATATTGTGGAATACTCAACATCAAATTGCAAAGGCTTTGCAAATCTCATAATCTACCATGCATAAAATCATCAAAATATTCAGAGAAACTGGAGAAATCTCTGTGCATAAGGGATAAGGCCGAATACCTTTGTTGGATGTCTGTGGTCTTCGGGCCCTCAGACGACACTGCATCACTCATCGGCGTGATTCTGTCATTGACTTGCTAAATGGGCCCAGGAATACTTCCAGAAACCACTGTCGGTAAACACAATCCACCATGCTATCTGCAGATGCCAACTAAAGCTCTATAATGCTGAAAGGAAGCCATATGTGAACATGGTCCAGAAGCGCCGTCGTGTCCTGTGGGCCAAGCCTCATTTAAAATTGACTGTTTCAAAGTGTAAAAGTGTTCTATTGTCAGACGAGTAAAAATTTGACATTCTTGTTGGAAAACATGGATGCCGTGTCCTCCGGGCTAAAGAGGAGTGAGACCTTCCAGTGTGTTATCAGCATTCAGTTCAAAAGCCAGCATCTCTGATGGTATGGAGGTGCATGTATTTCAGCAGGACAATGCAAAACCACATACTGCAGCTATTACAACTGCATGGCTTCGTAGTAGAAGAGTCTGGGCACTGAATTGGCCTGCCTGCAGTCCAGATCTTTCACCTACCTCGATGGCCAGATGTCTTCAGACTGTTTTGAAAAGAAGAGGAGATGCTACACCATGGTAAACATGCCCCCGTCCCAACTATTTTGAGACCTGTAGCAGGCATCACATTTGAAATGAGCTCATTTTGTTCATAAGACTGTAATATTTATCAGTTTAATTGTGTTTTATATTATCTATGTTCTATTGTGAATAAAATATTGGCTCATGTGATTTGAAATTCATTGAGTTTCATTTTATTAACATTTAAAATATGTCCCAACATTTCCGGAATTCGGGTTGTATCATTTTTATATTAAACATTATATTTATTAATATATGAAGCGACTGCACCATAAAGGGATGTTCTTTGGCACATTCTCATGTAAAGATTTAATTATTTATATTGTATTGTTGTAGAATTGTTTACCCATCATTTTACTTGGCTAATTTACAGTGTTGAAATTTGCTGCGTTTAGTTTCTTCATGACTGACTTCATAATCACATATCACGGTTCACTGCTCAAGAAAGATTTTGTGAAAGCAACTTTTTGGTTGCTGCTAGCTGGCAATTTAACTAACTTTTAACAACATGGTTTGCCTTTCAAAAACTTCTGCTGATTAAATGGAGTCCACTGGAGAGTGAACATCATATACAATAACGCTTATTGCAAAAACAAGTCTTTATAGTGCGAGCTTTGCATTTTCTAGTACATTAGAAATATACTCTCTGCCTGTAGTTTTAGACCTTAGTTGAAATATGCAATATTAATAAGCTACAAAATGTATAATTCCAGTATTGCAGTACCTGGAGTCTTGCTGTTTAAGACTAGTTAGATCAGCTATCATATAGCCTGCCATCAAATCAGGTGAAGCTGCATAAAATGATGTTAAAAAATAAAACATAACTGAAAATAGCCCCCATCAGAAAGTATATGTGCAATTATTTGTTTTTGTCTAATAAAAATGCAGCCATAGTATAAAACATGAAATTGGGATATAAACATTATAAAATGTTCAACTGAAAAGTAAAAATATTATACTTTCTCAGCTAACTTTAGTAATTTAAATGCATTTTTTGACAGTTTGAGTTGAACATATTGTTTAAATGTGAGGTGTTAGAATGTTTTTGGCACCTTATTATACAAACAACAGACAGTCATGATCAATAATTAGCAACTTCCTAGAAATAAATCACACATCTAAATACAATATGTTTAATTACACATTAGAAGTTTAAAATCGTATGAGATTTCATGTAAATGCAGAATGTTATCAAATAATAACATATACTTAAAGTTTTATCGTTTTTAATGCATTTAACTTTCAAAAATGTTCTTGCTATTATTTGTATTAGTGTGATGTGTACTGTACTGAATTATGTACATGAGCTGCTCTGTTCTCTTTTCTCTTTTGTCTTTTTTTCCTTCATGCTGTCTTTATCATGAACTGGCAATCAGACCAAGACATAAAAAACCTCTTATCAAATTGAAGCTTCTTTCTTTCATGTGCCACAGCAAACGGGCTGCACTTTGATTTCATTTGATATACAAATCCACCTGTGCAATTGAATTTGTTACACAGAAGCCCTTGTGCATGTCCTTTTTATAAATTGGGTTTATCAGCATGATGCCATTAGCGTCTCTCCGTAATGTAAGATATTATAGGTTTCCTCTCTGATCCTCCCATCAGTATGCATGACCGGCCTCTCGTCTTTCTAACACAGCCGGCAAGACTCAGCAGAATAAATTCATCTACTAATCAAGTGCAATTCATTTCACAAAATTCTGTTCTATATAACCAACTCAGGAGATTCTAAAGCCATGCTTTTACATATCAGTCACCGCCTCATAATACCCATCCTCACACTGCTTTCAGAAAGCGTATGCATAAGTACTGAGCATGCAGAAGTGTTTTTCCAGCATCCTCAAAGGACACAGTTTCTTCGTTCTGCTGAGTTGTGTTTGTCACCGTTGATTATGTAATTATATGCTTGAGTTTTAAAAGTGGGAAAACATTTCATGTTACATTTAAAGCTTTCCTCCTTAACTCGTCATGGTAACCATCAACGAAACAATTTTAAAGGCATAGTTTAGACAAAAATGAAAATGTATCATGTACTCGCTGTTTTTCACTCTCATATGACTTTCTTTCTTTATGGAATACAAAATAAAACATTATAAATAATGTGCTTTTAGCACCTTTTCATGCAGTTGTCATGATTCAAGAATCTCTCATGTTTTAAACGCTGCAAAGGCATTATAAGTTTCATAAAATTAATTTAAGTTGTATAAAATTCCTTACAACTGCATTTCTAGTCTTCTAAAGACAGCTATTCATAGTAATTGCATGGAATGATCAAACTATAATTTTGTTTTCCATAGAAGAAATAATTAATTTGAATTCAATTGTATACAAATATAAAACAACAACAATGATAATATTAATAATAATAATAATAATTATTATTATTACATATTTATTTTTATTTACAGTATGCATTTTTATGAAATATTATAAATATATACATTGCACGCACGCGCACGCATGCGCACACACACACACACACACACACACACACACACACAGAGACACTCGCACACACACAGAGACACTCACACACACACACACACACACACACAGACACACACACACACACACACACACACACACACACACACACACACACACACACACACACACACACACACACACACACAGAGCAAATGCCTTGGGCAATTATGGAGGGAGAATAATTCTGATCCACTTCATTTCTCTAAAGGCATTCAAGTCATTCTTAAACCCATCTTTAAATTATCTCAAATGAGCAGAGTTTAGTCATTTCCATTAATGTTATTAAAAGAAGCTAGTTTCATACAGAAAATAAGCCGATTCATTACAGCAACTGGAACATCATTTCAATGCTAATGATTAATATGAAGACACAGAGGGACGCTGGGTAAACAATAAGGCAGGCTGATTATGTATTGTCATCTTAGGTAGCAGCGCTGTTTGCAGTCTAGACAGTGACAGAATATGAATATAAAGACTCTGGTAATTAAACACTGATGATACAGAACAACCCACTTCCAATATTGTATTACAAAGTTGACGTAATCTTTCATCGCAGCTGAGGATAAAGAAATGTGAAATGAATCAGTCGTCTGTAGCAGCATGAGAGAAGACACGTCCTCATTCCAACAAACAACATGATTTTAAGATCAGAAATGAACTGTAGATAAATAAAGTTTAAAGAACATGTATCAGTACGGTACAGTAATTCAGATATCAGACTCTTTCTGTGCATGTAGTTCATTGATAAATTAAAGTGGGGCCAGAGGCACAGTACTCTATCTAAATCTATTATTATTATTTTAAAATGTGATTGATTGATTGATTGATTGTTTTTTGATTAATTGAATCATTGATTAATTAATTCATTCATTCATTCATTAAATCATGCATGCATTCATTCATAAATTAAAGTACCTTTTTATTTTGTATTCATGGTTCCACAATATACAAGCATTATAACAATACACAATAAAGTGCTATATAAATGCATCATTCATTCATTCATTAAGATTAATAAATACATATAAATAAATAAAATAAATCAATAAATGTTTCAAAAACATAAAATCAACGGATCCTAAGATTAAATTTCTAACAGCTTAAATTTAAAGAAGATTTGTAATTCAGTCTTGTGTCATTATTTGTCAGTGACCCTTGAATGTGCAACTTGCGAGTGGAAGGTTTAAAAAAGCTCATTCAAATTCAGATATCATAATTCCCTGTTTTCCTTTCAAAATATTCCTTCAGCACCTTTTGTTTTCACGCATGTCAGGAGACACATTCTCTCAATTCCCAGTTTCCCTGCGGTCAGCTAATGAATGACCACTATGTGTCCTGCGGCCTATAAAGAAACTGTGCTTTAATAAATCAATCATCCGCTCGATTGTCACATAGGAAGAACTGTATGTCCCTGTCTAATTATTAGCATATGAAGGTGTAAAAGGCTCTTTATTTCGCGGTGCTCCTTTGGTGTCTTGTCTAGGGGGATTTTAATGGAAATCTCTTATCTCCAGAAAGTCTTTCAGGTGTTCAAAAGGCTTCCTGTTAAATAATATAATCCCTAAAGCTCTGACAATTACCTCTAATTCCATTTTAATTCAGAGGAAAGGTGAAGTGACAAGGAACATTTTTCATAGCTTTGGAGCTAAAAATGTAATTTTGATTTCAATTACTCCTCAGAGAGTTAGGTCTGAATTTCCAAAAGACAGTGAAGGTACTGGACTGGAAACAACAGTTTTGGCAAAGATTTCAAAACCACACGATGCTGTAGAAACAGAAATACTTTGAACAGTTGAAGTTGATTTTTGCCAATAGTTATTCATGCTCAAATTGTTCTGACTCTATTTTATTTTATCTGTCAAACTAACGAGCCTGTTATCCATAGAAACAGTTGTTAATTTACACTTTGCATGACTTCAGAAGACTTGCAACATGCACTTGCAATATATGCACAAGTTTTAAGAGTACTTTTATGAAGAGTTTTTGACAAAGTTTTCATTTGGGTGAAATATTAATTCCTAGAGTTTTGTTTCTAGGAAATAAGCTTTCTATATCATCTTGATTCGTTTTGAAAATTCATCAAATCTTCATTATTGATTATATATATAATTTGATCACTGGATTGCATGTTGTAATAGTCTTTGAACTACTCATTAGAACCTTTTTTTCGACAGGTTTTTAATCAGAGATTCAGTTTTCACGGCCTGTCCTGATGAGTGAAAGACCATCGCATGCTGCTGATGCCAAAGCCAGAAAAAAACATCTAATGGATCCAGCCAACATTAGCTGAAAATTGCACCCTCAGGCTGTTCAAGATGTAGATGAGTTTGCTTGTTCATGGGAACAGATTTGGAGAAATGTAGCATTGCATCACTTGCTCATCAATGGATCCTCTGCAGTGAATGGGTGCCGTCAGAATGAGAGTCCAAACACCTGATAAAAACATCACAATAATCCACACCACTCCAGTCCATCAGTTAATGGCTTGTGAACTGAAAAGCATTAATCAAGACTTTAAACCATCATTTGACACTAGGCCATCTCTTCTGGACAAAATACATGTCCATAATTCATAATAATGCTTTATTCAGTGAAGGTCCATCCCCTGTTGTCCTCATACATCAAAATACATGCACATATTTGTTTAGAACTGTTTTAGACTATCTTCATTGTAAATAGATCTTGATCTGTTCATATTACTCTCCTGATTCAGACAAAATTAATTATTTACTGGAGAAAGAATAGTACGGATTATGGAATCCTATTTATGCCATAAGCAACCATTTTACATTAAATTGTCTTAATGATGGATTTGTGTCTTATTAAAATTCAGTCTATCGCTTCACAATACATTAACTGATGGACTGGAGTGGTGTGGATTATTGTGATGTTTTTTATCAGCTGTTTGAACTCTCATTCTGATGGCACCCATTCACTGCAGAGGATCCAATAGTGAGCAAGTAATGCTACATTTCTCCATGTCTGCTAATAAGAAAGAAAAGAAAGAACATTTTTGGGTGAATTAATTTTTACACTAATATGTGATTTAAGGACTGCAGCCTCTGCCTTGCTGATGACAGAGCTGAAGACCTTTACTGTGAGTCTATGTCTAGTCTATATCAACACTGAAACTCACGTTTAGATGCTGGAGGATTGTGAAGTGTTTGAATAAACTTAATAACGGGCATGTTTGATTGCTTATTCTACTTGACTTCATTAATTTGGCCTGTGCCGTATGTACTATTAAGAATAAGTCAACCCAAACAGACAGAAACTCTAGCTAATCTGTGTTGAGACTTGCTGAAATCACGTTTGGTCTCGTACTGTATCGCGTCTCTTGTCAGTGTCTGCGCTTGCTTGGCCATTTGTTGTGAAAAAACAGGAAAGTGTATTCAGCTGAATTCAAATAGTAATTTGTTAGAGGGGGTTAAAAAGGTTGATATACCGCGGTAACAGTCGTGTGAAGCCCTCCTTGTGTGAAGACTGAAGAGTGTAAAGACCATCGACTCTGTGACTCCACCGGACAGAGACACCGGCAAGAGATATAAGTATCGCTTTTTATTTATCCTCTTTCCTGCTACTTGTTTCACATCTGTTTTAGTTTTTATAACCAATTCTTACTATGTACAAAAGAAGTATACTTCGGCCTTTAGTGTTATGTCATTCATTTAAATGTTTAGTTTTTAAATGTTGTTGTATGCATTTGACATTTTTATTTAATTTATTTATCTTTTTAAATGTGTATATCTAATATTGATAGTTTTAACTTTGAATTTTAGTTACTTTATCTTATTTGTAAGTCACTTTGGATAAAAGCGTCTGCTAAATGACTAAAAGTAAAAGTAAGTAATTTTACACGCAAAGAAGTTAGTCATTTATAACAGACATGTACATGTTGGTTTAAAGCATGTTTTATTATTATTTGAATATGCCTATACTGAAAACAGTGGTTTTGTGGTTCATTCTCATTTGCCTTCTTGATCTAAAGTAATTGGTATAATGATGGCATTTTCACAGCAACATGACATTTTAAGTTTATCCAATAAATGTACTTGACATAATTACTGAAAAAATGCATGCAAACAGCTTTATTGTTTAAGTTCTCTTAATATCTTTTAAAACTGTATTAATGATGGCTTTACACTGAATATTCATCATGCTAACACGACCTTCACTGACTCTTTTTTGAGTGATGTTTAGATGCTTTGTGACATCTGAAAATGAAAGAAAGACCTCCATTCCTCTGTGGGATTGATTTGCTCTCTATTTGTTACTTTTCCATCTGTGTAAACAGACAGAAATAAGAAAAGAAAGAACAAGCTAACAGAAAGAGAGAGGATAAATGTCTGGTGGCAATTTGAAGATGTTTCAGGCTGTTATTGTCCCCGTTGATCAGTCGACCTCCAGAGATCAGAGGTTAACCTGTCCTAGCTGCCTCCATCTGCCTGGTAATGGAAGGCTCTGCGTCCTAAAACAAGTTCCTTCCCACTAACTTCCTCATATAAATGCTTTGAAGTGTGTGAATGCAATGAAATGTATCAGTGAATGTGTCTGAGTGGCATCTGTGTCTATGCAGTACCCCAAATGAACCCCAAAATGCTGTTTTTAGCTTGGCAGCTCACTAGGTTTTCAGACACAGTGAAAGAAAGTTTGTTTTTGGAGGCACAATTATGCTCAAAATCTAATTCAACCTGAAAATGGAGCTGAAAAATTGCACTAGATTTTGGTGGTAGCACATTTGGATTACCGCTCGCTGTGGACCATCATAGATGGTGTGAACAAGAGAGAAGAAGTGAAAAAGAACTAATGAGAGCAGCCATTTTAGCGAGAGAGTCACTTTAGTGTGTATTTGCACTCATCTCAGAGGCTTTGCTGGATGAATCAAAATCAAACACGCTCCCCTGTGGAAGCAGAAAGAGGGGGTCTGTAATGCTCAGATCACTCCTTTTGCACAAATTGGTGTTATATTAATGTTTTGAGTGTGTATTTGTGCATGACAGAGAGAGAGAGAGAGAGATGGAAACAGGTAGAAGCACCATGGCCTAGTACTAGAGTGCAGTGCTCTAAAAGGGATTCAATGACTCGTTTTGTGAGGAATCAAATTGTCCTTGATCTTTTCAGATACACGAGTTTGATGTACTACAAAAACATACTGTAACTTAAACTTCCTCTCCAGTTCCAAAAGAGTGTTCACTGAAACAGAAACAAATATTATAAAATACAAATAAATAAATAAACACATATCTACATAATAATTGCGGGAATGACTGGAAGAGAGAGTGAGTAGAAACCTGAATAACTGAACTAAAAGTTTGTCAGCAAGTTTTTACTGTAAGTAATCAACACTTTTTTTTTTGAAAGGATGCATTACACTGATTAAAAGTAACTGTAAAGATTATTATAATGTTAATGTTTGCAATTAAATGCTGTTCTTTTTAACTTCCTCGTTTTATCAAATAATCCTGGAAAAGACTGGAGTAATGATGCAAAAAATGCAGCTTTTATTACATTTGAAAATACATTCAAATGTAAAAACAGTCATTTTGAACTGTGATAATATTTCTGTAATCATATGTCTTGGTGGGCATTAGACACTTGAATGTTAGCATATTTTTTCCCCTCAATAATCACATTTTGTAGTAAGTTCCTTTAATTTGATGTAAAAATAAAAATAAATAAATATTTCTGTAATCATATGTCTTCATTAGACACGAATGTTAGCATATTTTTTCACCTCAATTATCACATTTTGTAGTAAGTTCCTTTAATTTGATGTAAAAATAAAAATAAATAAATAATAATAATAATGTATACCTTGTTATGGTATGGATCTTTACAGTAGAATTGTCTTGATTTTTCATGGTTATGGTGCTGAAGCTTTCTGAATGTTAATAAACCGATCTTATCTCTCTCTCTCTCTCTCTCTCTCTCAAACTTACTTTCTCTGCCTTTGTCAAGCACACACACACACACACACACACACACACACACACACACACACACACACACACACACACACACACACACTGCACACACACACACGCACACACACACACACACACACACACACACACACACACACACACACACACACTTCCCAAACAACACAACGTGATGCAAAAGCTCTTGCTAATGATGGTTCCTCTCAGCTCTGGTTGTACATGTTGCCTGATGGACTCAGTGTGTCCTAAAAAGCAGGAAACACTGCAGGTGATTTTACTCTGTGCTGTTAATTACCTCCCTTGACAAGCTCGGCGTGTAGCCGCTGTTTAGCCTTTGTCTTCTCACACACTCATGCATAAAACACTAAACAAGAGACTTTTCAGCTCAGACAGAATAAAGAATATGATTTGACATCTCTTCTGAGAATTAACTGAAATATCATCACCATGTAGCATCACACAGTGATCCATGAACTTTATATAAAACTTTTCTTATTGAACTCATTGAACATCTATAAGATGGCTGTTATGGCCAGTTTTACAGCTTTCAAAAATAAATAAAATAAAAATAAAATAAAAGTTTTTAAAAATATATTACTTGTGTCAAGTCTACCGTTTGCTTGCTATAAAATGGTAAGGTTATTAATCTGCTAAAATGTTAATTTGGTTTCTATGTTTATTGGTACAGTAACTATATTATGTTTGTAACAATTTTGTATTTAATTTTGTCTACATTTAACATGGTATTTGCTTGCATCTTTTCTAGATGAAAGATGTGAGTCATGCTGTTGCTTTAGATTTTATGCTGATGACTGTCTAATATCATATCTCAGCAACAAACGTAATATCTATCTCAAGATAAATGAATAAATGATTAAACATATTTTCTAGCTGGGGTCTAGTGGTCCTATGAACACGTCTTTTTTCATCCTAGTCTGAATCTGGTTATCAGATCTGTAAACACGCACATCCCAGAAGGCCTTTTGAGCAGAAATCCTCCGCTCAGGCTACGCTACATACTGTGTTAATTAGTCCTATTAGTTACACTCAGATTTGAATTGGTGCACTGGTGTAGATTACATATTAAGGTTAAGGATTGTATTTATGCCTGCCATAAGGCTGGATAATCATTTCATTAAACTCGTAAAGGAATAAGTGGCCTTAAGTGGGAAACAGGTAAATATGCAATTAAGACTGTGTGAATGAGAGTAAATATGTCTATGCCCTTGTACACAAACAACACAAAAGCCCCTAGAAAGCATGAATCTAGATCACAGACGAGGAGCGTGAACTTACTCTGTAAATCACTGAGAAGCAAAGCATGTCATTGACACAAATCATTGACTCTTATAGAGTAGAAACATCTGTGAGCTCAGTCTACACTTCACCCTGATTAATGCTTCATTTATCAATGCATTTCTTTGTTGCATATTACTTAACATCGATGTCTGAAAGAGCGGTGCATTTAAAAACACACACATCAAGGACAGGCCAAATTGATCAATTCATTATGAAGTGCGGTTAGCCGGCTCTCCCAAGAGCCTGCAGGGTCTTTCAGAGAATTTGATTCAGTCAGTAGAAGTAGTGAAAGAGAAGATGCATCACCACAGTTTTTATGTCAATTACAATTGCATTGAAGTGTAACAAGTATCTATGGAAGCTCATGTCTATCACTGAATAATAAGAATAAAAAGGTAATTGCGTTCTTTTTTATCTTCTGGTGCTTTTTATCTAGCAATTGTGACTGTATTTCACATATTTACTTCACTTTTTTTTCTCAGAATTGGGCTTCATAACTCGGAATTGCAAGTTTAACTTGCAAAATTCTGAGAAAATAACGATGAATTGCAAGGAAAAGTTCAGAATTGCGTGGAAATATGTCAGAATTGCAAGTCTGTATTCCGCAATTCTATAAATATAACTCGAAATTGTGAGTTTATATCTCGAGGAAACAATCTTCCATACAGTAAGTATCTGATTGGCCTTAATGCAAAAACACGTCTCTCTCCTCACAGTCTCTCTGAGAGCTTCTCTGTCTGAAAGCCTGTAGGAATTAAACTAAAATGCATGAATATACTCTAATTGAACTTGATTGAATTTTGTGGTTATTCAATATTGTTGCTAAATATATTAAACAATTTGCTCTCAAGGCACCTTTTTCATTCTGAGAATTGAATTGTCTTTGATTTCTCTTCTTAAATGCTTAGATTAATCTCCTCTATGTTTATTCAGAATGTCTAGTTACATTTGGCTGAATAAACCTAACTTTAAAAGAAAAATGACTGTCAGGGTGTTTATTATCTCTTCTTTCTCCGTAGTTTCTCTAGTAAAATGATGAGGCACATCCAGGGCCGTATGCAGGTTTTTATAAATACCGAGGTCCCAAAATGGAAAATAGTAAGGGGGGGGGGGTTCGGGGGCATGCTCAACAGAGAAAATTAGTATTTTCCTGATTTACATGTGTGCATTATAAGATGTTTTAAGGCTCATAAGTTGGATAATAATATATGTTTAAAATCAAGTCAGTGGGCAATCTTAGCATACATTATTTTTCAAGATGAAATGTTGCAATGAATGATCCATGCTATAGAGATAGAGAAATATAGAACATATAGTTTATGTTAATTAATTTAATAAACTCAGTTATTATTATCCTGGTAGCCTTCAGTAAAATCACGTGTCTAAAATGATTAAACATGAATATTATTATTATTATTTATTAACACTGACAGAAATTAATCATTTACAATAAGTTTAATCTGTTTTTTTACATTTTATGGGAATTTGTGTCTTTATAAACCCGTTTTTGTTTATTTTCTAAAGGTGTCCATTATCTTTTCAAATTCTGTCAAATTCTTACGTTTAATCAGTGAAGACGAATAATAAGACATTTGGACTGTTACCAAGCAAATGAAATCAACACGGAAGCTGCGCCTGAAGATGTGTTTAGATGCTTTCACACACTGTTTAATGCAAGCAATGAATGCATTTAACATGCAATTACAATTGCACAAATAATGTTTTTATATATTAAACATAAAACGTTGAATACTGATATTTGAAATAATTTAAAACATGAAAAACTTTGGGGGGGGGGGTCGAAATGTTGAATTAAAACCACCAATAGGTGGCAGCAAATCCCTGTTAATAAGTGAGTCACTGCGATTGAACCGAATCATTTTTACGATTGAATCATTCAGGAACAAATCATGTTGCTCAGAGACACAAAACAGTGTTGTGACTGTGTTTGGTATGATTTTTTGTTGAAATAGAGCAAAAACAGTCTAAAACGTAAGTCTCTTAATTCACTTTTAAAAACTGATTTAAGCACACTGATATAACTGCGCCATAAAAGTATGTATTGCAACATTTCGACCATTACGTGAATTGGAGAAAAACAAACTCTTCTTGTGAAATTAACAATATGAAGTGGTATAGCTATATACATTTTCTTTCCCCATGTCTTGAATACTGTGATCATTCTAAATGCATTTTATTAGACCGAATCATGCAGTGAAAGAACGCACTCTGAATGCACGCGCACTAGTCTAGACTTCATGTAATGTACGCGTGCGCTCTGTATGGGTGTTTCAAATGTTTTTTGCAAAATACTCGATAATGTCAAATCGCACATCGCATTATCGCAGACGATATATATCACACACCCCTACCGCTGAGGCATCTCAGATGAGAAGATCTGTTATATTTGCATTTAATCCTTGCAGCACCAAATCAAAATGAATACAGCCAAAGGTAATTATTTTACAACTTCTGTTATTGAAAAATACCGAGGTCCGGACCTCAGGGACCTCAGTGGTAGGTACAGCCCTGGGCACAACATGTCTGTCACAAATCTTTGCCTGTTGCAGCTGAACTTTTGGGATTTCGCTATTCTACTGTTGCATCATCTTCTGCTGTTTCTGCTGCATGTTGTTTGACTCAAAATGCAATAAATCCATACAGTCGCTCTGCTCCGCTGTCCTCTCATTAAATACTCTGTCTGCCCGTGTCATTGTGGGTACCAAGCGAGAAAAGAGACTGGGGCCGCAGCCCTGAAAGCACAGAGCTATCAAATCCCCTGTTTGAATTTCCCCAGAATATCTACTGCCAAATGCACAGAACAACACACACACACACACACACACACACACACACACACACACACACACACACACACACACACACACACACACACACACACACACACACATGCAGTAAGGTGAAGTTCACAAAAATATTTACTCACTCTCATGTCGTTCCAAACCTACATGCCTTATTTTCTTCAAAAGAATATCTTGGAAACTTTTCCAATTAATAAAAGTAAACGAGGACTATGGTTGTCAAGCTCCAAATGATAGCAAAGCACAAGGGAAGTATTATAAAAGAAGTCTACTACTTTAGCATTATATTCCAAATCTTCTGAAGTTGTGATAGTTGTGTTATTAATACATTTAAGTTGTATGGGCTGCTTATTGATACTTCCATTGTGCTTTCATATCATTTCCGAAGCTTGAAAGTTTCATTCCCAATTCAATATTAAGTTCATGGAAAAGAGCATCTAGCACATTTTTCTCACGTTCTCCTTTTGTGAAAAATGTAAATAAATACCAGTAAATAAATGAATGACCGTACACCTTTGAAGGTCATAGTGTACAGTATATGTCAGTCGGGAAGAAAAAGAAAACGTGAAAGACTTTGATTTGTTTCTGACAAAATGATTCGATGAATTCAGAAGATTTAGATGTATTGTAGTGTTTTTTGTCTTTTTAGGAGGGTGAAAGCCCCTGTCACAATATTCTTCCAGTCTATGGAAAAGAGCAGCATGAACATTAATTGTAAATCCAATGGAAGAATGAAAGTCATGGGTTTGTAACCACACAAGAGATATCAAAACGACAGATTTTTCATTTTCCACTGAACCGCTCCTCGGTATCGCATCTTCGGCCACAGTATGAATCCACACAAGCCAAGGATCATGTCTCTCGTTCTTGTTCCACACAAAGACCTGTACCTGCTCATTATTTTCTGCCCTATTGATATTACACTCAGTTTCAAGACAGATTTGTTCCATTTCTCTGACTCGTCCAGTGAGCACTCGGGGAAATTCAGCAACTTTCAGACGTTCTTCGACCAAACCTCAGTTGGGCCGCTCGTCTGCCGCTCCCCGGCCCAGCGGAGGCCTGGTACGCATCGGAAATTGTTCTCATAAAGCCATGTGAATAGGAAATGGGAATGTTTCTTTCACTTCTTGTGGTGTGACACTAATTTGCTTCCCCTTGCACTTCCAAGGCAATTAGCTTTGAAGCTTTTCAGAAGCTATTCTAGCTCAAGTCGATAGCTAGCGTGGAGAATAAGAATTTAAGCAGGTCCACTGGGGGAGGCTAGATAAACATATCAACAGAAGGAGGAGAAACCAGAGAGAGAGAAAAAAAAGTGGAGGGGGGAGAGCAAAAGAAATATAATTACTCCAACTGCTCGCCTGTATGCTTGGCCTTCATTACTGGGCATCAGTTTCATGCTAAATTCACTTCCTAGCAATTTGCCTCAGAGCCAAAGCACAAGCACCAGACAGTGTAAACAAAAACTCTATTGACGGCTTGGGCAGAACGCCACCGCCGATAAAAAACATGGTGAACGAGTGATCGAGGAGAGAAAGCTAAACGAGAACTCTACAATGTGTTCGGCCCACAGCAACTTGGGATCTGTCTTCTGAATAGCAATCACTGGAAACCAAGGTCCATGTCCAAAATCCACATATTTCCATATCCATATCTCATTTTTCATATCCCTCCCATGGGCAGTTTCAGCAGAGGTTCTCAATTCCAGTCCTCGCGCCCCCCCCGCTCTGCATATTTTGCATGTCTCTCTTTGTTAACACACCTGATTCAGATAATCAGCTTGTTAGAAGTGCGCTCCATGCATGAACTGTGTTCCGATTGACATGCTCCCTACACAGGGTCCATTGCTCCCTACTCCCTGAGCAGGGAAATCCGCTGAAGTTTACTTTATTTTGGAAACATTCATTCATGGATTTGCGCTGCGCAACGTCTTCACGCACGGACGAGTGTGACATCATATACCTCTGTAAATATATACAATTTTAATTCACGTCTTGCACACTTCAATACACTTTGAATGGAATATATACGTTCGCTTCGAACTGGAATCATTGCGGAATATCCTGTGATGTCCACTTCGCAGGGCACTTACGTTCGAATACAAACATCTGAAGCGATAAGAGTAACATACGAAATATGCAGAGCGGGGGGGCGCGAGGACTGGAATTGAGAACTGCTGCATTAATGGAATTAGATGGAATAACACTAAAACAATATTTCAATTGAACGGTAGCACATCAAGGACCAATTCTCAGTATTAACTAGCATGCATATTTGTATACTGGCTGTTTATTAATAATTAAAAGGCACATATTAATGCTGTATTCTGCATGACCTTATTCTAAATCCCTTAATCTTAACCTAAACTTAACTACTGTATACTAACTCTTAATAAGCTGCAAATTAGGAGGTTATTTAGGCAAAAGTCACAGTTAACATTTAGTTAATTGTGACAATAGAGTGGGGGAACTATGACATCAGAATCCAGAAGAGTAATTCGCAGTGGGTTCCTTCGAGATTTTCCTATGGGTTTTTATTATATATTTTGTTTAATTTATGAGTAAAATAAACACATCCATACCCAAAACTAAAAATGTAAATCAGTTATGTTAATTTTTGAAAATATATGTTTTTTAATAAGTAACTAGATAAGAACACTTGTGCTGTGAGTGTGTGCAGTTAACATTGTAGAACACAACTTAAAAGTATTGTCAAGTTATGTTTACCACAGGCTTTATTTTACTAATAAATTGAAAAACCCCATTAAAAAACCCATAGGAAAATCTCGAAGGAACCTGCGGTGAATTACCCTTCTGGGGTTCTGACGTCATAGTTCCCCCACTCTATTGGACCTTAAAATAAAGTGACCAAATTAACAAATTATAACAAAAAATGTTAATCCACTCAAAAAAACAACAACATGAATTAACAATGAACACTTGTATATTTCTAAATGACCGTCAATATAGATTAATAAATACTGTAAAAACTGAATTGTTCTTGATAACTAATGCATCCGCTAATGTTACCAAATTGGAACTTATTGTAAAGCATCAACAAATATATTGTCTAAATTGATTAAAGCTTATATACAAGTAAGAGTGTCGTACTATCAGCACATTTTACCATATTTTATTACATTTCCACAAAATATGGGCCTGCTGAAGACTGTTTCTGTGCTTTAGTATTTGTGAGTATTTGTAAGAAACTGTGTAGCCATGTGCCAATATACATAAAGATAAAATTATGCAATAATTGTTATTAAAATTACCAATTGTCCTAAATATATATACTTAATATGTCAGTGGGGTATTACAGGCTCTTAAAAGTTAACAATGTACTTTGCAACCGGATATTACAATCACATGTAGAGTTAATGTGACTTAAAAAAGATATGGTAGAAAGGAAAATGAGACTTGCTTATGATTCCTTATTTCAGATGTTTCACATGAGAGAGAGAGAGAGAGAGAGAGAGAGAGAGAGAGAGAGAGAGAGAGAGAGAGAGAGAGAGAGAGAGAGAGAGAGAGAGAGAGAGAGAGAGAGAGAGAGAGAGAGAGAGAGAGAGAGAGAGAGAGAGAGAGAGAGAGAAAACTTGCTAAAGACTATAGTCAAAAGTTCAATAATTTAATATGAACACAAACATTTCAAATGATAATCGAAAGTGTAATATATTCTGACAGTATGTCAAAAGATATATATTTTCTCGCTCTGAAAAAGATTAACCAGCAAGCAATGATTTTGTTTGGTGACCATAAATACATGGTGGATGAAGCTATTGTTAAATATTCCCATCAAGTAAATGTAGTGTTTGAAGACGAGGCAGTCCGGAGAGGAACAAAACAAGCCACAGACATGCATGAATTTAAAACATTTATTGCAGTAGCGGTATACCTGTAGAGCAGTAACAAGGAGTAACTGTTTAAATATCTATGATGGCAAACGTCCCACAACCAACAAACATACTGCTGAAAGCAACTCACACCACTTTTGTCTCTTTTCATATAGTTTTTTTAAATATTGTGATCCAACATAAAGGTGCTATACAAAATGAATGAGCTCACTGCGTTACGAATCAATAATCGTCAACCGAATGAAAAGAAGGTGAAACTAAGTCATTTAAAAGCTAGTTCGTCTTGTTAAGCATGCGGTTTCATCGTCTGAACTGGCTGCCATGCCGTGTGACAAGAAGGGAAAAAGAACGGCCCAAACATTTAAAGGAACAACAGAAATCAAACCAAAATCTCAGTCCTTGAACAATGCACATGCGCTTCTGATCGCAATCATTTTTCTGTCTTTTAATATCCTCTCCAGTTTGGACACTGTATTTTTTTATTTATCAATTTCTTTTTTTCACTGGAGTATATCATTTATTGTGTTTGGCATTCAGAGACGAGGGGCTGCTGTGATTGTTCTCATAAAAACCTGTAGATCGGTACGATATGTAGCATATGTCATGAATTCACAGACTACACTCACTTCTCTTGCATGTCAAAAAACGTGGGCATTCGCGATATATTATGAAAGAAAAAAGGACTTAGTTTTCAAAGTTTGCAAATACTATTCTCAGTTAAAGCACGAGTTCGATTAAACGTACAAGAATGACATTTGAAATTAGATGTCGAGAATGTACAAATATATTGCTGTTGAATTGTAACATCTTTCTTCTTTTTTGAGGAAAAGACATCACGCTTTTCGTTTCAGTAAGTAGAAATTGAGCATTTACATCAATAATACAAAATAGCTTTGAAAAAAATACGTTTGCCAGATTCATTGACTCAGGAAATGCAAAAATGGGGCAATTGTGCAATGTCTTGCCTTACTGACATTATCATCCGGGATTCGTTCATTAAATCTCCGCCAGAGGGGGTGTGGGTGTGTGTTTATATGTGCGCGTGTGTGTGTTTGTGTGTGTGTTTGCTTTACAGATCCAGACTGTGGTCCTCTGTTCCAGAAGACAATGACGTTAATGACAAAAGGCCGATAAAAACAACGAGTCCTGTACGACGAATGATAAAAGACAGCTGTCATGTTCACTGATCTATTCCATGTGATTATTACAAGTACATAAAATCGGTTAGTATTAAGTCCTATTTACAAACACTTCAACGATGACAGACTAAACGATTTCCACTAACAGTGTTATTAGCACAACGCTTTCTCGATTTGTAAATTCCATTTTCTCGGATGGTGTAGATTAATATAGTCCATAAACAGCTCAAAAACAACCACGTCACAATATTTGTATATATTGGTCAGCTGTTACAATGTTTTTTTTTTTTTTTTTATAACCTTGATACATAGAGCACAGCCCTGTTTTGTTCATCTTAAACATTTGTTTGCAGTCTCTGTTCAAGACGAAGTATACAATGATTCCTTTTAATGTGAATTTGCAGCAAACCATGGGAGTTTAAGGGCAGCTATGGATTTGCACAAGAAGATTTCCGCAGACGGGCCGTCGGCGAGTCGGATTCGCATAGTATACTGTCCTGCATAAGCGATAAAGTCTAAGGTCTACTCCATACACGTAACTATCACACCGCATTAGCATCGATCTAAGAAAAGGAGGGAAAAAAGAGGAATGGACTAAAGCTCTCAAAAGTTGCTGGGATGATCCGGACACAAAACGAACCCAAAAAACACTTTTAAAGCTGCTGTTCTTTAGGACTGTTGGGGCCGGAGATGGGCTGGTAAGATTTCAGGCTGGCCAATGGGATGTCGGCCATGTGACCGCCGCTGCCAAAATGTCCCTCCGAGCTCCCGAAGGTCTTCCTGTTCCCAAACTGCTCCTGGCTTCCGCACTCACCCTTCCAGCTGCGGGTCAGGGTGTGGCCGTTCAGCAGTCTCTCTTTAGCCCAATCCTTTTGGTTGTTGAAAGAGGAAACGGGGGACTTGGGTGAGGGGTACGAGCTCAGGCTCTGCGGCATCCAACAGTTGTCTGAGTGGCCCAACACCAGACACTCTTGGGTGCACATCTCTGTGGCCTCCACTAAGCCTCTTGGTCCTAGAGGTCCATCTGGGGACACAAAGAGAACATAATTACTTAGAATTGTCTGTCAAGTTTATAACTTTCAGAGTATAGACCTGTGACACAGAATGAACACGTTTATGTAAAAATATACAAAATATAGTTAAGCCGTGCATCCCCATCTAAGTTCCACAACACAAGCTTTCCAGCCATTACATTTTCTACCTTTACTCAATTTTATTATATTTTATTAGCATAATTTAATTTTTACCCATCACATTGAAAATTCACATTGAAAGCATTGATGTGAAGTGCAAAAGCAAATTTAAGTCATTCATTTTCAATATGAGTTTGCAGATTATTAATAATATTTTTAATTATTATTAATTATATTTGTTTTGCAAGAATTAATGCAATTTGTTCAAAGACAACACTTTGTATATTTTACATTTTCATTCTCTTCCCAACCAGCCCAAAACAGACTGCATTAAAGGGAAATATAAGTTAGTATAGTCAATACAAATAAATACTACAATAATAAAAAATCCAATAAGCCAAACAATCAATATACAAAATGAAATAAACTAAAATATATTATGATTGAAACTTTTAATTTATGTCATTGTCATTCCCATGGAGCTTGCAGTTGTATACTCTTAATTAAGATGAACTATTCATATATTTGACTTTGAATACAGTGATAATAAAAACACATCAGAACATAAAGTGCATTGTGGGAATCGATGTGTTATCATCGGCTCAACTGCACTGTCAAACACGATCAAGAAGATAATGAAGATAATCCTCAATAAAATAATAACTATTATAGTCCCCACAATGTTATATGAAACGAAACAGCAACTTCAATAAAAGCTTCATTAACTTTTTATGCAACACTGCATGTTATTTATAGCAAGTTCTTGCAAACAAATGCCTCATGATGAGAGACAACAGTCAAAGAAAGGAAAATCCAATAGATCATGTGTAGAGATAAAGCATCAGCATTTACAGAATATGTATTGTACATGGGTGTAGATTTGAATGTTGACATCAGAAGAAGTGTGCCACATATTACAGTTATCCTACCCCAGTAAATTATTATTATTATTATTATTATTATTATTATTATTATTATTATTATTGTTATTATTGTTGTTGTTACTAATATAGTTTATTACTAATATAATTTATGAATCGCATTGTTAATCATTAAATTAATCGCCATTAATTTTATATAACAACATCAATATTAATAATAATAAAAATAATAATGATAATGATGATTATATATTTTTTAAATAATTTAATGACATTAATTCGCTGAATTAATACAACAATGAAATTAAATAAATAAATAAATAAAGTGCCCAGATAGATATGATTGTATTATTTTGAAAGATGATAAAATTATTGACAAAATATGCTCTTATAAGCACCGTCCTTCGGATGAGACATTAAACCGAGGTCCTGACTCTCTGTGGTCATTGAAAAAGAGTAGGGGTGGAACTCCGGCATCCTGGCCAAATTTGCCCACTGTCCTCTGACCATCATGTCCTCCTAATCATCCCCATACACTGATTGGCTTCATCACTGTCTCCTCTCCATCAGTAAGCTGGTGTGGGGTGGCGTTCTGGTGCACTATGGCTGCCGTCGCATCATCCAGGTGGATGCTGCACACTGGTGGGGGTTGAGGAGATAGCCCCTTACTATGTAAAGCGCTTTGAGTACCCAGAAAAGCGCTATATAAATGTAACTAATTATTATTAATTATTGTGAAATACTTTTAAAATATTGTTTGGTCCTTTCCAAATCACTGAACATAAGCTGATAACTGCCTTTTCAGGTGGAACAGACAATTTCACTGTGTTGTTGGGCAAAACATCTGGTCATTTTGAATGGTTTTAAAATGTCCCTCTCCGTGATAAAAGCAAACGTGTACTCTTGTTTTTATAGCATTTGACTAGACTGTGTCTTGCCCTGTTATAACAGACCACTGGCTGCACTCTTCTCAGTCCAGCTAAAAAGCTTCCCGCTCCCCGCCAGCTGCTGAGTGATAAAAATTGGGCCTAAAGTTGATTTGAAAGCAGCTTGAATTGCTAAATATAAAGTGGTGTGAGATTAACTCGAGCACCTCATCTCTCCACAGAAGAGCTCAGGTTCAGATGTGTTTAGCAACACACTGGATATTCTTTCATTTCCTTATGTCACTCACATCTGTCACACCAACAATCAAACAAAAAGCTTCCTGAATACAAACCAACATTCAACATGTCATTACGACCTGCATTCAGGTAAAACACTTTCATAATGCTGTAATATAATATGGTTCTGTTGAAAACACACTTTCATTATAACACCCTTCTGCGAATCCCGGACACAAGGCATCTATTATTCATACGCTCGGTGTAATACAATACAGTTTGGTGCACTAGGGTTTCAATTCTTCCTCTAATTTTCACCGTAACAACTAACATTTCTAACATTTCCTACAATGAACAAAGGCCTTTGAAAAATATGTCGTAGAGGGAGATCAGAGATAGATGATTTGTGTTTGCGAGAAACGTATGAAGCGTATAAGAAAGACAGCCACATGCCGTAGCCGGACGGAGCCGATGAATAAATCAACGGGGAAAAGATGAGCATCTGATGAGGAAAAAAAGCCAAAGCGCCATGTCTCTACATAATTGGTGTGATAAGGCATAAGCGACTGCCAGAGTTACCGCGGGAAATGGAAGAATCACTAAAGCAAGAGATATTTATGGCATCACTTTAAAATACATTGAGACAAAGGACAGATGACTAATAGCATGATCAACATAATCAGAACACAGCGAGATGCAACACAAAACAACTCTTTTCTTTTTTCTTGGAAGACATGCCAATATTCTCAATGGTTGCTGCTCTTGTTATTTCATTTAAGTATCAATCAAAGTTGGATTCTCTTCGGCAGGGATTGAAATCAAAAGCAAATTAACTGAACTGAGATTTGTTCGGTGTTTGTTTCTATCAGTGGTGGACAGTAACAATGTATTTTTACTTGCTTCTGTACTTAAATACATCTTTCAAGTATCTGTACTTTATCACACTATGTTTATTTTGATGATCTTTGACCTAAAATTGGTGGTGGTTGAGGAGATTCCACCCTTCCATGTAAAGTGCTTTGAGTGCCCAGAAAAGTGCTATATAAATGTAACAAAATATTATTATTATTATTTAAAAAGTAATACATAATACACTACTTTTCTTAAAACAAGTTGTTTCTCGTTATTTTGAACTGGAGAAAGTCACCCGCTCCAAGACACGATTTATGAACGAGCTGATTCTTTTCAATTAACCTGTTAAATCACTTCACGAATCGCACTAATTGGACTGATCGGATTGCAGCTGTTCTCGAATCAACGACTCATTGATTCAAATGAATCGGTCAGAGCGAGTCTCCAGTTAACAATTCAGTGAATTCTCTCAAAGAGTCTCGTGGCGTGACTGATGGCCTGAGAAGTAAGTTACTCAAGCCAAATTTTAGGATTTATTATTGTAAATGAAAATCACATTTATGTTGCTACGGTCATTTATTTATAAACTAAATCTACTGTAAAAAAACACTGTATAAAATTCTTCAATGCGACCATGTTCACACTTGTGTATCATGCTCTCAAGGTGTAAAATGAAGTATAACATAAAAATAACATAAATTAATTTATATGCATCTTCCAACTATTGAGGAAGCCTTAACTTGTGTGTTTGCATAACATATTTCTAAAATTGTTTTTATTTTAAAAAAATACATATATTTTTTGTTTATTTGTTATATGACAACCTCTCTCCCCCAGATATTGTGAGCAGTAGGAATATATAAAACATAAAATCAAAATTATTAAATATTAATGAATATAAATTTAAATAACAAAATAAACATTAATCACTCAGTACTTTTTACTTATATTACTTAAGGACATTAAATATGTATGCCTACATCAGTAGGCGGAAACATATGAGCATCTTATGTGTTATTGATGAGTCTCTGAAACACCAAATTATTCACAAATGAAACAGCATTGGTCAGAATGGTTTTGTGAAGTGCTAACTGAACATATCTGAATAATTTGCTCTTGAACTTCTTACATGAACTCTTATTAACACACCAAGGAGAGCTAGAGCGAATGTCAATACTTTATGTGAAGTTTGGGCCTGTTCCTCATAATAATCATATTGAAATGTCTATGAATATACTGTAGTACACTAGTCATTGTGGTCGATTTTCATTTTTGGATGAACTATTTTAGCTTTTAGTAGCTCCTTTCAAAATATTGATCCATCCACATCTGCATAAGAATACAGATATTTATGGATCCAAACATCATGAAAGCCACTCAGTGGCATTTTTTATATATATTTTTGTTTTATGGAAATAGAGCTAAAGAAGCAGTTCTCCATGACCAACCATCCTCTGGATTTAATCTATTCCTAGCATGTCGGCTCCATTCCTCTCGTCATCAGACTAATAACATGGGCCATTTGGTGCTTCAGCATCCCATAAACCAGTGTTAGACTCGGCCCTCATCCCTCATCAGGACTAAAGCTCCATACCTGCTCCCGAACGAGAGGCCAGAATCGATATTTCCATCACTCTGACATGTTTGTGTGAGTGTACGCAATACAAATAATGGCACAAAGTCTGATTTACATCCATAATGTGTGATTTTTTTTAAAAATAATGCAGCAACAATCGCATCAGCAACAAATAATAATGAATCCACTATGCGCCCTGACGTTCAGAGATTTTTGTCACTTTTTTTCACAAGGCGCACTGTATGCTCGTGCCATTTATAGAAGCCAGCCCTAGTTCCACGTGAATTTAAATATTTATCCCTGGAGGGAGACCTGTCACTCCGTTTGTTATTGAGAAAATAAACTAACTGAAGAAAAGAACAGCCTCCTCGCATTCAGACATATGTGTTTATTACAACATGATGCCGATGTTGAAAGAGTTTGTTATTTTAGGGGCTGCCACGCTGTAATTTTCAGGCTCCTGTAGGCATTCTGCATTTCTAATCTTCCAGATGGAGTCAAAATGATTTAATTATTGCTGCTACCTCCTCTGAACGGATTGAGGAAACAGTATTATGTTCTGGTCATGGTGCTGGATTCAACTTTCTATTGTATTAATACAGTGCCACCAGAGCTCTTGACTCTATGAGAAATGGAATATGCACATTCTATATTACTAATTAGAATATTTAATGTAAATTAAATTGCTTAATGCCACCTCAGAATCTCAAGTAAAGTCAACAAATTAGTAAGCAAGTAAATATTATAAGAAAGTATCTTATGCTCACCAAGGTTGCATGTATCAAAAATACAGTAGAAACAGTAAGTCTGTGAAATATCAAAATCTAAAATAAATGCTTTCTACACTTATATATTAAAAAATGTAATTTATTCCTGTAATGCAAAGCTGAATTTTTAGTATAATTATTCCAGTTTTCAGAAATCATTCTAATATGGTAATTTACTGCTCAATAAAAAGTTTTCTTCTCAATAAAAGAATCATCTGACACGTTATTATTGTCTTTACTGACATTTTGATCAATGCAATGCAAACTTCTTGCAACAAATAAGTAAAAATACTCCAGAAATCATTATAATTTGCACATTTTCAGAAGAAAACATTATTATTATTATTAATAATAATATGAACACTTGTTGTTCAGATGATTTGTGGAAACCACAATACCCTTTTTCATGTCATTCTAATATATACATATATATAAATAATACATTAAATAAAATTAAATAAATAAATAATAAAATGTATTTATTTAAAATATAAATCATTATTCATGTATTTAATGTGATTTTTGATTAATTTAATGCACACTTGCTAAATGCTACTAACTTGGAGAATAAAAAATAAAAAAAATCAATGAATACATTTTCCCCTATTTAAATTTATTCAAAACTATCAAAATCCTTTCTGATAACACTCAACAAAACATCTTCTCTAAAGAACCTCGTGAATAAAACTGCTGCTTTATGACAGTTCAGTTCCAATGCCACGATCAGATCCGGCAAATCTTTGTTCGTTTTACCTGCCTGGGAACATATAAACACGACTATATTTCTCGGCAGAATAATAAAACCTCTGCACTCTGACTCCCAGTAATTGCATGGAGCCAGCCAATCAGATTGGAGCTTACCAATTTGGAAAAGGCATTTTGTGTGCAATATGCATTAGACAGTAGACTGATGATCTGTGAGTCCTTGCTTTCCCCTTCCCCACAAACCGCCAGCACGTTGCTGAGCTAGACACAGTCCATCCCTATCACTCCTCTAATGGTCTCTGAGGAGGCATAGGAGCAGGGAATTATGGGACTGACATGAGGAATCATGAGGGATGAATTAGAGACTGAGTCACGGTGACAGGAAAATGAATTTCACAAATGAGATTGGAAAAAGAGAGGGCACTGAGAAAGCGAGCAGAGAGTGTGTGTGTGTGTGTGTGTGTGTGTGTGAGAAAAAGAGAGAGAGAGAGAGAGAGAGAGAGAGTCTCTGTTTGAACTTGCCCCACATTTCCCCCTCTAACAGTGTATTATGTGTGAGAGAGCTTTCAAACCACAGTAACTTTATGGTGAATTTGAGAGGATTTTCTGATTTTTGACAGACAACCCTTGTGCACCACAGGAAATGGAGAAAGATAGAGAAAGGGAGGAAACACACACTTCACAGACGAAAACAATTTCACCCTCAAACTCCACCGATGAAATGCATTTCCTTTATTTAAAAACACTCCTGTTTTGAATGAGTTTCCTGTTCAAAAGGCTTGCATGTCGCGCACCTGAGGTTACTCAACTGGTCTGCATATAAAGTGCTGTGCTCATAATTATACCAAAAACATTTGCAGAAGGAAATGTGAGTGATGCTTGCCACTGCAAAAAATATATTCTGGTGCTAAAATATGGCTAGAATATGTTGCTAAATGGTTTCTAGAGTGCTTTTGTATTTTGTTGTGAGTGGTCTTCTGAGTGAATAGCTAAAATTAATGTCGAGATATGGCTGGAACATGTTGCTACGTGGCAGTGCTGGGTAGATTAAAATTATAGTCCGCTACTGATTCCAAATTACATGACAAAAAATATAGTTAGTAATGTACTGTTGTGACACCCCATTGGACTTTTGTTGTGTTTTATCAGTCTATCTATCAGTCTTTCTCTGCTGAATTCCACACTGCCAAGTTTCATACTTCCACAACAAGATCAACAGCGCATCTGACACACACGATCTCTTCAAAACATTCAACTCTCTCCTCTGTCCCCCTCCAGCACCCCCACCTCCTCCTTAACAGCCGATGACTTTGCCACTTTCTTCACAAACAAAACTAGGTGATCAGTAGCCAGTTCTCAGCTCCACACACGCATGAACTCAAACCAACTACATCTACTGATAAAACTCCCCTCTTCTCCTTCTGTCCCCTCACAGAGGGGATGTATCCAAACTTCTCCTCTCCATCCATCCTACAACATGTCCTCTAGATCCAATACCATCACACCTTCTTTACCATCCAGATAGATTCAGCAACAATTACCCCATCAAGCTCAGTCAGAAATCTTGGGGTAATTGTCGATGACCAGCTCACTTTCAAAGACCACATTACAAAAACTGCTCAATCCTGCAGGTTTGCATTGCACAACATCAGAAAGATCAGGCCCTTCCTTACACAGCACGCTGCACAACTTCTTGTCCAGGCCCTTGTCATTTCTAGACTGGACTACTGCAATGCTCTTCTAGCTGGACTTCCATCAAACACAATCAAACCTTTACAGATGATTCAGAATGCTGCAGCACTATTGGTCTTCAGCGAACCCCAAAAGGGCCATGTCACAACAGAGGTGGAAATTATTTTTTTAAGTACTTTAATTTATTTTTTTGCCACAGTTTGGAAGTGCCTTTTCCGCTTCTAAAGAAGGGGGTGTCCCAATACTTTTGTCCATATAATGAATGTACAAGTCATTGGTGTTTGGTGATGAGTTTTTGGCTCAAGGTCTGTATTTAAAGTCACACCAGAGATGTTCAGCTGGGATCAGGACTTGGCTTTCTGCAGACCAGTCAAGTTCTTCCACACTGACTGAATCATCATTTCTCTTTGATCCTTGTCTTATACACAGATACACTGTCATGACTCATGTTAGAACAGAAAAGGGTTCTGTCCAAACTGTTGCTATAAAATTAGAAGCACACAATTCCCTAGAATATCATTATATGCTTAAACATTAAGATTTGTACTCATGTAAATTACTAAAATAGTCAAACCTTTCATTAGAAGGGGGTGACCCAATAATTTTGGCAATATAGTGTATTTTAGCAATTTTTTTAGCAAACATGCAAATTTGTTTCTTCATTTTCAACATAAAATCTCACTGAGTGATAATTCAAATAAAAATAAACGTGTTTATCAACAGTTGATGCCATGTTAAAATGTAAAAAAACTTCTTAAAATTGAGTTTTATTATCCGAATTTCATAAATTCTTGTGATTAGGAGTATTAAATACTAAGTACAAAGTAAGAATAACAGTAAGAGTAACAAAACGGAATTACAAAAATGACATTTACTAGGAAATGTGTCACATATTCAGTTCAACCTGGGAAATGTTAGGTCACCACAGTGATAGCAATTTTACCCCTGCCTCTTCGATCAATGCATTTCAAACCTATTTCACAGCTTCCTCCATCTTAATGATATCATTTCAATCGCAGAGTGAGATTGATCATGTCGAATGACCCTCTGCTCCAGCCATGTTAACTAAATTACTCTTGCTCTGTTCTCTTCTCATTGTGTCCCTTCATTTGTGATTTCCATTCCGCTGACAGGGTTGCATCTTCCATTAACATGCAAATTGGACGAGACCTGTCTCAAACAGACGTCCGATATCCACCACACATCGACCTGCCATGTGGACCTGCTGTGTTAGGCTGGACGAAACAAATCTGAGGTGGTCCAGCTGAGATAGATCCAAGGCAATGAGGATATTTGGAATAACTGGCCATTCTCTGCTCTGTTATCGATTTAAAGCCATTTAAGTCAACATGAAATCAGAATTTACCCTATTTACTTGTGTCCATTCACTTCCATTTCTGGAAATGCCAATGCTGAAAGTGAATGCAAGCAAAGGATCGAAACGTTGCATTATATACTACCACACTATAGGGTCGGAAATAATTTAGCCTTTTTAAAGCTTTCTGTGCCAGATGCTAGAAGTATGTAGGATACCATTTCATGTCATCTTCAAATGAGCACCATCTTCGCACACATTCAGAATCAAACAACTGAATCTATTTCAAAGTAAATCCCAACAGCTCTCCTGTTCATGTGCCATGCTGTTTTCTCCATGAATCAGAAAATAATTAGCCACTTCTTTCTACTGATTTTCCAACTGATTTATGATCTGTGAAATCTGACCTGTAGCTTTAACTCTATTTGAGAAGAGGCAAATGTGAAAAGTATATTTTTTCACAGCCCCATGGACATGGATCAAAAATTCTCACAATCAAAGGATCTTGGTGTAATACTCCGTTTCCACAGTGTTATTATGTTGACGTCAAGGTTAAGGCATCCAAGGTGAACACAATCAGAAACCAGAGGAAGCAACGCTCCAGCTACACTTTGATTAAAAAGGAAACATGGAAGTGGAGCTGTGTCATTAGGAAACATATTATTTCCTTTGTTCTGGATGTCCTTTCTTTTTCCCCCTCCAAAATATCATGTTTACAAATAAGTCGGCGTGACCGATGCATTCTTTCATGAATAACCATTGCTCTGAGATGCAGCGACTTACCGACAATCAACTCTATCGCTCTTGTGAAAAACAAGAGGTATAAAAAACCTTGAAATGCTTGCTGTTGTTCAGTATATCAGCTTGGGTCAATCTTTCAATTATATGACTTTTTCAGTTGATTTCCAAGAAAATTAGCTGTGCTGCGTAGTCTTTTTTGGTAAAAGTGCCAGGCAACTAAGGCTGTGATA